>JBBBDQ010001448.1:677500-1277500 GCA_037127315.1 Ascarosepion bandense
GAAAAGGTTTTTACAATAGATTCGTATGAATAGAATATGTATTCTTTTAAGAATTCAGTTTGTAGATTGGAGTTAGGCTTTATTTTGTTTTACGGTATATCAGCCTCAATGGGTTATTTAATGCTGACAAGACTTTTACAATAGATTCGTATGAACAGAATATGTATTCTTTCTCAGAAATCAGTTTGTAGATCAGGTTTCATTGACGTATTCTTGTAAAGAGGATTTTGTCCAGAGTTAGATGTATTACTGGTATATAAATTTTTCTTAAAAAATAAATTCCTATTAAAATTTTTTTTTATTTCAAAAATGTATTGTTGCTAATATTTTTCTTCATAAATATACTGCTGTTAATTTTTTTTCCTTTTAAAATGTATTACTGGTAATATTTTCTTCTCGAAAAAGTATTGTTGGAATTTTTTCTATAAAAATCTAATTTTATACTGGGACCTGGGTCAGGGGGAACGTAAGAACAACAGCGATTAAGAGGTGGCTCCATGCTCCTTAAAACCTCCCAATTAGAGGCCTTGCTGACGGATGCAGTTTATCGTCACACCCAGAACATGGATGTAGTTTATTGTCATACCCAGGACAGCGATTAAGAGGTGGCTCCATGCTCCTTAAAACCTCCCAATTAGAGGCCTTGCTGACGGATGCAGTTTATCGTCACACCCAGAACATGGATGTAGTTTATTGTCATACCCAGTACCCACCTCTGCAGAGGTGCAGTCAGCGTATACAGAAACCTCAGCCGACAGGGCAATTTGTGTGTGTGTGTGTGTGTGTGTAAGGTAATATATATATATATATATATATATATATATATATATATATATATACGTTCTCACACCCTGATTGAGCACTGGAAGAATGGTAGACTTTGAAAAATAGTAGCTACTCTGGCATCTACGCATCGTTCATTCAGCAATGAATTAGAACACTCTCAGCTATTGGGCATGTATAATGATAATATCCTTCTACCGAGCGCCCGTAGCTCAGAGGTAGAATCACCGACTAACGCCAATTCGGTCGGGTTTTAATCCTGGGTAAAAAGCAATCAGATGTCTAACCATACTGATGACAGCGAAACAGATCTGTCTGCGGATGACTATATATATATATATTAAATAATGATAAATAACAATTGATAAACGTTTTCTATTTGTTATTTGTCATATCATTCTGTCGAATTCCATATTTGATCTGTATTTGGTTACACTCTGTGGTGAACTGGGGCTAGAAGTGGCTTGTCAACTTCAATTCATCTAAGACCAAGCTGTTGTCTGTCAACCATTACAGGCAACCTCTCCTGCCTCCCATAAGCATGGACCAAGTGAGAGAGTAATACACTACGCCTCCTCGGACTTACCCTGTCCTCAGACCTCAAATGGAACCCCTATATTGAATCCATAGCAAAATCTACTGCTAAGAAGATTGGGTCACTATGTCGATCCAGGATGTTTTTTCCACCTGAATCCATCCTGCATATATACAAGTCAACCATCCGTCCGTGCATGGAGTACTGCTGCCATTTATGGTCAGGTGCCCCTGCCGTTCTCCTCAGTGTTCTTGACAAGCTCCAAAGGAGAGTCTGTAATGTGATAGGTACTGATCTGGCGACTCGACTGCAGCCACTTCCCCATCGTCGAAATGTGGCCTCCCTTTGTCTGTTCTATAAATACTTTTATGGCTTCTGCTCGGATGAGCTTAAGTCACTGATGCCTCCTCAACAGGTGTTTACTCGTGCAACCAGACTGGCAACTGGGTCCCACCCATTCACAGTCAGGTTAGCCAAATGCAGACGACAATTCTACTCCTGCAGCTTCTTCTCTCGCACTTCCCGCCTGTGGAACTCGCTCCTGTATTCTTGCTTTCCTGACGGCTACAACCTCCAGAAATTTAAATGCAAAGTCAATACTCATCTACTAACCACTGGACTCTAGCTCTCTCCCCACCCCTGTATAACCTTCCCTTTCTCTCCACCTATGTATCTGTCATCGCACCTGCTTTCTCAGCTTTCTATTGTTCCTTTCTAACTAGTTTGTACTCCTCACTCTTTTCTAATTAATCTTTTTACATTTATGTAACCCCCTGCACATCAGTGGCATTTCTGCCTTGCTCGGGGTGAAATGGTTAAAAAAATAAAATAAAAATGTACTTCATATATTTAATGACTAGCAGTATAGCCCGGAGTTGCTCGGGTGTAATGAAAGCTTTAAAACTAATCCATGGTCCTGGAGCTCAGACCCTTTGGATGTTGGCACGAAAAACTAAAAAGCAATAGTTGTTTCCAGTTAAAGCGAAACCATAGACTGAAAAAAAAAATGAATTGATGTAAGTTAAATTTTGATTTCCTGGTATCGATATCAAATTTTCTGCACTATTGTAATAATTGCAACCTTGAAACTTCTGAATATAGTTTCTTATGTCTTTGTCTATGAGTGTATCCAATTTGATTAAAATCGGACCACTCCTTCTATAACCCGATTTTTTCGATTATCGATTTTCGATATTTATCGGGGTACCTCGACACAAAACCTAGCTAAGAACACTCGCAGACGCTTATAGTACAACTGTTTTCAAGAAAATCGGTTCAGCTGTTTCGGAGTCTATAAATAACACACACACACACACACACACACACACACACACACACGCGCGCACACACACACACAACGTTTTATTTATAAATAAGTTTAGATCTAATGTTTTAGTCAAAACTTTTACTTCGTTATAGGTGGACATTAGGGGGGTGCAGACGAAGGTGTCTAATCCATACTCATTATATTCTCACCAATAAACCTATTTAGCTTTCTCAATTACTTTTATATATAATATCCACCCAATACAAGGCCAGAGAGACACTCGATCTAGAGGGTTACTGTGTGGTGTTTTATGAGCATAAGAAATACAAGCCAATATAAGGCCATAGAGACACTCAATGTGTTAAATATTCGTTAGATGTTATTTTTGAGAATCATAAAATTTCTGATAATGAAGTGTATTTGCGCTTGGTGATTTGAGTGAAATGTATTTTGTTGAAAAGTGTCAGTCAGATACGCAAAAAGAAAAACATTTCCGGATTTGGGTTTTTATTTTGTCTACGGGGTCAGAGGTTTGTGCCCCAAATTTAAGTTTGAATCGGGAGATAGCTGTCAATGGCGTGGATGTGACGTCAATCTGACAGAAAATTATTATTAGTAATTTTTAATTTTGATTTTGAAGAGTCTGGACACAATCGTTGAAGCGTAGGGTTGAGCAAAATCGGGATCCCCCTGATGTGGGGTGCTGACAAATCTGACGAAATAACCTCCTAATCCATGGCATGTCACCGATGATGTCTTTGTATGAAAAAGGAAAATAACATATAATTTATATCTTATTTACATTTGGGTGTGGTCATATTTTTTAGACGGAGGAATTTGTTGCAGATTGTATTTGTTGTTGCTGACGGTGACGAAGAAAGGACAAAGAATAGGAAGAAAAAATTATGAAAAGATTATGTGAAACTGATATTTGTGAAGAAGTCGGTCCCCGACAAAGTGATTTATGATTTGAAAAGTTTAATTCGTTGCTCCGAATTTGTTGCGGATTATGAACTTTAATCGTCGCCTAGGGAGTTTGAGAAGTCTCGTCGTCGTAGCGGTCCAGTGAAAACCTCCGAGTATAGGAAGATTAATGTTCGTCACGAATCCAACATCGTCGCGTTAATTCATCATTCGTTTGACCAAGTAACATTGATTCAGCACCGCAGACAAAGAATTGCATTGCAGAATCATCATCATCATCGCCATTGTAGTAAGAGGGCCTCGAATCTACAGCAATATTGTTTCCCAGAAGAAATATATTCAGAAGGAGTATGTAGAGTATTACTATATGATATTGTATGAACATAAGAAATACAAAGGTAACACAAGGCTAAAGAGACACTCAATGTAGATATTAATGTTTGGTGTTGTATGAACATAAGAAATACAAGGCCAATATAAGGCTAAAGAGGCACTCAATGTAGTGTATTACTATGTGGTGTTATATGAACATAGGAAATACAAGGCCAATATAAGGCTAAAGAGACACTCAACGTTGTATATTACTGTGTGGTGTTTTATGAACATAATACAAGACCAATACAAGGTTAAAGAGACACTCAATGTAGAGTATTATCATGTGATGTTGTATGAACATAAAAAATACAAGGCCAATACAAGGCTAAAAAGACACTCAATGTAGTGTATTACTGTGTGGTGTTGTATGAACATAAGAAATACAAAATTAATACAAGGCTAAAGAGGCACTCAATGTAGAGTATTACTGTGTGGTGTTGTATGAACATAAGAATTACAAAATTAATACAAGGCTAAAGAGACACTCAATGAAGAGTATTACTGTGTGGTGTTGTATGAACATAATACAAGACCAATACAAGGCTAAAGAGACACTCAATGTAGAGTATTATCATGTGATGTTGTATGAACATTAAAAATACAAGGCCAATACAAGGCTAAAAAGACACTCAATGTAGAGTATTACTGTGTGGTGTTGTATGAACATAAGAATTACAAAATTAATACAAGGCTAAAGAGACACTCAATGTAGAGTATTACTTTGTGTTGTTGTATGAACATAAGAAATACAAGGCCAATACAAGGCTAAAGAGGCACTCAATGTAAAGTATTACTGTGGGGTGTTGTATGAACATAAGAAATACAAGATTCATACAAAGCTAAAGAGACACTCAATGTCGAGGCTTACTTTGTGGTGTTGTATAAGCATAAGAAAAGGCAGGAAGTGAAGTTCATCGAGTCATGTAGGAAAGATAACCATTAATCCTAGACATGGAGAGGTCAAGATTACTGTGGTTTGAAAAGCATCTCTACTTTGGAAAGCAGTGTATCTTGGGTAGAAACTGTCAAAGTGGAACTTACTTCTTACTAATGGAATACGAAGAGTATAGCTTTTTCTCACTTGCGAGCTTTACATGACGGGTCTCATTTGTAATGGCCAGGGCTGGTGAGACGAAGCAACGTAGCACGTCAGAACACATGCCATGGAAATAGCGATAGAGCCGCGAGAAAAAGAGGCGGTCGGGTGGAAAATAACTCTTACAAGCCGAAACGCTTTTAATGAATGAACTCCTCTCCAGACAGGAAAGTGGGGACTGGATAGCTCCAGTCCAGGTATGGTAGCGAAACTTCGTTTTTGGTGTGATCTGGCTCTTGCAAAGAAAAGAAATGCGAATTCCGCCTCTAAAGATTCATCCTTCTGTACCAATATAAGGAAGACGCAAATAAATCGGATATTTTTTAACAGCATGCGGCTTAACCTTATAAAAATTATTAATGACATCACGCATAACGAAATTCAGAACGTCCAAAGGATATCCATTTTTAGAAAGTGTCATCTTAATAAAACCCATTTCACCACAGAGGAAGGAATTAGAACAAATTTTAAGAGACCTGAAAGTCAGTGTTCTAATTAAATTAATTTTCCGTTGACGTGGACAGAATGAATCCGAACGTGTATACAATTCAGAAAAAGTGGCCTTCCTAAATACAGAAATCGAAAAGCCATCACTATTCCTATAGTATCCAAAAAGAACAGGCGACAATTAGACTCATTTTCCACGGTAAATTTTAGGGACGGATGGACAGAATTTAATAAGACGAGAAGTAAGTCGGTTTCACCCTCATTAATGAGGCAAAAATTTTCATCAAGATAATGATACATTAGAGGACGATCAATATGAAAAAATAATAAAGAATCGCGAAAACCAACAAAAATATTAGCAACCGAAGGACCCAAAGGCGATCCCATCGCAAACCCGTCAATTTGTCGATAAATAATATTATTAAAACTAATTGCAAAATAAGAGCACATTAGGAGGAGTTTGATATTTACTAAAGCGGTACAATGAATTATCCATTTTTCCAGTATCTTCAGCAATAGATCGGATATTTGAATTTCAATTTAGATCTGAGAAGAGCTTGAATTTTACTAGTCGTTCACGGCACACTTTGCCCATAACATAACAATCCGCTTTTATTTTAGGGTTTAGATATAAACGCCTGATGACCCTACATTTTTGGTACCTTGACTTCACGAATATAATCTTAATACTAGATTGGAAGCTAGATTTCAGCTTTCGACTGTTGAAACTGTTATATGTAACCGCAAGTCCTATTCTTTTACTTTCTTCGCTTACATTTATCGCCAGTGGACCTCTCGCAGCTTGATTTACAGTCAACTGGAATTTAAAAAAATTAAATGCAACATCAATTATCATTTTTTGTCATCTTGAATTCTGTTCATTTTATGGTCCTTTCTCCACAATAACTTTTTCTCAGTTTCGTCTCAGTGGCTTTATCACAGTACTTGGGGTGAAATTATTTTTCAAAAAATACCTTAAAATGCAAAAAAAAACCAAACAAACAAAAAAACAAAACAAAAAACAGAAACGGATGAAATAAATTAAGTCTTCAAGACTAATTCAAGTCTCGTTTTAAAAGTTTAGACCGATTAAACGTTGTCGTCTACCTATACGAGTGTCGGTCCTGTCTTGAGTTCCACACACACACTAATCTTATTTGTCCATATCAAGGCTACTACTTTTTTAAATCACAGAATGTAACACATCACTTAATAAGTCCCAGGCCTGACATATAGATGTCGTCATTAATAAAAAATTAAAAAAAAAAAAAGTACTAATCTTCAAATGGCACGTTAAATTACATTTAAGTGAAGAATCTGTTGCAAATTTTCAAAACAATAGAAAAATATGAATTTCGTGTGTTGATAAAGCATTGCTTTCTGATCAGAAAAAATACTGTTCAAGCAAAGCAATGGCGTGACAAGTGTTATTTGGACTCTGCTCCGCCGGAAACAACGGTTAAGAGTTGGTATGCTGACTTTAAACGCGGTCGTACAGATACAAATTATAATGAACGACCAGGTCGCCCAAAATCGGCAGTTGTCTCGGAAAACACCAACAAACTCCACAATCTCGTTTTGGCCGGCCGTAAATTGAAGTTGCGTGAGACAGCAGAGAAGTCAGAAGGTAGTTTATTCACCATTTTGCATAAACATTTGTCAATGAGAAATCTGTGTTCAAAGTGGATGCCGCGTTTGCTCACAGTCAATCAAATACAACAACGCGTCGAGTCAGAGTGTTGTTTGCAGCTGTTTCAACGCAACAAGAAGGTGTTTTTGCGTAAATATGTGACAATAGATGAAACATGGATCCACCAATTCCCTCCGGAGTCAAATCGGCAGACAGCTGAGTGGACAGCAGCAGGTGAAAACCATCCAAAGAGACCAAAGACGCAGACATCAGCAGGCAAGGTTTTGGCCTCCATATTTTGGGATGCGCAAGGTATTTTGTTAATCGATTAGCTTGAGAAAGCAAGAACCATCAATTGCGAATATATAGCATTATTGGTGCGTTTGAAGGAAGAAATAGCAAAAAAAACCAAAAAAAACGGCCACAAATGAAAAAGAAAAATTGATCTTTCACCAAAACAACGCACCGTGTCACAAGTCGATCACAACGATGGCAAAACTACATGAGTTCACTTCGAATTGCTTCCGCATCCACCCTATTCTCCAGATCTGCCCCCCAGCGAAAACTGGCTCTTTTCAGAATTCAAAAGAATGCCCCAGGGAAAGGGATCTGGTTCTGATGAAGAAGTGATATCGGAAACTGAGGCGTATTTTGAGGCCAGAGACAAATCGTTCTACAAAAAGGCATCGAATTGTTAGAGAAGCGTTGGAATCAGTGTATCACCCTAAAAAGAAGACTACGTTGATGAATAAAGTCAAATTTCGCCTAAAATTTGTTGTTTTATTAGTTAGGCCAGGGATTTATTGAGTGATATTTTAAGCAATAAGGGCTTTCTACAGATTCAGGAGAGTGATTCGTTGCGTCTTTTAGGACTTACGTTTTCCGCGTGCATGAAGTGGAAAGATTATATTGAATTTACTGTTAGAAAAGTTGGTTCCCTGTGTCGTGCTAGATTATTTTTTCTCACCAGAATCTATTTTACATAATTATAAGTCTACTTTTCGTCCTTACTTTGAATATTGCTGTCACATTTCGTCTGGTGCTCATGCTATATATTTAGAGATTCTTGATAAAATCCAAAGAAGAATCTGCAATATTATTGGTTCTGAAATAGCATCACGGTTTCAGTCAGTTTCCCACAACCATAATGTAGTTTCCTTGTGCTTTTTCTATAAATGCTTTCATGGAAATTGGTCTGATGAACCTTTCTCTATAGCAGCTCGTTTTTTAATTTAAGGTCTCATCATTTTCCAGTTGAAATGGCTAGATGTAACCGTAAGTTCTATGTCAGAGGTTTCTTCTGTTGCGTTTTTTTTTTTTTTTTTTTTTTTTTTTGCTTGTAAGACTCTCTTCGGGCTTCTAGCTTTCCAGTTAACTTTGATCGTCAAAAATATAAATGCAATGTCAATCATTATCTAATGCCTTCTTAATTATTGTTCTTTTATTGTTATCTATCCTTGAAAGTGTTTTTTCCTCACATTCTCTAATAGTCAGTAACCCATTGTGCCTTTGTTACTTTCTTGCCTTGCTTGGGGCGAAATGATTAAAGAATTCTTTTTCTTTTTGTTATCTGTAAATTGTCACGAGACCTTTTTCACTGTTTCGAATTCACAGTTACCCTTCTACTAAACTGACTACCAGCCAAATCAAGAAGAGACGAGTCTACCCTAAATGTAGTTGGCAGTAGAGCCGGATTCCTCCTGCTCCTAAAAGCGAAAGTGAACGCAAACTGACTAGGCCGAAATTTGACAATTTCATTTTTTTTCGCACCGATAACCTTTGCGGTATCCGCATTTTGCATGGCTACTATTTACATTTGCATGGCTATTATTACAGTTATGACTCCACATTTTAATAAATAAATTGTCGACAACAAGATTATTTGATCAATCCATATTTTAACATGTTTATTATTTTGTTGTGACAATATTTTAATTACTGTTTATTTATCGTGAACTCGCGACTCAATAATGGGTTATGATCAAAGCCCACGTTTGAAGAGCAAGACAAAATGGTGGAGAATTCAAATTAACACTGACAGAAGCAATAAAGTAATCTGTTTATTTGGGTCAAGATCAGCTCAAAGAGAGACAGACAGACAAAGTATCTGAGGTTAGCAGAGAGAGTGTCTGGGAGGGTAAATGATAAAATTCCCATTTAAAGTCACAGAGTTACATTCACCCATGGCTCAGTTTACAATCTATGCAACATCATGCTCTCCGCTCCAATGTCATTTTGTGTTAAATAAGCTGCTTCGCTCGGTTTACAAACAATAAATTATATATATATATATATATATATATATATATCCGAGTGAATACAAATTTGTATTGACCTTTGTAGTGGATATATATAAACCATTCCTATACATACCGCCTGATGAGACATTGAAGTTTCAATGTCGAAACAAATGTACCTTTGTAGCGGATATATATATATATATATATATATATATATATATATATATAAAATTATGTACATGTTCTAAAATAAAATATAATATATATATATATATATATATATATATATATATATATATAAAATTATGTACATGTTCTAAAATAATATAATATATATATATATATATATATATATATATATATATATAGAATATGGTTATGAAATGCGTTTAGTAAAATAAAGGAAGGTAAATAAATTGTTGGGTATCCCATATTTATTATGCATTAATATTTCGAGATTAAAATCTCATCTTCAGAAGGTTAAAGGGTTTGTGTTTGCGTTCGCGCCTTTTAGCAAATGGTCCTTTAAATTAAAAATGTAAAGCTCTACCTCTATCTCTCTCTCTCCCTTTTTTCTCTCTCACTCTATCTTTCTCACCTAACCCACTTTGTTTACATTTCAAATCCCCCGTATCTGCTACGTATGTTAAAAGAATGTATCTTCGAACTTTTGTTGACACTGGCCGCTACGCGTGGCATCTGCATTGTTTCATTTGTTGAGAGTCATTTTTGTGTCATATGTGGCGTATATATGATTGTGTATGAATATGTGTATGTGTTCGCCAAACGGATGTATTTTTCTTAATTTTCTCTTTTAAGGGAGCGACCATTATTTTTTTTATTTTTCTTGGGTTTTTCTTAGGTTTTTCTTATTTTTCTTAGTTTTTTCTTAGGTTTTGCTTATTTTTCTTAGGTTTTTCTTATTTTTCTTAGGTTTTTCTTAAGTTTTCCTTATTTTTCTTAGTTTTTTCTTAGTTTTCTTAGGTTTTTTTTAATCTCATTCGTGTAGAATCCTTCGTTAAATAAAGACGGAAGCTGACGATGGCTCGCCTGGAATAGGCCTATACATCCGATTCATCATAAAATAACGCGTATATCTTAATTTTTCTTATATATATATATATATATATATATATAACCAGATGAAGAGAACCAAAAGTTTTAGAATTCAAAGTTCATTTACCTTCTAAGTACTTTTTGTACTATTTCTTCTATGTAAAACCCTATTAATGTAAAGATTATGTGGGTAGAACTCTCTGAAAAAACGATTTTATCAACGCACGTAATTCGTTGCATTCACTCAGGCGCAAATATCTTTCGGAAAGGTATTAATCCGTCTCTTCCCTCCACTTATGGGTTAAATAACAGGATAGATTGGATTCTATAGCCTTGGCTGGCAACTAGTCTACCGCAGAAAGTAATGACAACCTACTGCGGGATAATCTTCTGTCCAGTCACTGATGTCTCTTTCGTTACATGATCGCACAAACGTGTATCACGAATGGCACTTAACTGACTTCATTTAATAATAGTAAGTACATAAGGAGAACATTCCTATCGAAATATTATTGATATGTAAAAAAACAAATAAAACTCCCATATTAAAACGAAAAATTTAAAAAAAGGTAGAATATGTAGGTCTTTAAGCGACCCATGCCTCTTGTGTCTATTTGAAAAACTAAAATATTATTAAATTTCTTAAGAATAAAAATCTATTAAATAAACGTAATGAAAAAAATGTCATTTGTAAACATAGCAAAATGTGCGCCTTAGAATATGGTTAAAAAGATTTATAATAAAAAATATCTATTAACTTACATGCATCTAATCATTTTTTTATTTTGAAATAATAATAATTAAATACGTATTCAAAAAATTAAATAAGTATTTAAATTTTTAATAATTAAATAGATATTAAAATTTTGTATTTTATTAAAAATTGTATAATAATAATAATAATAATAATAATAATGATAAAAATAAATTTAAAAAATAATAAAATGGATATTAAAATTTTTAATAAATAAATAGATATTACATTTTTTTACAAAATAAGAGTTTTACGAAAAATTAGAATAAAATGCAATCTGAATCAAAATAAAAATAGTATAATTACATTCAAAGGTTCCTTTCAGTCAGATCAAAAATCTAAAATGTTTTCTTTCTTTCTTTTTTGTTTCAGAAAATGATTGGATACAGAGGAACCTAAGATAATAATTTTGTAACAATAATGGATACATCAACGGAAATGCAGTCTAGACAGGGGTTTTGATCGACTGGCGCTCTTGCCGTTAAGAGTGAAAGAAGAAAACATGTATTCCCCTAAAACATAAACTTTTTTCAAATGTAAATTGGATCTCTATTCTGATTAGTTAAATTGAACACACACACATATTTTTTTTTTTAATCATATCACCCCAAGCAAGGCGGTAATGCCACTGATGCGCAGGGGGCTACGTAAGGGTAAAAAGAATGGAAAAGAGAAAGCCGGAAACCGCATCCTAAACAGGAAACAAGGGATGAGCCTCTTCACCTGTTCAATAGATGTGGGTGGAGTGTGAACCGGGCGATAGTTTAGTCTATCTACTCCAATTGAAAAAAAAAAATAAAAAATAAAAAAATAAAAAAGGAAAAGAGTGAAAAGATTGGAAAAGAGAAAACCGGTAACCGCATCCTAAACAGGAAACAAGGGGTGAGCCTCTTCACCTGTTCAATAGATGTGGGTGGAGTGTGAACCGGGCGATAGTTTAGTCTATCTACTCCAATTTACTCCAATTTATATATTTTTCTGTCTTCCCACGTCCATAAATAACATATGTATTGCTTCTTGTATTCAAATAAAAATCATTTTCATAACAATGAGCTAACATTACATTTTAAATTAAAGATTAATCTATTACTTTTAGAAACTGTTAAAATAAAAATCTGAAAAGGAAATGTTAAGACAAAACATTGAACATGGGTGAAACGAATTTAAAAGAATTTTTTAAACTAGTCTAGCAATAACATCTGCAAAACTGAAGATTAGTATTTCATTACCAACAGACAAAAAAAGCTTGACATTTTCTTTGAAATTGCGTAATTTTTCAAAGACATCATCTGTTAGCATCAACGGCGTACAGGGGACATATTTTGTCCCTCGCTTGGGAAAGAACGACATAAGCAACAGGTGTCTCTGGACCGTTACCCTGCGACTGTGCGCAACAAAGATAGAATTACCTTGAGTATATGGAATGTCAGGATACTCAACAACTGTGGTCAACTGGAGAATGTCAAGCAGGAGATGAAGAGACTGAACATCAATATTCGTAAAGTGGATTTCATTTTTAGCTATTGTTATTTGTTGTAAAAATATTTTTTCCTGATTGTTGTGTTATTTTTCTTATTGGCTGCCGGGTCATATAATTTAAAAGTGTATTTAGTCACACACACACACACACACACACACACACACACACACACACACACACACACACACACACATATTATCTTACGTTTTACGTTTCATGTATTTCGTCAATCTTTGGGTGCTTATCATACCACACTGATCTTTTTTCGGTTTGAACTATTTGTTAGCGTTTTTTTCTTAAAGTTCGTTATGGGTATAAAACCGGATGTGCAAATATTTTTATTTATTAAATGTTTAGTTATGTTAGGTTAATAGCGAAATATAAAAATAGAATAGGTACTAAACACACACACACACAGTCACACAGACCCCCCCCACATATATATATATTTAAATATATATATACTTTTATATACATATATATATATATAGTTATTTACTTATTTACCTCCTTATCTCTCTCTCTCTCTCTCTCTCTATGATATGGATATACATATATATATATGGAGATATATTTTTAATTTTCGAACGTGCTGACTGTATCCAGGAAAGTTTTGGTTAAAACAAATTGTATCCGCAATCCTTTTTCGCTACCGTAGGAAGATGATGCATTCTGAAGACTTGATATGGTTCGATTTTACCGAAACCGACCACATCAGTGGCATTCCGTTGGTCTGAAAGCATGAAACAAGCAGCAAGTTTCACGCTTACATCTGGCCTATTCAACTGTGACTCGATGAGACCTTACCACGAATCGTGTACTGCGCTAAAATTCATAAAGTCTATTTTCCTTAGAGGAAGGTTCGTAAGGAAAATTACCATAAAAGTATTTATAGAAACAAGGAACAGGGAATTCACATTACAGTTATGAGAAAGTAACTGACGCCGAGATGCCAGGCAGGACCAATATTATTGCCGATTCTTCTTTGGATTTTATCAAGAACTTCTAAATACACCTGACTATATGTGGCAGCAATATTCAAAGCAAGGACGAATGGTAGACTTATAAATATGTAAGATAGATTCTGGAGAGAAACGTTTCAGATTATTCTTTGGATTTTATCAAGAATCTTTAAATATTTAACAGGAGCACCATACCTGCTGTGACAGCGATATTCAAAGCAAGGACGAATGGTAGACTTATAAATATGTAAGATAGATTCTGGAGAGAAACGTTTCAGATTCTTCTATGGATTTTATCAAAACTCTTCAAATATTTAACAAGAGCACCAGACCTGCTGTGACAGCGATATTCAAAGCAAGGACGAATGGTAGACTTATAAATATGTAAGACAGATTCTGGAGAGAAACATTGCAGATTCTTTTTTGAATTTTATCAAGAATTTCTAAATACACATGACTATATGTGGCAGCAATATTCAAATCAAAGACGAATGGTAGACTTATAAAGATATATGATAAATTCAGGGGAGAAGAATTGTTTTGCACGTCACATTGAACCACTTTTCTTAGCAGAAGACATACCAATCGATTCAAGATAATCTTTTTACTTCATGCCAGCCGAGAGTTTAAGCTTAAGAAGGCGTAACAAATCACTCTCCTGGAGGTTAACATCAGCCATGCTGATGAAAGGCAGGAAGGGGTATTTCAAGTGGTTGATGGAGAGGAGATTCATTTTAGAACCGGTAAAAGTAACAATCCATTCCTTGCTCCAGTTAACAATAGACTGAATGTCGTTTTTGAGATCAGCTAACAATTTAACCATATCGAACCCATCAGAGTTAATATCGACATAGGAGTAAATGGTTGTGCCACCAGCATGGATACCAGAATGAGATAAAAATTCCAGTTACAACGGTTATTTAAACCGGCACGCTTATTTTTTAAGTTGAAAAGCTTTCCACCTGCATGACTCTTCTAGACGGTAGTTGTGTTTGGCAAAATTGTGTAACACGTTAAGAAGAAAATTGTACAGGTTTGTACGCCTTATTCTGTTTCAAATGTCATTTCGATCTACAAGTGAAGAAAAGGGTATAATGGATTATCCTAAAGCCTCCTTTCTTAGGTAGGATTAAGTATCGCTTGGATAATAAAATAATAAAATGTGATACACAGTAAATCAGTCACAGATTAACGATAGTTGATAAATTTTACTAAGACGGAAATATGTTAAATGTCTTGGAGTGAAAATCATTAGTTACCAAACAATTCGGTTAGTTTTGTTTTGTTCTTAATCAAGTTTGTGCAGGTAGTCGTTTGTTGCCATAAGGCCAGTTTGAGTGCAAAAAGGTAAACGTGTAGACCACTCATTAAGAATCAATATGCTTTAGAAGAGCGTGTGTGATTAGTGTAACAGGTATCGACGTGGAAAGTGGACTCGATGAACCTAGTTCAAATTTCGGGATAGTCTGTTGCTTTCACAGTTTGAATAAATCTTAGAAAAATACACATTCGACCAAGTATTGCTCTCCTCATCAACACCTTTTTGGAACAGAATAGACTAGAAAGATGTATATAAATAAGAAAATAATAGATAACAGAAGCGCTTGATTATCCCAATGTCTTTCCATACTTCATACTTCTCGCCCCCACTCTCGTGTGGTCATGTGAGACGCCACAAGCTGTAATGCGATTTTCGCTTCCAGCATGCACGCACGTATTCGCTAATCCTCCACACAAACAAAATAAACGACTACTACTATCGTTCGTCCGTGAACTGCTCGTTACAACTAATACTATTTTCATCTTTGATAATAGCTGATGTAAGCCGAAAGCCCAGAAAGGATTAAATAAAAATATGTATCAATATTGTGATTTTCTTTCCTCTATCAACGATAATGCTATTAAGCTTATCAGACGATATGAAAATTTTTTTACATGAAATAAATCGACAAAACTTGTCTATATTATTAAATAAAACATGCATCAATGAAAATAAGGATGTATTTATAATCAAATGCAAGAAAGTAAGCAGATTAAAAATAAAATAAAAGAGAACTGAGTAATATGGTAGAAAGAAAACCGGCGCCTGACCTGGGCCAGAGAATATTGCCATTACACCTTGAAACTGGCACCTTACCCGTCTCAAAGATTATTGCTAGTGGACTATGGAAGACCGATACCTTACCTGTGCCAAATAATATTGCTATTGGACCGTGGGAGACACACGCCTTATCCGTCCCAAAGAACATTGTTCTTGAATTGTGGAAGACCAGCGTCTCTACCCGGCTCAAAGAATGTTGCTATTGGATCGTTGAAGACTGGAGCCTTACTCGGCCCAAAGAATATTGCTATTGGACCGTAGAAATGCACGTCGTATGGGCTAATGAATCATGTTTCCACCCTTTTCTTACAGATCGTCGAGTTCCTGTTAGAAGAACACCCCAGAATGTTCTATAACTATTCTGTCAGTAGAGTGTAGCAATTTTGTAACGGTGAATGTTATTCTCTCTTGAAAAGAAAATAGTGTTCGTCATATGTGGCATATACATATTTTTGATTAATTTTTGTGGTTTATCAACTTTTTTCAGGTTATTTAAAGCCAGAAAATATTTTAGGCAGTAAGATTAAATTGTAGGAATTTGTTGGAGAAGAAGTAGATTATTACTTTTCCCAAACGTATTTGCGCGTAAATAAATGTAATGAACCCAACTGGAATTGGAACTTGGCTCACCGTCTTCCAATTCCGATCTATTATCTATTACACCACCCGCACATCCTAGCTCACAGCATCTGGTATTCCATACTCATCTAAGTTTACTCATATAGATTTTGTTAGTCTGATCGTACGCCTTTTACACTAACCATGTTTCCCGGTTTTGATGGTTTGTTTCTAGCAAGGTAATGTAACTGCCATAGTACGCAGGCGATATAAAACTGGTTGATTTTCATGCACGTTAATTTTTCTGTGTACTCACCAGATTTAAACGCCATTGAGCATGTATGAGGTATGTTGCTGATCTCATTTTCGTGAACAAAAACAGAGCAAAAACGTGAAATTGACCATTGTATCTGCAATTTCTATTCTATTCTTAAACTGGAAAAATTACAATAAAAACGTCATTAGAATAGAAGATTGAAGTGGTAAAAAGAGCGGCAGAGCTGAAGGAAACTACCACCACCTTTAAATTTGTTCTTTTTTCCTTTTTTTTTTTTTTACTTTTTTCAGCACAGTCTTATCAGTTATTACATAAAGTTTCCGATTATTAAAAAAAATTTGAAAAAAAATTAAATATTTAATCAATTTTTGTAGGGGTTCACTTTCTCATACAACGATATAGTAAATCAATCCTCCATTTTGGAACCGCTTACTTTTGTTTGTTTTTTTGGGGTGGTGGGTGAACGAGTTGTTGCACTTGTTTTTGTCTTTTTTAAGTTTTCTTTAAGTTCTTACGATGGCATCTTCCTCGGAACCTCCAAGAATGGCTTTATTCAAAAATTTTGCAAAGGATTCAGTAGTTGATTATGCGCAAGCAAAAAAGTTAATTGCACAGGATCCATTTACTATAAGGTTGTATGAAAAACCGAGACCCTCTGCCACTAAAATTGTTTAAATGTTGAAATTTTTACAAATTCTTTTGTCAATCGGAAAGTTTAGGGTTAAATGGATAAGATTGCATTGAAAAAAGTTAAAAAAAAAAAAAGGTGATAATCAACCAATTTACAGGTGGTGGTAATGTCGTACGAGAGAGTGGTTCCAAAATGGAGGATCGATTTACTATAACGTTGTATGAAAAACTGAGATCCCCCCCCATACTAAAATTGTTGAAATATTGAAATTTTTCCAAATTTTTTTTTGTTTGTCAATCGGAAAGTTTAGGGTGTAATCGATATGATTGCACTGCAAAAAGTTAAAAAAAATGAGTAACAACAAATTTGAAGGCGGTGGTAGTCTCCTTCATGTTTGCCAAAAGAAGATCGGAAATAAAATGCTAGAAAGTGGCAAAAATGACTTTTAGTGATGAATGCAAAATAGAATTAGTTTCTAATGCAAGAGAACAGAGAGGCATTGTCGATTATTTTCAATTGAAACAAAACTTGACATATATGCGCCTTTGTATATATATATGCGTGTGTTTGTGTGTGTGTATATATGTGTGTGTGTAAGTATATATATATATATATATATATATATATATATATATGTGTGTGTGTGTGTGTGTGTGTGTGTGTGTGTGAAAGAGAGAGTTTGTGTACGCGCATGTATGGGCCTTTATGTGCATATATATATATATATATATATATATATATATATAAACCTGGTTTGAATACAATCAATTTCGATATTTCCAAAAACGTATACTCAAATGTCTGTAATCAGACCAGGGATTCAATGAAACCTGCATTAATGAAAAAATGTTGCCAAAATACACACAATTTAAATTACATGATCCAGCAGCCCAACACACCATCACCACCTTGAAATATAAATGGAGCCTTGTGAAAAGGCAAATTGAAATAGCGAAAGAAAATCTTGACACATTATACAAGAACAAACATGACCTCTACAACAAACTGAAAGATATAACTACCTCAAACCAACTAGAAGAAATAATACTCAGACTATCCAAAATCACCGCAAAAACAGTTTAAACCTGGTTTGAATACAATCAATTTCGATATTTCCAACAACGTACTCAAATGTCTGTAATCAGACCAGGGATTCAATGAAACCTGCATTAATATATATATATATATATTATTATTATTATTATTATTATTATTATTATTATATATATATATATATATATATATATATATATATATATATATATATATATATATATATATATATATAATAATAATAATAATAATAATAATATATAACAAACATAGTGATGATCCACGTATACTGTCTTAATATGTATAGGAAAGAATATTAATAAAAAGTTTTGAATTTAAAAATGTACTTTTTGGGGACAGTATTTGTTTATTTTTATGATTGTATTTTATATTTCAGACCGCCCTCGGTCCTTCATCAGAAACGAGTGAATTTTAAATTTGAATTAGAAACGTATTTCACGATAGCGTCCGAATATTTTTTTTGTTTACATCACGTGGTGTGTTTGTTCACAACATTCGGCACGTCCGTAGAGAAAGTCTGTTTGTTTTAGAGAAAAATTTCTTGGAATATCTGAAAAAAAATTTTTAGCTATTGAAATATTTGTAAAGATTTCAACACACCTAAGTCCCTATTTAACCCTAGCTTGTGTGTATTTAATTTTAAAATCCAGTATTTTTCTTTCTTTCTGCGTGTGTATGTAGAACTAAAATTGGAGTCTATTAGTAAACATTTGCAATTTTCTAAAGTATGATCAGGTTGATTAAAATGGGCTGCAATTGGGGAGTATACATTTTTTTGTCGTATATTTAGTTTGTGATTATTGAAGCGAAATCTAAAGCTATTACTGGATTCGCTGATATATCCACTGTTGGGGCAAATTGAGCAGAAGAGAAAGTATATGATGTTTTCGCTGTCACAAATAAGGTTTGGTGGGTGTAATTTTATTTTGGTGTTGGGTACAGAGAATGTTTTGTCTGTTATTAAATGTTTACAAATTAAACAGCGAGGCTTCCCACATTTTAAATTCCCTGATAGGTTTGTATTATTTAAATATTTGTTAGAAGTGAGGATAGTTGATAGGTTGGGTGTTTGTTTCTTTGCATTTATGGGTGGTTTATTGAAAATGCCTTTGATGTTTTTGTTTGATTAGAGGTTCCTGTAATCATTTTTTTAAATTTTTGATAAGTGTGTAGGAATATTGATTATGGTTAAAAACCATGGGAATTCGGTTGTTATCTTTTCGTTTTTTGTATGTGAGAAGTATGCTACGATCTATGTGGATGGTTTTATGTAGTGCTTCCTTTATTATTTTTATTGGATATTTACATTTTAGAAACTGTTTTGTTAGGTTGTTAATGTTGTTTAGAAAATCTGGATGGTCTGAGCATATGCGTTTTATTCTAATAAATGAGCTGTATACGATAGATTTTTTTAATTTGAGTTGGATGACAGCTGTTAAAGTGTAGGAATTTATGTTGGTTTGTGGGTTTGTTGTATAGACTGGTGGAAAGTGTATGTTTATTTAATTTTACCATGACGTCTAAGAAAGGGACGGATGTGTATGAGTGTTCCATGGTAAATTTGATTGTATTGTGGAAGTTGTTGCAGAAAGTAAAGAAGTTTTTTTTAATTTTTCTAATCCATGAGTCCATATTAAGAAAATATCATCAATGTATCTAAAATAATGTGATGGTTTGTATTGTAAACTGTCTAGTATCTTTTTTTCTAAAATATGCATAAAGATATTGGCATAACTAGGTGCCATTTTCGTGCCCATTGCTGTGCCACTAATCTGTAAATAGTGTTTGTTGTTGAATTTAAAATTATTGTGTGTTAAGATGAAATTTATTAATTGGCATAAATCTGTGATTTGGTTGTTAGGTAGTTTGCTTTTAAGGAACTCATGGCAAGCTGCTACTCCTTCAACATGTGGTATGTTCGTGTACAGAGATGTAACATCCATCGTTACTAGGATATTATCACCTAGGACTAAATTAATGTTTTTTAATTTGTTGAGAAAGTCAGTAGTGTCTCTAATGTAACTAGGTATGTCAGGTAATAAAGGTTTTAGTATATTGTCTATGTATCCAGATATAAGTTCTGTGAGGGTACCAATGCCTGATATTATGGGTCTGCCAGGTGGTGTGATTTAATCTATAAAATTTCAAAAGAACTTAAAATCTGGATACATAGACAATATCCACAAACCAACATAAATTCCTACACTTTAACAGCTGTCATCCCCTCAAATTAAAAGAATCTATCGTATACAGCTCATTTATTAGAATAAAACGCATATGCTCAGACCATCCAGATTTTCTAAACAACATTAACAACCTAACAAAACAGTTTCTAAAATGTAAATATCCAATAAAAATAATAAAGGAAGCACTACATAAAACCATCCACATAGATCGTAGCATACTTCTCACATACAAAAAACGAAAAGATAACAACCGAATTCCCATGGTTTTTAACCATAATCAATATTCCTACACACTTATCAAAAATTTAAAAAAATGATTACAGGAACCTCTAATCAAACAAAAACATCAAAGGCATTTTCAATAAACCACCCATAAATGCAAAGAAACAAACACCCAACCTATCAACTATCCTCACTTCTAACAAATATTTAAATAATACAAACCTATCAGGGAATTTAAAATGTGGGAAGCCTCGCTGTTTAATTTGTAAACATTTAATAACAGACAAAACATTCTCTGTACCCAACACCAAAATAAAATTACACCCACCAAACCTTATTTGTGACAGCGAAAACATCATATACTTTCTCTTCTGCTCAATTTGCCCCAACAGTGGATATATCGGCGAATCCGGTAATAGCTTTAGATTTCGCTTCAATAATCACAAACTAAATATACGACAAAAAAATGTATACTCCCCAATTGCAGCCCATTTTAATCAACCTGATCATACTTTAGAAAATTGCAAATGTTTACTAATAGACTCCAATTTTAGTTCTACATACACACGCAGAAAGAAAGAAAAATACTGGATTTTAAAATTAAATACACACAAGCTAGGGTTAAATAGGGACTTAGGTGTGTTGAAATCTTTACAAATATTTCAATAGCTAAAAATTTTTTTTTCAGATATTCCAAGAAATTTTTCTCTAAAATAAACAGACTTTCTCTACGGACGTGCCGAATGTTGTGAACAAACACACCACGTGATGTAAACACAAAAAAATATTCGGACGCTATCGTGAAATACGTTTCTAATTCAAATTTAAAATTCACTCGTTTCTGATGAAGGACCGAGGGCGGTCTGAAATATAAAATACAATCATAAAAATAAACAAATACTGTCCCCAAA
Organism: Ascarosepion bandense; assembly: GCA_037127315.1. Classification (NCBI taxonomy): domain Eukaryota; kingdom Metazoa; phylum Mollusca; class Cephalopoda; order Sepiida; family Sepiidae; genus Ascarosepion; species Ascarosepion bandense. The sequence continues at coordinate 699,010 of JBBBDQ010001448.1, forward strand.
AAGTACATTTTTAAATTCAAAACTTTTTATTAATATTATTTCCTATATATATATATATATATATATATATATATATTTGTAATACAATTAAAAATTAAAGATATATTGCATCATGGAAATTTCTGTTTCGTGATTTCTATCTCGTCATCAGTCAATGTTAGATGTTAGTTGTGAGAATGATTTTCATTTCTTTTCCTAACTAACATCTAACATTGTCTGATGACGAGATAGAAATCACGAAATATAAAAATTTCCATGTCGCAATGTATTTTTAATTTTTAATTGTATAACAAGTTCAATTATATAATTATATTATGTTCTACAATATTTATTGTATTGAGCACTTTTTTTTTTTTAAAAGGTAAATGCCAGTGAACTCGAAATTATAAAACCCTGGATCCTATATATATATATATATATATATATATATATATATATATATATATATTGTGTGTATTTTGGCAGCATTTTTTCATTAATGCAGGTTTCATTGAATAATATAGACAAGTTTTGTCTATTAATTTTGTGTAGTATCCGTTCATACCGTCTGATATACTTGATGCTGATGTCGTTGAAAGACAACAAAAAATCACAGTAATTGATGATTTTTTTATCGGGTCTAAGTTTTTTTTGATATTTCCAATAACGTACTGAAATGTCTGTAATCAGACCAGGGACCACAACGCCACTATTTTGTCACTGTCTTCGGCCATCCGCCACGGTAGGGATGGACTTAGTTTTTCAATTCAATTCTCTTTATTGTTAATAACTTAAATGTTCTATGTTTACTGTGTGTTAATATTTACTCTTTGATAATGGCTTATGTGAGCTGAAAGCTTAGACCCGATAAAAAATCAACAATTTCTGTGATTTTTTGTTGTCTTTCAACGACATCACCATCAAGTATATCAGACGGTATGAACGGATCCTACACAAAATTAATAGACAAAACTTGTCTATATTATTCAATGAAACCTGCATATATATATATATATATATATATATATATATATATATATATATATATATATATATATATATCAGTTAAAATATACATCTGGTCCATGCTTAATATTCTGAAGCGACTCTACTGAGATATGAAATTAAAACCAACTTACCCTTTCAAAATTTCCAAGAGATCTTCCCCATGGATAATAATCCGTCAGCATTTGAAGATCCTGCAGGAAGGACAATTTTAATGCATTTTATTAAATTTTTGTCATTATTTCCCCATAGTTAAACTACATTTCTATGCAATATAAAAAAAAGAATATTTTTGAGAGCATGTTGGCAAATACAGTACATCCTCTTTTATTCAAACACCTGAGGGCAGGTATTGAATAATTATGTTCTGATAATTCTGTATGGTATATCAATGAATAACTAAATTATCGAAAATGTATGAAGAAAGACGACATTTTCTGAAATAAATTTAAGATTTATAACATTAAATAAAATTTTCATTTATCGTTTATACCATGAAATAACATTTTCATTTAGCATTTATACCATTAAATATTTTCATTTATTCTTTATACAATTAAATAACATTTTCATCTATAATTTACACAAGTAAATAACATTTTCAGTTATCATTTATTTCATTAAATAATATTTTTATATATCATTTATACAATTAAGTCATATTTGCATTTGTCATAGCGTTAAATAAAATTTTCATTTATTATTTATGAAATTAAATAACATTTTCATTTATTTTCTTTTATTATCTATTTCATTAAATAGCATTTTTATTTATCATTTATACAATTAAATAACAATTTTATTTATAATTTATAGCATGAAATAACATTTCATATATCATTTATATCATTAAATAACATTTATCATTGACACCATTAAATTATATTTTCATTTCTCATTTATACAATTAAATAACATTTTCATTTATCATTTATGTCATTAAGTAACATTTTCAGCAATACCATTAGATAATATTTTTATTTATTTTTGTGTACCATTGCATAACATTTTGAGTTTTTATTCGTACCATTAAATAATATTTCCATTTATCATTTATACCATTAAATAACATTTTCATTTATACCATTAAATAATATTTTAAAAACACTTTTCTCAAGGCGTCTAGTTCATTTTTTATTAAAAAATCTGTAATTGTTTGTTTGTTTCTGGCTGACCCCGCATTTCTTGCTGTCAACTCCCGAAAGTGGATTTAAGTAGATGTTTTTTTTTTATTAAAAACACAATCGTCAAATACATTGGTCTGCAAAAATTTTAGACTAACTACATAAAATGATTCTACCATTTTATTTTATTACGAAGACCTTTAGCCAGTATGCATTTAGCTTTTGACTCTTAGAACTTGAGGATTGGAAAATAAATTGTTGTGCTTTCGTAGATACTGTGTAAACTGAAAAAAAAAATGGTTGTAAGTTTAGCTTTGCTATGTGATTTGCATACAAAAATAAATTACGTTTCCCACTGGGGAAGGGTTCATGTGTGTAACGCGTATCTGTGAAATGCATAGGCTATAATCCCTGGCTTGAACAAGTTGAATGAAGAGATTAACAAGTAATAATGGAACAGATTTTATAAACGTTTTTATCAAAAATTGAGTAGGTTTTTTATTTTTTATTTTATTTAACTTGACTATGCTTGTTTGATATGAAATATTAGGATGGTTTTAATTTAGATAACTGAAAAATGTTGAGTTGATTTTGAATTTTCTCTTCATTTCACACCCGGGTAATTGAATTCCGGAAATTCGACGTACATATAATCGAGAAAGTGTTATACCTTGCTTCTGCTAGCCCCCCCCCCCCCCAAAAAAAAAGCAAGTTTATATTCACTTTGTTTTAACAGTATTTATGAATTGTCTTGCGTTATTATCTGATTCGCTACTTGAGTGAGATTTAAGAGAAAGAAATTCCTCATGAGATATCTCGTCAAAATTTTCGAAACAATCATTGTTTTAGCTGTCGTTACCAGTCTTTGATGTGTGTTGTGGTGCATTGGATATCGGCTCAGAACGAGAAATCGGGAGCTGAGTTCTAACTCCAGCCGAATTCATTGCATTCACTTACGCGCAAAGGTGTTAATCCGTCTATTCCTTCCAGTTATGGGTTAAATAACAGGACAGATTGGGTTCTATAGCCTTGGTCGACAACCAGTCTACTGCAGTAAGCAATGGCAACCTACTGCGGGATAATCTTCTGCCCAGTCAATCATGTCTCGAAAGAGACATGATCGCTCAAAGCGTGTATCACGTATGGCACTTATCTGACTGACCAGTCTCTGAATTGTCTGGAATCCCTCTCTGATACACTACCTGAGTAAGAAGAGCAAAGACAAAACGTTTCTTGCTATCTCGTCCAACGACAATCATTGCTTCCACTGTCTTCATCTTAATCTGGGCTTACGGACTATCACGTTGAATACACCGGTTCTCGCTCGATCAACGAAGTTAAGCAACGTTGAGCCTGGTCAGTACTTAGATGGGTGACCGCTTGTGAATACCAATTACTGTAAGCGTATCGTGACGGATGTGCGTCGTGGTGCAGTGGATATCGGCTCGGGAACAGAAATCGGTGAGCCGAGTTCGAATCGCAGTTGAGTCGTCGTCGTCGTCCTGCGGTCTCGGCCGAGACAGAACTCTCTACACCCGTCCAGTATTCCCTGTGGATTTGGAACCCTGGCGCAGTTTACGGCGAAATTCATAATCTTGTCAAATACTTGATGCTTCGCCAGGACTACCAGTTGAATACCCTGCATTCAATTAAGCGCTTGTACCCTTTGGAAAGGTATTAATCCGTCCCTTCCCTCCAGTTATGGGTTATATAACAAGGGTAGGACTTGGGTACCCTGCCCTTAAAAACAAATCCCTATGAATCTTGATACTCGAAAAGAAAAATGTATTACTAGACACAAAAATTTATTTAAACAACAATAAAGTGTTGAAAGAAAAGGGTATTACCAGCAATAAATAAATAAAATTTAGTTGGCAATAAATGACCCGCCGAGGTTGATTTGCCATAAAAACAAAACAACCAACCAAGCAATCATCTTCACCTATGAATTGACTTGAATCACTCATTCTTTGACAAAAGAAGTTACACCCAGGACAAAGAAATAAATCACAAGGTATCCCATCAGCCATTTTTAAATGGTTGATATATTAAAATTTGTTATATGTAGAGTATACTCCTAAATTTCTGTGAAAGGACTTGATCGAATCAATAGGATAAAGGTAAGACTGCAAGATCATAGCAAGGCCGTAACACGAGGAGAGAGAGAGAGAGAGAGAGAGAGAGAGAGAGAGAGAGAGAGACCAGGCGCATAGATGACTACATATGAAGGAAGAAAGGTGATCACCACCCCTATGGGATGAAGTTAAAATCATTGATAAAAAACACTACTGGAAGCTACGCAAACTTAAGGAATATTAATCCACAAAAATACCCTAAGCAGGCCAAGCACAGAAACTAATACAATATAAAAACCAGTCATACGGAGTGTTAGAGAAAATCATTAACTTCGAAGGTTGCAATATGAGCTCTGGTAAAAATTGTTTAATGAGACATTAGGTTTATAAGTCCCAATAATTCATACACTGATGTCCTCAAGGACACATGTTTCAGTGTATATAGGTTTTGGTTATTTCTAGTGACTTGAATTGTGAGTTCAATACATGGCTACAGCAGTGGTGAACAAATAATTTAGACAGTTGAGATAAAGGGTTATAACTACATGGCAACTGGAAGTGGTATCGCACATGGATAGAGAATTATATATCCCAGTAATCGAAATAAAGGGTTCGGTTCATAATTTCTATCACCTGAAGAAGGCCGGAGTGTACAACGGCCGAAACGTCGTAAACAAGGCAATAAAGATGAGGACAACAGTCTGAACAATGTAAATGATGAAGGATAAATGACTTTTATCATTTGTCTGGCTGATTAGATTGCACGTCTTATTGCAGCAGCTATTCAAGATATTATTGATTTTTTAAATCGGTATTTCATAAAAAATTTCGGTACTACTTCAGTAAATACAGTAAAGCCACTAAGACACGAGGGTTTACAGGGTGTGGAAGAATTTGAAACAGAAACATTAATAATGAGTGAGAAGTGGAATAAGTAATCAGAATGAGAGTAGACAGCAATTGACATTACATTTAATGGTAGGGTATCACCCTATGCAAAGCAGTAAATTCACTAAGACACAAGGGGTTACAGGGTGTGGAAGAATTAGGAACCAAAACATTAATTAGCGGGAAGAGAAAAGAGTAATCAGGAGGACAATAGATAGCGATTGGCATTGCATTTAAATTTTTGTAGATTATAGTTGACTGGAAAGCAAGGAACCGGAAAGGAGCCCTACAAGCGAGAGGTGTAAGAAAAGAATTTGTTAGCATAGAACCTACGGCTGCATCTAACCAACTCAACTGGAAATTGATGAGATCTTGAAGCCAGTCTCGTACTGCGCTTAAATTGAAAAAGTTTAGATACCATCGCAAAAATTTCGTGTACCTAATTTTTGCAGGAGATATCATTTTGCAAAATTACAATCAATCAGTTAGATGTGCGATCCTATTCGTTATGAATTCCATTGTGTGTTCTTTTCAACTTAAGGATAAAAAAAATGAAATGATTCATTTATTTTGATAACAGAAATATTTCCAATTTTGTCTCGTAATTTATTCATTGATAAACTTATGCAATTTCAAGAAATAAAGAAGGAACTTTCAAGAACTTCTAAAAAGAAAATTGTCATTTTAAAAAATATTTAAAAATGCAGGAGATTCCAAAGTTGTCTGGATGTCGTGGTTGAAGCCAATGGCTATTTTATTTAATAAATTTTCCTTTTTAGATTTTTTAAAAAACTTTGGTAAATATATCAGTTCAATATGTCAGTATTATTTTTATTTTGGCGTAATTTAGACAACAATTTATCCATCGCATCCAGTATATACGATCTTTCAAATATGAAGAGTCAATTATTTTTTTCCACTTTATGTATACATGCAACAACATTGCATAAAAAATGAACTGAAGACAAGACATTCACCAACTTAAACTAGAGTACTGCTTAGAAGAGTTGCGGGAGATTCCGAAGTTATCTGGAGAAAATGGCCAAAGTCAACTGCGATTTTATTGAATGAAATTATTCTTTAGTATTTTAAGATATTTTTGTCTAATTTTGGCAAATATACACTACCGGCAATAATTATTAGGCCACCCTAGTTTTTTTTTTCTTTTTAAGAAATGATGTATTCCATACTATCTTTTAGTATTTATTGCCAAGTGGATAATTCTACATGAAAATAGAATTTTTTTTTTTTTGTTATTATTACTTTGCAAAATTTTACAAGGCATGGAAGCAATGATGAACTCGTCCGAATCACTATAAATTTTCTTCATTCTTTCATGATGAAACTGCAATATAGGTAATTATTAAATATTTATAAATTCATTTGATGCACATGTTATTGTGCAGTATTATATTCTATTTCTCTTTGTTGTTTTTAGTTTGTATATAAAGACTTTTTTCGCAACTTATTCAGGCGTCATTTAATTTACTTTTGGTGCCGTTTTCATTAACCCAATTGTGCCCGAGCGTTCGGTCTGGTTAACTTGGTAAAGAGACAGCTAGCAAGATTTCAACGTAACTTCTTTAGGATTATAATTCACAGCTTGGGCGAGGAAGAACTTCGTTGTTATAGACGACTTGAAGACCAACTACTGTGTTGAAGCCATCACAACTAGCGGCCGGAGAGCGGCGTCACATAATGGCCTATCAACCTCAAAAGGGTTATATAAAGCCAGTATTATATTTTTTAAACCAATATTTTGGACACGAGTTTATATTGAGTTAAATTTAAATTTGGTTTTACGGTAAATTGATTTTGTGGTTATATTATGCTGGAGATGATAATTGGGAAGAATTATAGAGGTAAAATTCGATTGGAAGTTTGCATTTATGATAGTTGTAAGTCATGCATTTTGCTTTAGTTGATATATATATATATATATATATATATATATATATATATATATATAATATGTTTGTTTTATAGATTTTTTGATAGAGGCCAATTTTCTTGAGGTATGATTTGAGGGTTGTTTTTTTTTTCAAATAGATCTTTAATATTTATTATTTTTTGTTGGTAATGGCGAAGCTTGTATGAACGGAAAAGTGGATGATTATGTTAGTGTTTAATAGACGAACCCGTTTCTTTTCTTCTTCTTTGGCTTGCAATCTCTGAAGTTTCTCCTTCTTGTAGCGTTCAATGTCTTCTGCTGCTTCCATCTTATGGCGTCGGATTTTATCTAGCTCGAAGAATCTGGAAGCAAGAAAGAACAGTCGTTAGATTGAAGAATTTTTAAAGGGCTTATAAAATATATAGCAAATGTACATGAAATGGGGTTTTATGATATGACAGAAGTTAAGTATTTTGTAAAAGTGAACAGGGATCTACATTTATTTTCCGAAGACGTGTGTGATGCTCTTCTTCAAATATGATTTCTGAAAATCTGAGATAAAACTTTTTCAATATCAATATTATATATATTATCGATTTTCTGCACTATTGTAAGAACTGCAACCTTGAAACTTCTGAATATCTTTTCTTATGTCTTTGTCTATGAGTGTATCAAATTTGATTAAAATCAGACCACGCTTTCTATAACTCGATTTTTTTGATTATCGATTTTTGATATTTATCGGGGGTACCTCGACACAAAACCTAGCGAGGAACACTCGCAGACGCTAATGGTACAACTGTGTAAATTTTGAAGAAAATTGGTTCAGTCGTTTCGGAGTCTATAGGTAACACACACACACACACACACACACACACACACACACACACACACACACACACACAGTTCTATTTATAAATAAATTTAGATTATAAAAAATGTTCCACACTTAAATTACTTCCAAATTTTAATATTATCAAAAATTATACTGAAAACTAAAGAAAAACAAAATAAAGCAAACTAAATTATTTCCTTAATCGATCACGTCGGGGTCACCACTGAAGCTATAGGGAGCTGGTTAATGTTTCTTTGATTCAGCCTTGTGTCACACTGTTATGAGACCTACTCTTTTTAGAATATAATGAACTCTTCCTATTATTATGAATACCGGGAGATTATGCTTCTTGGCGTTGAGTTGAGTTGAGTTGAATCACTCCGGTCTAATACTTGGCAGTCCGACTGACGTGTAACACTCTTTGTATTTGTTCTTTCGTTAAATATATTTGTTTCACGAATACCCGAGTTGGAGTTGTCTTCCGGACCTATTCTGGGTCCACAAAAAAAAAACGAACTTCACGTGAAATCATGAAAAAAAAAATTTTTTTTTTTTTTGGTCAGCGTCTACAACACTGGCGACAAAGAACATTTAAGGATCTTCTTTGTTATTTGAGAACCTTGAAAAGACAAACGCGGATTAAAACGCCAGGATTACACGACAACAGGCTTATCGATGAAAAAAGAAAAAGTAAGTTGATTTATTTTTTTTTTATTAACGAAAGTGATTTCTTTTCTTTTTCTCTCAAAGAAAATCTTAATGTTTCATTTCCGGCATTCTGCTAACAAGGAAGGAGCACACGAGTCTTTATTTTTTGTAGCACTCTTTGTATTTGTTTTTTCGTTAAATATTTTCACTTCCCGACTGTGGAATTCTCTTCCAAACGATTGCTTCCCCGACGGCTACAATCTCCAGGAGTTTAAATGTAAGGTCAATAGACACCTCCTAACACACTAACCTGCTCCTATTCTATCAAACACTCTTCCCATCTGCCCAACCCTCATCCTCGCTATCCTTAATCATCTGTCACCATCCTCCTGACATTCCCTATGTCTAACCACTCCTTCTCTTTACCTTCCCCTATGTAGCCCCATGCGCAATAGTGGCAGTGGAATGCCTTGCTTGGGGTGAGATGATTAAAAAATATATATATATATGTTTTCGTTAATACCCGAGTTCGAATTTTCTTCCGGCCCTATACATACATAACCGATCTCCCTACAGCTAGCAAGTTTTATCCAGAATTATCATCAGGTTTATCAGAATGCTATTATCAAAAGGTTTGTTGTCGGCATGTTGGAATGTGTGAATTAGTGTAGAATAGTGGAATAGTGTAAAAATAAAAATATACATTTTTCATGTTAGATTAGAAATTTACTAAAAAGAAAGAATAACAAGAATTCGTAGCAGTAAATGTTCTATGAGAAAGTTAAGGGTATCAAGAGTGTGTACAAATGTTAATAGTATTAATTTGTTGAAAGAGTATATGCGTACGTACGTATGTATGCATTCAGTAAGAATGTCTTTGGGTGGAGAAGAAGAAGTAAAAGGAATCAGCGCGCGAGAAGGAAAGAGAAAGAGAACAAGGTGCGACCCGACCTTATCTCCGGGTCGATTTGAAGCTGAAGTTACATTTTAGTTTTGTCTTTCTCGCTGCTCCCATCTGACTGACTGGCGCTGATTTGAGCCTTTTATTGTCATTACATTTTTCGCACTGACTCGCGAAGTCCCTTTTGGTCTTGCAAGTCGTTTCCATTGGTTAAAAAATCAGTTTAACACCTACTTGCGAAATCCGGTTTCGCCTCTTCTTTAAGCACATGGTCAATCCTTTTTCTATTTGAGAAAAACCTGGATTTCACATGTCATTGTGAATTTTTGTAAAAGTGAAAAAGAAGGTTGATTTTAATTCTTAATTTGCTATCTCACAAATATAGCTGTGACCCAGGAAATAATCGTCCAAAACGTGAATATTTGTTACATGATTTGCGACATTATTTTGCTTCCTTGACACAGAAACTAATATGCCCACAAATATAAAAAAAAATGTTTATACGTAGCAAAATTCATGATATAAAAAATATTGTCCCAGTGAGCAAGTACTATTTAAAGATATAACATTTTTTATGTAGATGTTTTGAAATAAATAAACCGCGGTATTTTTAAAGATCTGCTGGATAGCGCCATTAAAATAGCATTTATCTGTTTTATAAAGCCTAATGAAGAAGCTGTTTTTTGTGATGATATTTAATGTTGGCCAATTCTTGGAACCATTCTTTCGTAAATATTTGACGTTCATTCAATATGAAAAGAGTCTAACAAATCATATAAAGTGAATAAAAAGTGAAATCATTTTCAGATTGAGTGATACAGGTAGATATCCTTATATTTGATACAGGTAGATATCCTTATATTTGATACAGGTAGATATCAGTAGATATCCTAGCAATATCCTTTGCTTTCCGATCAACAGAAAATAATATCAGTTATCATAGCCTGATTATTTCTTCGCTCCTTAGTTATTACGTATGTTACTCTGTAATAGGATGTGCGTTGTGATGCAGTGGATATCGGCTCCAAACGGCAAATCGAGGAGCCGAGTTCGAATTCCAGTTGAATTCCTTGCCCTTGGGAAAGGTATTAATCCGTCTCTTCCTCAGTTATGGGTTAAATAATAGGACAGATTGGGTTCTATAGCATTGGCTGGCAACCAGTCTACTGCAGAAAGCAATGGCAACCTACTGCGGGATAATTTTCTGCCCAGTCAGTCATGTCAGACATGATCGCCCAAAACGTGTATCACGTATGGCAATTAAATAAGCCTGTAATAGCTTACCCGTCCCTTGTTCACAAATTTAGTTTGCCTGTCTCCTACTTACACTTTAGCTTGCCTGTCCCCTGCCCACAGACTGTTGGTTATGTGGTTCTAGAAAAAAAGAAAGAAAGAAAGAAAGAAATAAAGAAAGAAAGAACGAACGATGAGGAAGGTGGAGAACATCTCGACTAATTTCTCGTGCGTTTAACGTCTACTTTCTTGGAGTGATAGAAACAAGATCAGTCAGTCAGTAACATGCCATACACACTTAGGCGATCATGTCTCATTCGATTCATGACTGACTAGGCAAAAGATTTTCCTGCAGTAGGTTGCCATTTTAAGCGGTAGACTGGTTGCCAACCAATGCTATAAAACTTAATATGTCCTGCTGTTTAACCCATAGCTGGATGGAGAAATGATGGATTCATAATTTTCCCACGGGTATTTACATGTAAGTGAATGCAACGAGTTCAACTAGAATTCAAACTCAGCTCTCCGGTTTTTCATTCACAGATAGATAGATAGATAGATAGATAGATAGATAGATAGATAGATAGATATGAATAGACTGAGATAGATAGATAGATAGATAGATAGATAGATAGATAGATAGATAGATAGATATAACCGAATAAGTTAAGTTTCGAAACTCTTTTATACCCCCAGAAAGCGACAATAAAAATATTCGATTCAGCTCACAAGTGGATTTGGCTGATGCAATGACCACAAATATAAATCTTCATATACTCTCACTAGAACAACAAGGCATAGATAATAAACAGGCTTAAAGATAGATAGATAGATAGATAGATAGATAGATAGATAGATAGATAGATAGATAATGAACAGGTTTAAAAAAAGATAGAGAGATAATGAACAGTCTTAAAATAGATAGATAGATAGATAGATAGATAGATAGATAGATAGATAGATAGATATGATTTGACTGAGATAGATAGATAGATAGATAGATAGATAGATAGATAGATAGATAGATATGAACAGGCTAGATAGATAGATAGATAGATAGATAGATAGATAGATAGATAGATAGATAGATAGATAGATATGATTTGACTGAGATAGATAGATAGATAGATAGATAGATAGATAGATAGATAGATAATGAACAGGTTTAAAAAAGATAGAGAGATAATGAACAGTCTTAAAATAGATAGATAGATAGATAGATAGATAGATAGATAGATAGATAGATAGATAATGAACAGGTTTAAAAAAAGATTGAGAGATAATGAACCGTCTAAAATAGATAGATAGATAGATAGATAGATAGATAGATAGATAGATAGATAGATAGATAGATAGATAGATCGGAGCAGGAAGTGGGTTGCCAATTTCAACATTTCTATAACGAAACTGATCGCTATTAATCACTCTAAAGTAACTTTTTTGCCTTCCATCTTCCAGAAAGCAATTCATTGCGCTTTCTTGGCCTCATTTTTGCCATTTACATGAATTGGAATGATTATACTAAATCATTTGCTAAGTTTACTGCTAGGAAACACGGTTCAATATGTTGTGCTAAATATCATTCCAGCTAAAATCTATCTTGCATATTTGTTAGTGTACAATTCCTCCGTGCATTGAATATTGCCACCCCATCTGGTGTTGTGCTTCTATTTTATATTTAGATATTCTTGACAAAATTCAAAGGATAATTGGCAACTTTATCAATCCTGACCTGACATCTCAGCTTCAGTTAATTTCTCATCGCCATAACGCAGGTCCCTCTTTGCCTCTTCTATAAATATAGTCATTGTAGTTTTTATGATGACCTTTTCTAGTTGGTTCCTCAAATTCACGAAGTTAAACGCAGTACTAAATTGGCAGCCAGGTCTCATAATTTCACTGCTAAAATCGTTAATTCAATTATAATTTCTGTGTTAATATTTTTGATGTAATGAATATGTATTGAATATTCATACACGTTGGTTTCCCCTTACAGTAATAAGATTGGTTGGTGTCAGCCATAAATATAAGTGAAGGCGAGGATGCAGACAGGTCTACGTCCATAAGTCTACTGCTAGAGGTCTACGTCCTTAGATCTACTATTAGAGGTCTACAGGTTTTCGACTAGAGATCTACGTCTTGAGCTCTATGACTATTGACTACGCTTACGTCTTAGGGTACTGCATACGACGAGTACCGTCCATTACATTTACTTACTAGATTGACCTACTCGGTTGCATTTGCCTAAACCACTTGATTACCTCGAATGATATATATATATTCCTTTTCGAGACATATCAAGTTTATTCTGCTACACTGAGATCTAAAGACGTATGGGGATGGTAAAAGATGCATTCTTAAAGCTAATCGCCCGGTTCACACTCCACCCACGTCTATTGAACAGGTGAAGAGGCTCATCCCTTGTTTCCTGTTTAGGATGCGGTTCCCGATTTTCTCTTTTCCAATCTTTTCACTCTTTTCTTTCTTTCTTTCTTTTTTTTCAATTGGAGTAGATAGACTAAACTATCGCCCGGTTCACACTCCACCCACATCTATTGAACAGGTGAAGAGGCTCATCCCTTGTTTCCTGTTTAGGATGCGGTTCCCGATTTTCTCTTTTCCAATCTTTTCACTTTTCTTTCTTTCTTTCTTTCTTTCTTTCTTTCTTTCTTTTTTTCAATTGGAGTAGATAGACTAAACTATCGCCCGGTTCACACTCCACCCACGTCTATTGAACAGGTGAAGAGGCTCATCCCTTGTTTCCTGTTTAGGATGCGGTTCCCGATTTTCTCTTTTCCAATCTTTTCACTCTTTTCTTTCTTTCTTTCTTTATTTCTTTCTTTCTTTCTTTCTTTCTTTCTTTCTTTTTTTCAATTGGAGTAGATAGACAAAACTATCGCCCGGTTCACACTCCACCCACATCTATTGAACAGGTGAAGAGGCTCATCCCTTGTTTCCTGTTTAGGATGCGGTTCCCGATTTTCTCTTTTCCAATCTTTTCACTCTTTTCTTTCTTTCTTTCTTTTTTTTCAATTGGAGTAGATAGACTAAACTATCGCCCGGTTCACACTCCATCCACGTCTATTGAACAGGTGAAGAGGCTCATCCCTTGTTTCCTGTTTAGGATGCGGTTCCCGATTTTCTCTTTTCCAATCTTTTCACTCTTTTCTTTCTTTCTTTCTTTCTTTCTTTCTTTTTTTCAATTGGAGTAGATAGACTAAACTATCGCCCGGTTCACACTCCATCCACGTCTATTGAACAGGTGAAGAGGCTCATCCCTTGTTTCCTGTTTAGGATGCGGTTCCCGATTTTCTCTTTTCCAATCTTTTCACTCTTTTCTTTCTTTCTTTCTTTCTTTCTTTCTTTCTTTCTTTCTTTTTTTCAATTGGAGTAGATAGACTAAACTATCGCCCGGTTCACACTCCACCCACGTCTATTGAACAGGTGAAGAGGCTCATCCCTTGTTTCCTGGTTAGGATGTGATTTCCGGCTTTCTCTTTTCCATTCTTTTTACCCTTACGTAGCCCCCTGCGCATCAGTGGCGTTATCGCCTTGCTTGGGCTGATATGATTAAAAAAAAAAAGCAAAAAAAAAAAAAGCAAAAAAAAAGCAGAGTATTAAGAGATAGAAAATTTTGATAGAAGCAAAGAAAAGAGTAAACTCTTATGTGATATCTATTATTCTACATTGCAGCGAATAGGGGACATCTCCGAAAAGACAAAGAAGAGATTAGAAGCAAAAGAAATGTGGTTCTACAGAAGGGTGCTGAGGATACCATGGACCGAACATTTGAGCAACGACGAGATTTTTAGAGGCAATGGAAACAAAAAGTTAAGTTATACTTAACATCAAGAAGAGACACTTGAAATTTCTGTGGCATGTAATGAATACGGAAGGCTTGGAAAATCTGATACTCACAGGACAGATGGAGGAGAAAGAGGGACAGAAGAAAGCAGCATGTAACATACTTGACGAGCTTTAGTAAACAGATGGTAGAACAGGGTTTGGGAAAATAATAAAAAGACAAAACTTATTAAGAGTTACAAAGATCAGGAAGATGTGGAGGGTCTTGATCGCTTACGTCCTGAAAGGGCGTGGCACATAAAAGAAAAGAATAACTTTCTTCCGGTTTCGTTCAATGTTATCAATTATAATCCTAAAATATTGAAATGTTGTGTTAATCGCCAGCTTCTGTCTCCTAAATATCCATTCTTTTATTCTTCTCTGTGTTTCTTTCACGCCCAGTAACCCATTGCATCCTGGTGGTCTTTATTGCCTTGCTTTGAAGAGTGAAAAAAAAAATGACAGGCAGCTAGGCAAATATTAGTGGCGCGTTCTTTCTGCTTTTTTTTTTTTTTTTTAAACTATTTGGTTAATGGCTATGTTAGTGCAAAGTTGCAATCATTATGGCCGAGGGTTTAACCGTACTGGTTGCTGATTCCGACAGGTTATCTGCCCGCGTTCAGAGACTGCAAAGACAAAGAAATTGAAGAACCCGTTCTGTGAAAATGGTTTTCCAGAAACCCAACGAAACTATTTAATACTATAATACTGTTATCAGAGAACTACAGAAATGTGCGTCATTAATTTGAAGGCAGAAGATCTATGTGCTTGTGAGTTAGTGAGTTAGTGAGTGAGTGCGTGCCTGTGCATGTTTGACACAGTAAGAGTGAGTGAGTGAGTGAGTGAGTGAGCGAGCGAGCGAGCGAGTGAGTGAGAGTGCCTGCGTGCGTGCATGTGTTTTGTGCATGATTTTGGGCAGTCAGTTGGGCAGTCAGTTAAGTGCCATACGTGATACACGCGTTGGGCAATCATATCTCGAAACAGATATGACTGACTGGGCAGAAAATTATCCCACAGTAGGTTGCCATTGCTTTCTGCGGTAAACTGATTGCCAGCCAATGCTATAGAACCCAATCTGTCCTGTTATTTGACTTATAGCTAGAGGGAAACAAGCTGAATTATATTATTACGTAGTAATTAAAGGGGGATCAGTTTATTACTTCATTACAAAAGAAAATTGATCCCCCATTTTATGACCAGTAGAAACCGTAATCATGATTCCTACTATTACATTCAGTCTGTCAGTTAAGTGCCATACGTGATACACTCTTGGGTGATCATGTCCCGAAAGAGACATGACTGACTGGGCAGAACATTATCCCGCAGTAAGTTGTCATTACTTTCTGCGGTAGACTGGTTGCCAGCCAAGGCTATAGAACCCAATCTTTCCTGTTATCTAACCCATAGCTGGAGGGAGAAGAGACGGATTTATACCTTTCTCAAGGATATTTGCGCGTAAGGGAATGCAGGGAATTCAACTTGAATTTGAACTCGGCTCCGCGATTTCTCGTTCCGAGCCAATATCCATTGCCCCCACAACGCACATGTGCGTAGTGGGGCAAAGGATATCGGCTCGGAATGAGAAATCAGAGTGCCGAGTTCGAATACCAGTTGATATTCGTTACATTCACTTACTCGCTAATACCCTCGGCAAAGGTATCCGTCTTTTCTCACCAGTTGGCGTAGAAATATCTGGAAAATTCGAGAGGCTCAGAGATCGCCCCTCATAATTTAATCTGTCATTATTTATACTAAACTTGAGATTATTTGCTTTATCAATGAAATTGATACTCTGAAGTGTTTTATGACGATTTACACAATCTTAAGTCGTTGTGTGATATGACAGTATTATGAAAAGAATCTTGTAAAGATTACGTAGGCTGATAATTTGACAGAAAAACGGACAGATTTATAGACACTAAATTTACTCGGGATGAAAAATGAAGATACACAAAAGGTTAAAAATAAATCAATGATCTCTCTCTCTCTTTCTTTCTCTCTCTCTCTCTCTCTCTCTCTCTTTCTCTCTCTCTCTTTCTCTACTTCTACACTCATTAAATTTTTGGATGACCGATATATTAAAAATCGGTAACAATAGCGAATCTCCCCCAACTTTCCGACCCGCGTTTCCTCCGTCTGCAAATTTAACTTAACTTCTCCCTCCTCTTTCCTTCTTTCCCCTTCCCCTATACGTTTTTCTTTCTTTCTTTCTTTCTTTCTTTCTTTCTTTCTGACATTTTCTTTTCGCTACACTTTTCCTTCTCTTTTTCTTTGGCAGACTGACTTCCAGTTTATTTACACACACACACACACACACACACACACACACACACACACACACACACACACACACACACACACACACACACACACACACACTCTCAAGTAAATTTTTGAATTGTTCCATAACATTAAAGATCGCTGAAGAAGCGAATTCGATCCTAATTTTCAAAAATTTCAATATATAATGACATATATTATTTTCCTAAACAAAACTTATGAATTAGTTAATTCATTGTCGGTCTCTAATACATATGATGTGCATTGTGGTGCAATGGATATCGGCTCGGATCGAGAATTCGGAGATCTGAGTTCGAATTCCAGTTGAATTCGTTGCATCCACTTGCGCGCAAATACCATTGAGAAAGGTATTAATCCATAACTTCTCTCTCCAGCAATGGGTCAAATAGCAGGACAGACTGGGTTCTATAACCTTTGTTGGCAGTCAGTCTTCCGCATAAAGTAATGGCGAACCTACTGCGGGAACATCTGCCCAGTCAGCCAACTGAATATATATATATATATATATATATATATATATATATATATATATATATGCGTGTGTGTGTATGTGTGTGTTATGTTTATGTGTATGTTTTTGTAATATTCTAAATTTTTAATAGTTTTCTTTGTTTTCCTGCACTTTATATTTTGTTTTTATAAACTGATAATTATAATACTTACAAATGAATTTCAATAAAAAATTCCAACTGCTAAAATTTTATTATTCCCAATACTTTAATATATATATATATATATACTTTCATATTTTTAGAAGTTATTTATATTACTTAATTATTATATTGTAATAATATAATACTTTAATATAACTACAATTTTAATATTGTAATAATATAATACTTTAATATTAATATTTCTAATTATTATTTATATTACCTCATTATAATATTGTCATATATTTAATAATACATAAATATTAGTAGTATAATATATATTATTTCAATGAAAGATTCTAACCGTTAATAACTTCCAAATTTATTTATTTATTCATAAAAAGTTCGCTTGACACTTGTCTACATTATTTCGCTGTAATTTTGAACGGAAATGTATTTCGTTTTATCATTCACGCACATACTAACATTACTGACAAATAAATACACACATTAACACATTTATCCATCATTCTCTCATACATATTTAAACTTATTTATAAATGGAACTTTATCTCTGTGTGTGTATGTTAAATGTAACCGACTCTTCTACTTTAATAGCTTCTTTTCTCGCACTTCCCGTTTGTGGAATTCACTTCCATTCGTTTGCTTCCTTGAATACTACAATCTCCAAAAGTTTAAATTCAACGTCAATTGCCATCTTTTATCTACTTGATTTCAATCCATTTCTTATATTTTCTTCGACATCATCTGTACCTTGTTTTTTTCTCTCACTGTAACCCCCTGCGCACCAGTAGCGTTTCTGTCTTGCTTGGGGTGAAATGATTACATAATAAAGAAATAATAACCAACACCAAGTGTATTATTTTATTTTCAGTTGTAATTTTCCCCAAAATAAAATCATATTTCTCTTTTAAAGCCAAAGAAACTCCCTGTGGAATATGCGATCACAGCCGAAACACGCTGTGCTGTACCCATGTTTACTGTAGAATGTATTTGTTAGTGCACATCAGGTAAATCAATAAAGTATTAATCTCACCAAGAACATCATTACTGTCTTCTGTATTGTTGAGGGGTCAGAAAATCATGAGTTAACTACTCACTTGCAAAATTTATTCATTTATAAAAAAAGTTCCCTTTGTACTTGAATACATTATTTCGTTACAACTTAAAAGCGCACACTTTCATGCATCAAGCAACCCATAATCTTCTCATATACATAATTTAAAAAGAAAATCGTCCACCATTTAAATACACTTGAAGCATTCATTAATTCACACATAAATTTAAACAGACATTTATACACACTTACATTTAAAATAAACATTTATTGCTTTTATTACACGTGGCATACATACATACATACATACATACATACATACATACATACATATCCTACATCTAAAAATGATCATTCATTGCTTTATTACACGTGACACGTATCTGATCAATAAAATCAAGACTCAATCAACATTCCAACTGTCTCTTTTCTAAAAGTTAAGTTTTTTTAATTTTAAAATCCACGTCTTATTAACAAATCCCTGAAGAAACCTATTAAAGTGAAACATGTTAGATTAAAGACTATTTTTCTACCTGTTCTTTACTTATTTTATCAACTTGTCGGATTTCAATCCATGTATTCAACTCACTTCTATGTATGTACTAGCAGTATAGCCCGGCGTTGCTCGGGTGTAATGAAAGCTTTAAAACTAATCCATGGTCCTGGAGCTCAGACTCTTTGGACGTTGGCACGAAATACTAAAAAGCAATGGTTGTTTCCAGTAGACTGAAAGAAAAATGAATGGATGTAAGTCAAAATTTGATTTGCTGGTATCGATATCAATTAAGGTTTTTTCGTCGTAAACTGAATTTTGAAGGCTAAATATATCATCTGAGTAAATGGTATCATGGCAGACACTAAGAACTACAATTATACATAGAGACAAACCCAAAGCAAAAACTAAAATAAAAGGGCTGAAAAAAATACAGATATACAGGCAGATAAACACACACACACACACACACACACACACACACACACACACACACACACACACACACACACACACACACACACATCTTGTCTTTTATATATATATATATTATCGATTTTTTGCACTATTGTAAGAACTGCAACGTTGAAACTTCTGAATGTCGTTTCTTAGGTCTTTGTCTATGAGTGTATCAAATTTGATTAAAATCGGACCGCTACTTCTATAACCCGATTTTTTCGATTATCGATTTTTGATATTTATCGGGGGTACCTCGACACAAAATCTAGCCAAGAACACTCGCAGACGCTTATAGTACAACTGTGTAAATTTTAAAGAAAATCGATTCAGCTGTTTCGGAGTCTATAGTTAACGGACACACAGACACACAGACACACACAGACACAAAGTTCCATTTATATATAAGTTTAGATGTATGTATGTATGTATGTATGTATGTATGTATGTATGTGTTGTCGGATCTTCCCTTTTGTATATGATAATGGACTCGACTTAGTGTACATTTATTCCTGCCATAGAGAGAACAGTAGTTGCGGTTGCAGTTGCTCAGAAAATTAGGTACGGAGGAATACACTAAATTTGTAGATTATATTTTGACAAAAAAGACAAAGGACTTAACGTTCAATGAGGCGGTGACATACCTCACTGAGCTATTTAGCCCAAACATTTCTTTGTTTTACAAAAGGTAGAAATGCCTTAATCTCGTGAAAGACGAAAACGAGGACTATTCAGCATTCACAGCCATCGTTAACAAACATTGTGACGACTTTAAATTGGCTGAGCTAACTCCAGACAACTTTAAATGTTTCATATTTGTCCAAGGATTAGTTGCTGCTCAAGACAGCGAAATGCGAAAAAGAATGCTTTCCAAATTACAAAATCACCTAGGTTAAACGCTGCAAAAACTATCAGAGGATTACCAAAAATGCCTAAGTATTAAAAAAGACAGTAAAGATAAAGATATTAAAGAATCAGGAGTCGCGCATATTCGTAAGTTAAACAAAAATTTATGTTTTTCACCCTCCCCAAAAGTAAAACAAGATTTTAATGACAAAATTACAAATTATAAAGCAACAAAATTTAATGACAAAACTACACGTTATAAAGCAACTAGTGACAGAAATCAAATAAAAAAATAAGCTCCCTCCATTTGCATGTTACAGATGTGGTGGATTGCATTGGGTTAGAGATTGTCGGTTCAAATACAAAAATTGCCTAGCGTGTGGAAAGATGGGACATAAGGCAGCTGTATGCAGAAACAAAAACAGTCTAGTAGGGTAAGATCTACTAGAGTGGAATATGAAAACAACCAAAACACGAGGAAATATGTAGAACTTGAAATATTGAATAAGAAGATCAAACTACAATTGGATTCAGGTTCGAACTTAACAATCATCAACCTACAGACATGGAGGAAACTGAATAGACCGACCATGTTACACACACGAAAAATTGCTAAAACTCTAACAGGAAAACGGATTAATTTCGATTAATTTCGAAACAATCGTGAATGTGAAATTTCAGGAAAAAACCAAAAAATTAAAAATATATGTTATGAAAAACACAGAAAACCTGATAGGGACGGATTGGAAGCAGACGTTTAATGTATGGGATTTACCCATTAATTCTTTTTGTAAAAAATATAGTGTGAGCCTTCAGAAACCACGAAATTGAAGGAAGAATTATACAAACAATTTCCAGAGGTATTCTCAAGTGGGTTAGGACGATGCAACAAATTCGCAGCAAAAATCGAGCTAAAGCAGAAATGCAGAAAGAGTGTACACCCAGTATTTATTGCACCCATATTTACGAAAAAAGCATTCAAACCAGGTGAACAAGTTTACTTCAGAATGTTAAAAAATTATATGACACATTAGGAACCTGGAATAATAATAAACAGACTAGGAAATGCGATATACACAATACAGGGAGAAAAATCTACCCATAAGAGACACACAAGCCAAATACAGAAAAAAAGTGAAGAGCCAAACTCGTCACCCTCAGAAAACGATGTCGCGATGGAAGAAATTTTTGAAGCCGTTGAGAATCATAGAAAACAAACGGAAACAATATTAACTCCTCCCAAAAAAGAAGCCAGGGAGGGGGTGTTGTGGGATCTCCCCCTTTTGTATATGATAATGGACTCGACTGAGTGTACATATACTCCTGCCATAGAGAGAACAGCATTTGCGGTTGCAGTTGGCGGGAGAGTCATCGTAGAGATCCGTGCGAGTTATCAGAGAATACTGGAACTGATACGTAAGTTACTGAAGTTACCCAGAGACTACCGCATCAGAAGTCGGACTAGCTCTGGGCTCCATTTAGCTAGAATAATATACACGGATATACTATTTCCAGCGACTTCACTTCAAGACTTCCACATATTTATTTCTTATTAATAGTATTCCTGGATGTACTAACCTGCATTCAAGTTTGTATATTACGTACAATATAACCTACTTTTCTATCTCCATATCTGTTTTTGTTTTTCATTATTTTGTGCGGTTCCTCACCCGGAATCTACAACAATTTGAGAAACTGTCTGAAGGATGTTAGGCAGTTAAGTGCCATATGTGATACACGCTTTGAGAGTATCTGAACTGATACGTAAGTTACCGAGAGATACCGAAGTTACCCAGAGACTACCGCACCATCTGTTTTTGTTGTTCATTATTTTGTGCGGTTCCTCACCCGGAATCTACAACAGTATGTATGTATGTATGTATGTATGTAAAAAATAAAAAGTCATATATAATTGCAATATATCTGTACAAGGACTATATGAGTAAAGACAAAATGTAAATTTAGTTGACGTGTTTTCTCCTCTGACGAACTTTATCAAGACAAATCTGAGGGTTATATTTTGCAACAAGTATTTATAAACAAAAGTAGAAATGTTAGTTTTAAATCTAAGAAACGCTCATGAATATTTATCAGGTTAATTGAAAAATCTATGTAAATTATGGAGGAATAAAAATGATGCAATTTAATGTCTAATAAACAAAAGTTAGTAAATATTGTTGTTGAACACACACACACACACACACACACACACACACACACACACACACACACACACACACACACACACACAATTCTTGTTGCCCAAAGTTGAACGTCTCTTGTATATAAACAATAACCAAATAAAACACAAATACGTCGAATAATTTCGGTAAAGGAGAGATGTGACCTTCGTTTAACCCTTTTTTGTCTGTTCCTAACGCAACTACTACAATCTTTGACGTCCCCGTTCTCAGAAATAGTAGTAGTAGTAGTAGTAGTAGTAGTAGTAGTAGAAGGAGTAGCGGTATTTAGATTATAACGGCGGGATTTCGCTTTTTCGCCCTCAGCATCAGCAACACACAGCGGACTCCTCCTTTCAATTTCTGACGTCTTTCAACTCAGTTCGACTGCATTCGAAGACAGTCGAACCCCAATTCCTACTCCCACCGTCTTCGTTTTGCTCGCCTCTTTTATTAACTGAACTGGCCTCACGTGCTCCACTTGTGACGTATCTGTCTTTCTAGCGCGAACGTACTGACATACTACCAAAGTAAAACCTCCCCCCTCCGAGAATAAACAATTTACTTTTTCATCGATTGGTTTTCAAAGTTCACAACAAAACGCTATTGCTTTATCGCTTTGCTATTAATTATTTTGTCGTTCTTTTGTAAACTACAGAGATTCTTGTTTAAAAAGAAGTTCTAGATCAAAACATCTTAATTTTAACCACGATTCTTTTTGTGTCAGAATCCATTTTTCTTTAAAAGTTCCAAATTATTACTGGTCCAGTAATTTTCCATTAGTAATCTGATATCCTTTGTACACCTACAAAAGATTGTATTTCTAAATTAACTTTCTGTACATTAACGTTTCAAAGACTGTTCACAGTATAAACATCTTTGTTATAAGAAGACGCCTCTCTTTCGATTGGAGTTTTCTGTTTTACGCACATCCTCCTCTCACCACCACTATTACCATTTCAGTGGTGACATAGCTGTATTCAAGTGGAATGACTACGTCGAATCCATTCCTAAATCCGCAGCTATGAAAGTCGGCTCTCTGTGCAGGGCCCGGAAGTTTTTTCCGTCTGAATCTATCCTGCAATTATATAAATCCACCATCCGCCTGTGTATTGAGTACTGCTGCCACATCTGGTCGGGTGCCCCTTCTATTCTCCTCGGGGTTCTTGACAAAATACAGCGAAGAATCTGTAATGTGATTGATACCGACTTGGCTGACCGCCTGCAGTATCTCTCTCACCGGCGTGACGTGGCTTCCCTGTGCCTCTTCTATAAATACTTTCATGGCTTCTGCTCTGACGAACTTAAATCACTGGTGCCCCCTAGATGTGAATTTGCACGAGATACTAGATTGGCAACTAGGTCCCACCCTTTTACAGTGAAACCGATGAAATGTAACCGCAATTTCTACTCCAACAGCTTCTTTCCTCGCACTTCCCGCCTGTAGAATTCCCTAACGCATGCTTGCTTCCCCGACGGCTACAACCTCCAGGAGTTTAAATGTAAGGTCAATAGACACCTCCTAACACACTAACTCACACCCACTCTCTCCAGCTCTCTCCCTATGTACATCCTAAGTCGTCTATCACCCTCCTTCTGACATTTCCCATACCCAATCCCTCTACGTAACCCCCTGCGCTATAGTGACAGTGGAATGCCTTGCTTGGGGTGACACGATTAAAAAAAAATATATAAAAGCCTTTAATTTTATTAAGTTATTTTTTTTCTACTTGCGTCTTCATTTTGCCTGGACCAATCCAATACGACGATTCTCGAGGACGATTCTATCTTATCATCCTTATGATCACAACGTGCGATAAGGTAGAGTATGGATCGAAGTGGCCATTTCATCGATCAGCCGCGGAAGTTGAGTATTTGGACGACCGGGCCAGAGTGCGAGGCCACAAATCTACTTTTCCACCAATAAAATATTTGATAGAATTTGTAAGAAGCTGGTTAATGTTTCTTTAATTCGGCCTTTTGTCAGACTTAACCGAACTCCCTACAGCTTACAAGTTTTATGCTGAATTATCATCAGAAGGTTGGTTGTCAGTTGGAATGTGTTGATTAGTGTAGAAGAGTGGAATAATAAAATATAAATTTTGAATGTTAAAACAGAAATTTATTATAAGAAGGAATAACAAGAATGTTCAATGAGAAAGTTAAAGTATCAAGAGTTCGTAGAAAATGTTCTAGTAGTAACTGTTGAAATAGATAAGGAGAAAGAGAAAGAGAACAAGGTGCAACCTGACCTTATCTCCGGCTTGATTTGACGTTGACGTTACATTTTAGATGAGTGTCAGCAAACCGCCTTACCTGACTGACTACTGTGACCGGTTAGAGACCATCCTTAAATATGCAATCCAGTCACGTTAAATGTTGGGGAATTTAAGACATTCATTGTGTCTTACACACACACACACACACACACACACACACACACACACACACACACACACACACACACACATATTTATATAGTGTATCGAGGCAGCAAGTAATTTTCTAAACATATACTGTTAAATATAAGACACAATGAATGTTTATTATGTTTAATCATAAGCCGTTCTAAACATCGTATTTTGGCTTTAATTTCAGGTGAAAATAAAGACAAAAATTTCCCAACATTTGGATATTTTTTCATTAAGTTGCTTTTAAGCTTTCAGCTCACATGAGCCATCTTCAGAGATGTTACAGGGACGTTAACATAAAAACATCTACCATCAAAGATGATTTTATCTTGTGTTGACATAAAACTTTGCTAAGCAACGATAACAGTTACCAAATAGCAAACGCAGTTCGTAAATTTGTAATGCGGTTCTATGACGTCACACCGCGTGAGCGCTCGAAATGTTAACAGAACCATATATTTAAAGGCAATATAAAGTGTTATGACCAGATTTAAACGTGATTTTATTAAGTGTGGGTTGTTTTGACTTAATGTAGATGGCCTGCAATATCTGAAGAATCTTTTTACTGTGTGTATGTGTGAGTATTATTGCATTGTTGACTAAAATCCACTCCATTGTAAGAGAGTTAATCTATGTACATTTGGGACTTTTCGTTTACATACAGACCGTTTAGCAGATGATATATCCAGTTCTGCACAATTAATCATTTTTAGTTCTGAGGTGCTGATGTCTCCAGGGATTTTTATTCACATGATTTTCGGTACCTTTTTAGGTACGTCCAATTTTACCGTGGGAAAATCAGCATAGTCTGAAGTAAAAGGCCTCAAACTAAATAAAAACAAGGTTTATGCTATCATAAAGAGGTTAGATCAAAGTATTTTTTTATTTATATTTACAAATTTTTAAAATTATTCTAACAGATTCTGAAAGGCTCATTTAGTGGTAGTAAATCTTTTTTTTTCCTCTCGTCAGTGAAAGGGGTAAATTGACGCTAGAGTTTATTACGTCAACAACGTAATATTACGCGTAGGCATTTTTTGACTGTGAAAGACACCTTAATTTGGAAATTCTTGCAAAACTCAAATAATCGTCTGATTTTGATGAAAATTTCAGGACTTATTCACAAATGACTGAAATGATTTTTGAAATAATTATTTTTAAAAAATATTGGTAAAAAAATTTTTTTTTTAATTTGTTACCCCTCCAATATTTAATTTCCAGAAATGTCGAAAAATGCAACTCGGTCACAAAATATAGATAGTTTTCATTAAATTCAGGAGTCATTAAGGAAAGCTAATCAACTGTCTTTTTTTTCTTCAAAACAAGCTACCTTTTAGAAAATCAGCTCTGAATTAGGAAAACAAAAATGCAATAAAACTATGCCAATTTTTATTTGGGTAAACTTTTAATTGCTTTTATAAACATAAATTAAAATTGTGTCATCGTCTGAATAAAAAAAAAAATTCCGTTAGTAATGAATTTTTACAAGAATTGTTTTTATTTTTCATTTTTTTTATTAAGTAATTTAAAAAGTTTCATAAATCTTTTACAATTTTCTCCTTATAAGTATCTTAGATGTTTTTAATTAATTTGTGACAAATATATTTATTAATCGAAAAATTTAAACATTTACTCTAAAAGAGTAGCTGTTTTTTGTAATTTAATTAAAACTGTTTATTTTTGCATGTTAATTTCTAGTTTTTGGTATGTACGGGTGCCCATAAACGATATAAATCTGTAAAAGGTCACGTGACTCAAGGGTTGTCCGCCCTTACATAAAATTTTCCCGTATATAAACCCCGAAGGTCCTTG
Source organism: Ascarosepion bandense (assembly GCA_037127315.1). Taxonomy (NCBI): domain Eukaryota; kingdom Metazoa; phylum Mollusca; class Cephalopoda; order Sepiida; family Sepiidae; genus Ascarosepion; species Ascarosepion bandense. The sequence continues at coordinate 725,602 of JBBBDQ010001448.1, forward strand.
CTGCTATTCTTTTCATACGTGTCTCTGAATCGCTCAAGAAAGAAGTCATTTCTAGTCAGAATTTAAATATTTAAAGTAACTTTTATATTTTTTACTTATTAGTTTAATCATTTTTAATATTAATTGTGAATCTATCTACCTGACAGAATTTAGAAAAAAACATCAAAACTTCTTTTTTATTTGTTTTGCTTTTTTGGGCTGTTCATTCCAGTGGCATGTGGTAATGATTCATACAAGAAATTATTAGGGATAAAAATGTTTACTTTCAATGTGTGTTTGCAAAATGTGACTAAGAAATAAATATGTACTACAATGTTATGGTGGATAGGCTAAGATTAAAACAATTTGGAAAAGGTTTATCATTTTTTCTTTTCAATTGAATGAAAAAGCCATTTTTTATTTTCTATATTTCATAGCCTAATCCTACTATTGAAAGTATGCATTTGTATTGTTATCCTCCTACTTTTAATTTTTTTTTTCATTGCAAATGAATGTACCAAAAGAAAGAACATGTTATAAAATTATTTTTACCCCTATGCATCAAATTTCTAGGTATCTCCCATAATTTGATACCTAAGGGTAAAAATAATATTATAACATGTTTTTCCTTTTTAAATTCATTTACAATTAAAATAAAAAATGGAAAGTAGGAGGTAAACAATAAAAATGCTTAATTTCAATACTAGGATTAGGTTATGAAATAAAATAGAAAAAAATGGCTTTTTCTTTCAATTGAAAAGAAAAAATGAAACCTTCTCCAAATTGTTTTAATGTTAGCCTATGCACCATAAAATTGTAGTACATATTTGTTTCTTAGACACATTTTGCAAACACACATTTTTGTTAAATTCCAACTTTTCTCTTTTTTTATTGTGCACAAAAAAAGACAAAAGAGAAAAGTTGGAATTTAAAAAATGTTTAATTTCAATGTGTGTTTGCAAAATGTGTCTAAGAAACAAATATGTACTGAAATTTTATGGTGCTTAAACTAAGATTAAAACAAATTGGAAAAGGTTTCATTTTTTCTTTTCAATTGAATGAAAAAGCAATTGTTTTCTTTTGTATTTCATAGCCTAATCCTACTAATAAAATTATGCATTTTCAATGTTAACCTAATACTTTAAAGTTTATTTTTAATTGTAAATGAATGTACAAAACACATGTTATAAAATTATTTTTACCTTTAGTTATCAAATTAAGGGAGATACCTACATTCACAATGGAAAAAATCAAGAGGAAAGTTGGAATTTTTTAAAAAATGTTTAATTTCAATTTGTGTTTGCAGAATGTTTTTAAGAAACAAATATGTACTCCAATTTTATGGTGCCTAGCTAATATTAAAACAAATTGGAAAAGGTTTCATTTTTTTATTTTCAATTGAATGAAAAAGACATTTTTTCTATTTTATTTCATAGCCTAATCCTACTATTGAATTTATGCATTTTTATTGATTAACTCCTACTTTCATGTTCTTTTTTAAATTGTAAATGATTGTACAAAACACATGTTATAAAATTATTTTATCCTTAGTTATCAAATTAAGGGAGATACCTACATACCTGTACCTGGAAAAGCAGCTAAACAGTGAGGAGGATTGGAGAGCCAATTAAGAAAACACCACGAACCTTTTCAGGCCACAAAATGTTCCCGAAATTCCTTTCTCTTCAAGATATTGCATAAATACAGTATGACATGTACAAAAATATAGATACTTATTTATAACATCTACCGTTATGTAAAAATTAAGTTAGATATTTTTACCTAGTTATCTTATTAATATGAATAAGGCATAATAAAAATATTAATAATAGCATAATATTTCATAACTTAGCTGGGTTATTTTAATTTCATTCTTTCTTATTAAACTGTAAAAGTATTTTAAAAGAAATTTTTATTTTTATTTACTCAGAAAGCATATGCAATCATCCATCTATAATGCTAAACTAAAATTCTATAAAATAAGTAACTGCTGAAAATACTGTTACATTTTTATTATTACTACGTAATGAAAAACTAAAGAATGAAATTACAATTTTTGTAATTTAGCTACTTCCAATTTTGCCATGTTTATATCCATTTTATAAAATCTACTATCAATTTGATAAGTATTAAGTTGAAGTTGGTGCCCAATATGTGATGCAAGAGCTGAACCTGGAAAAGCAGCTAAGCAATGAGGAGGATTGAATAGCCAATTAAAAAAACACCACTGCCATATTCAGGGCCACAAAATATTCCTGAAACTGAAAGTCTTTTCTCTTCAAAATATTGCATAAATACATTGACATGTATAAAAAATAGATACTTAATTATAACATCTACAGTTATGTAAAAATTAAATTAGATATTTTTACCTTTTTTTGTTACTAATTATTATGAAGAATGCATAATAAAAATATTAATAATTAGCATAACATTTCATAACTTTACTGGGTTATTTTAATTTCATTCTTTGTTATTAAATTGTAAAATTATTTTAAAAGCAATTTCAATTTTTGTTTATTTAGAAAGCATATTCAATCATCCAGCTATAATGCTAAACGAACATTGTATAAAATATTATGTAATTGTTGAAAATATTATGTTATGGTTAGCTATGCAGTTAAAAAACAGAAACCAGTTTTTTAGATACATAAAAATTTGGCACTTCCGGACGCCATACTTGGAGTGTTGACAGAACAGTAGCTGACATATTCAATCAATCACAGCTCGAATTACGTTTATGACAAGACTAATCTATTTAAGATAATTTTCTGTCTTAAATTTCATAAAGTAAGGAATTACTATTGTGTGAAATCAGATTAAGGTAAGGTTCAATTTAAACAAGTGACTATAAAAAGTGTCTGCAATGTATTTTTTTTTAAAGATTTTTTAAACAGAAAGTTGGCTACTGTTGACGTAACCTGTCAATAAATCAAAAATTTCAAAAAATGGCGGAAAATTTAAAGTTTTTTTTTTTTCGAAATATTTCGGATTCCAATCGATATAATTTCAGTTTAAAATACACCAGTGTATTTTGATCACTGGAATTACTAACTTTAACCCCTTGGCTTTCAAATAGACCTAATTTTAAAGCTTGAAGATAGAGTATTTATTTTAAAATTTTCATTTTAAATTTAGGTATCTGAAAATTTATTGGACGTACCTATTCTTTATCATACTCCATGTAGTTTTAAGTGTTCATATTTTTGTTCGATTTGCAAGCCCTTATAATTTAACAGGTTTTGAAAATTGTTTTTTAGAAACATTGGGATTATTATTTTTATTATTTGTAACACTGAAGAAAATGGTTTACTTCCGGGACGAAAACAGATTCGGACGTGTCTTGCGTGTAAAATACTTTAGGAGTCAAATATTAAAAAAAAGGTGGCGGGGGTAGATCACGGAGTTGGATAGACATTCGCGAGAATATCTTTTAACCTATACAAATTTGAACTTTCACTCAATCTAAAACAAATGCTTAAAGAGGCGACAAAGAAAAGTGCAACTGCTGTAGCTAACAAGAGACACGGGTTGTTAGAGAGTTTGACTTGAGCTATTTTGAAAGATGGAGGAAACAGATTATGGAATTTTATTACAAGTCAAAACAAACTGGTTACATTATTATTATGTCATTTCTCATCATATTTCGATTTCTGCTATGGTCGCACTACCAACCAAAGTCTGCGGGAAGACCTAAGGCAGGTCGCGGCGTGTTGTTATGGCTCCATTTCATGTTTTTTCTATCTCCCCTAATATCCCTAGTGTTACATAGACAAAGTTCTCCTTAGTGTGTGGGCTGTACTTAATAAGACATTTTTTTTTATATCTCTTAAGCTGGGGCTTCCAGAGATTCTTTCAATGTGTTGTTTTGTTCCATTTTTTATCATTCCAAGTGCACCTACTATCACTGGCACAACTCTTGTTTTCAATTTCCACATTTTTTCTATTTCAATTTCCAGGTCTTTATATTTTCAAATTCCTTGGTTGCTATGTTACAATCCGCTGGACAAGCCATATCAATTAATAGACAATTTTTTTTCTTTCTGGTTTTTAACAATAATGTCCGGCCTATTTGCTTCAAATTTTTTTGTCTGTGTAGATGGTATAATCCCATAGAATGGTGAATCTTCTATTTCTGTAACCGGTGCTAGGTGATGTTCATACCAGTGTTTGTTTACAGATTTTCCATAGTGTTTGAACATTGTCTAATGTAAATATTGATCCACTCTATCGTGGCGATTTTTATATTCATTTGGGGCAAGTACAGAACAACCTGAGATTAGATGGTCTGTTGTTTCTGGCTACATTATTATTATTATTATTATTATTATTATTATTATTATTATTATTATTACCTCTGCCTTAAAAACGTAGGCACTGTATTCGGTCGCGTTTGTCTGTCTGTCTTACTGTTTATCTATCTGCCTGTCAAGATATCTCAAGACCCGCTGGGTGGATTCGAATGAAACTTTCAGTGATGATTGGCCTCATGACTGGCACGAATTGATTATATTTCGGGTTCGATTCGGCACGGAATAAAGTTTCTATGTTATTTTTTTTTGTACGTTTCACATGCCAAATACTGAATTACCTCACTAGATTTCTTTATCTAATTACGTTTTCTGAATGCAGCATTTGTTTTAACAAAAATATTTATAATATACATTTAATATTTATTATAGAAAACCAAAGAAATAATAAGCACTTATGGTCATTGCAGTTATTCTCATTTTAATAATTTTTTCTTGTTAATCATTCAGATGGTGTCGATATTCCCTTGGCGGAGGTTTGCCGTTTTAGACTCCTCTTGTTATTATTAAATAGTTTTCTATTTTTAAATACGAATTTTTAAATTCGATTTAATTCAATTTGAACCTTATTGTGTTGGTGAGATTTGTAATTGCTGTACATGTCTAAACGGATTCACATCTGTTGACCAATACAATTAGCATTGCTTTGCTCTGTGGGTTTCCAACTAAATGGCTTTAAGCAGCTCGAGTAAGCACTAAAGTTTATTTATGAACCTAAAATAAAAAAAAAAAGCTTTGTTTCAGCATTTAACAGCAGTATATATTTCTTCAGTATGAAATTTAATAGCTTCATTTTGTAATGCTGGTATTAATTCCTGATCACTGATAATTCCTTTCTTTCAGTTTGTATGCTGAAATTTGCAAAAAGATAATTTACCTAAACTGTTTGTCGCTAATGTTTCTGTGGTAGATTTTATACATTTGCACGTCGTCAGCAACCCTCACAGATTGCTTTGGTGGATAAGTTATATCGTCGTTGTATTCTTATTTAAATTATTGACTCTAGGAAGGCTACTGGTCCAGATAAAATCGCTGTAGTTGTTCTCAAGAACCTTAACCCTGTGCAGTTCCTGATAATGGCGAAATAGTTCAACCGTTGCCTTAAGAAGAAATATTGGATCTTTTCTATTAATTCATTCAAAATAGTAATTCTCCCCAAAATAAAAAGAATTTATATTTATTAAAATTCATGCCAAAATTCAGAAATATACTTTAAAAATTGTTCCAAAAGTCATTCATTGTTACTTTTTGCCTTACGTCTCCAAAAGAACTCACACAAAGAAGAGTCTATTATACTGCGAAGAGTTCCGAACATGAGCATATTTCTCATTTTAGTCTCCCGTCAAATACTTTTGATTGTTTGCGTGTGAGCTGACTTTTCTGGATGAACGACATTCATACTCTGATTTTTTTAAAAAATCATATCACTCCGAGCAAGGCGGTAATGTCACTGATGTGCAGGGGGCTACGTAAGAGTGAAAAGATTAGAAGAGAGAAAGCTGGAAACCACATCCTAAACAGGGAACAATGGATGAGCCTCTACACCTGTTCAATAGACGTGGGTGGAGTGTGAACCTGGCGATAGTTTAGTCTATCTACTCTAATAGAAAAAAAAAAGAAGAAAAGTGAAAAGATTGGAAAAGAGAAAGCCGGAAACCACATCCTAAACAGGGAACAAGGGATGAGCCTCTACACCTGTTCAATAGACGTGGGTGGAGTGTGAACCGGGCGATAGTTTAGTCTATCTACTCCAATTGAAAAAAAAAGAAGAAAAGTGAAAAGATTGGAAAAGAGAAAGCCGGAAACCACATCCTAAACAGGGAACATGGGATGAGCCTCTACACCTGTTCAATAGACGTGGGTAGAGTGTGAACCGGGCGATTGTTTAGTCTATCTACTCCAATTAAGTCTATCTACTCCAATTACAGTCAGATTAATATAATTAAATCATATAATTAATCGGACTGTAAATCAGTGATTTATAGTCAGATTAATATAATTAAAGTCAGTCCTCACTAGGTGCCCCATACTTTTGGTATTGTGCATCATATAATCGACGCAAAAAATATATATATATATACAAAAGCTTTTAAACAGATGATCTTAGGAAGTGCACGCGTGGCACAACCAGATATCAGGAAATTATATACTCGTCTTTACAGCGATAACGTTACACATTACCTCAGGAATATTTGTGTGAAAGTGAACGCAAAAGAATCGTAATGGAAGTTGAACTCTGCTCGCCGTCTATTCCACTTAACAACTTCGCTACGCTACAAGGCATAAAATTTCACGACAAAAAATCATTGGTACATGCTTTCCAGGTGGTTAATAGGAGAAAATAGGTCCTCCTATCATCTGCTAGACAGTACTCTCCGGTATTTTGAATTGGAGTAGGGGTTTAACTCTAGTTTTCCGTTTAGTATTGGTTTTCCGATTCCTTCTAAAGAATTCTCATAGATAGATAGATAGATAGATAGATAGATAGATAGATAGATAGATAGATAATGTTCTAACCTTTGTCCTTATTCACTATTTCTCTGTGAAAAGTTATCTTGTTTCATCAAAATTTTGCTATTGCTTTTGAAGATATGTTGGCCGGAAAGATTTTTTTTTTACGTTGAGAAAAAATGACTTCTTTGACTATGTAGATCAAGGAAAATATTAGGAGTTTATTTTGTATCAAATATTTATAAACAGTAGTAAAAATGTCATTAGATTTTAGTTAATTTTTTTTAAATTTAAGAATGCTCATGTACTTGTCGGGAAAAATATTTCTATTGTCTTAATTATTTTTTTTTCTTTCTTTATTTTTTTTTAAAGATATATTTTAGTTATATCTAAATTTTAATACACACACAGAAACACACATACACACATATGAATATATATATATATAGAGAGAGAGAGATAGATAGATAGATAGATAAGCAGCATATCTTAATTCAAGTCTGTTTCATTGCATAATACTGACATATTGTGTCTCCGTATTTTTAAACTGACCATTTCCAGTTGTCTGATCATTTTCTTAATGCTAAGATGAAATTCATCAAGAAGGCGTCATAGTTTTTATATCCCAAGTACTTTCGATCTTTTCCAAGATCTACATCAAGAGTAAATTACAAAGACAAACTTATTGTAACTGCGATAAAATCCTTTTTCCGTTTGTATTGTAATTTCTTATAAACACCCGCGAATGCGATCTATTATTTTAAAATTCATCCTTTGTAATTAAGGAGCTTTTGCAAAAAACAAAAGCAAAAAAGAAAAATTTCCGTAGAAGGGAATTTGGCAGAAAATAGCATTAAATGTTTGTTTTAACCACTTTAATGTGTTTTGCTATATTCGTAATACATTTTGTTGAGTGTTGGCTGATTTTGATATAGAAGGCATTGATCATCTGAAGTCTTTGTTTATTATTTTCTTGCTGTAGTGTATAGATTAATAATTTCATACCAAGCAAGGCAATAATGCCATTTAGATGATATATATATATATATATATATATATATATATATATATATATATATATATATATATAGGTACCTTCACTCATTTTTGATAACTAACTTTTAAATTGAATTTTTAAAAATAAAAAAGTATTCTTGAAACTTTTATTTTAGTTTTAATTGACAGCTAAATGATTAAATGTACTATTTCCTGTAAGCAAAATATTCTGGTGTATTTCAAACAGAAATTATATTGATTTGAATCTCAAATTTTTAAATTTTTTGAAATCTTTCAATTTTTCAGCCATTTTAAGCGATCGACACATTTGTAAAAAAAAAATTAATTCTTGGTTTTAAAAATCTCCCCAAAAATAATATATACATCTGTGACGCACTATTTTTTTAAAATTAGCAAATTTAATGTTAAATTAATCTGATTTACACAAGTATTACTTATTTATAGAATGAAATTTAGAATAAAACTATTTCTCAAACACAGAGTTCAACTTTCTGACCTTTCACTGTATGTGTTCACAGATTTAACAGATGCGAGATGCAAAATATGATAAGTGTATGGCGATCACAAGTGATATAATTGTACAAGCGTCTGTGAAGTGTCTGTTTACATCACGTGACATTTCAATCAACCGGGTCACACGTTAGAAAATTGCGTGATGTAAACAGACACTTCACAGAAGCTTTCGCAAAATCTCGCGAAATACATTACTAATTTAAATTTTAAAATCATTTGTTTCTGAAGAAGGACCGAGGGCGGTCTGAAATATAAAATATAATAGTAGAAATGAATAAATACTGTCAAAAAAACACATTTTTAAACTCAAAACGTTTTAATATTCTTTCCTATACATATTAAGACAGTATACGTGGATCATCACTATGTTATATATATATATATATATATATATATATTCCTGTAACACTCATAGGGAAAGAGAGAGAGAAAGAGAGAAAGAGAGAGAGAGAGAGAGAGAGAATAGCGAGGTTACTTCATTCTCTTTACCACCACTTATTAAACTTTACTACCAATAATGAAAGTTCTTGCTCCGTAGTTGCTCTTTAACAGTGCCTTATTATTATTATTATTATTGTGTCATTTTTCATCATATTTCGATTTCTGCTTTGGTCTCACTACCAACCAAGTCTGCGGGGAGACCTAAGGCAGGTAGTGGCGTGTTGTTATGGCTCCATTTCATGTTTTTCTATCTTCCCTATCATCTCCAGCATTACATAGATAAAGTTTTCCTTAGTGTGTGGGCTGTACTTAATAAGACAATTTTTTGTATGTCTCTTAAGCTGGGGTTTCCAGGGATTCTTTCAATGTGTTGTTTTGTTCCATTTTTTATCATTCCAAGTGCACCTACTATCACTGGCACAACTCTTGTTTTCAATTTCCACATTTTTTCTATTTCAATTTCCAGGTCTTTATATTTTGACAGTTTTTCAAATTCCTTGGTTGCTATGTTACAATCCGCTGGACAAGCCATATCAATTAATAGACAAGTTTTCTCCTTCTGGTTTTTAACAATAATGTCTGGCCTGTTTGCTTCGATTTTTCTGTCTGTGTAGATGGTGTAATCCCATAGAATGGTTACATCTTCTATTTCTGTAACCGGTGCTGGGTGATGTTCATAGCAGTGTTTGCCTACAGCTTTTCCATAATGTTTGCATATTGCCCAATGTAAATATTGCCCAACTCTATCGTGGCGATTTTTATATTCATTTGGGGCAAGCACAGAACAGCCTGAGATTAGGTGGTCTATTGTTTCTTGGTGTTTATCACAAAACCTGCATTTTGGATCCATATTATTATGCATAATATTTGCCTGAAAGTTTCTCGTGAAAAGACTTTGGTCTTGTGCTGCAAGAATAAAGCCTTCAGTTTCGGACTTTAATCCAGATGCACGTAACCATCGATGAGTATTAACTTTGTCAACATTGGATTTATTGGCACGTACTGGATATTGGCCATGCAGAGGTTTGTCTTGCCAGCGCTGTTTCATCTGTTCAATTTATTATTATTATTATTATTATTATTATTATTATTATTATTATTTACAATTATTATGTCCTGGGTATATATTCCCTTTTGTCACGCTCAGGCGGGGAGGATAATCTGTGAGGAAATATTTGACATTTTTGACGGCAGAGGTACACTCGTTTCTAATAATATCCGTTTCCTTGTGAGGTAATATTAGGAATTCACTTACCGAGCAGACAGTAGTGTCATCGTTTAAAATTTAAAAAATAACTTTCTCAAGGGCAGTAGTTGTTATCGCTCTTTCCAGTATTTTTTTTCCTAACCTTTTATATAAATTAGAGTAGAAAGTCAACATCTTGGTTATGCCATTATTTTCTCTTCAACTTACATGTGATGTTGATTTTAGCTGAAATGTTGAAATGAAATTAGGACAACAAAGATTAGGCCAATAGTTTTCACGTCAGTTAAGCGGGCGATCGTGTCTCTTTCGAAACATGACTGAGCAGGTTGAAGATTTTCCGCAGTAGGTTGCTATTTCTTTCTGCTATAAACTGGTTGCAAACCAAGGTTATAGAACCCAATCTGTATTGCTATTTAACCTATAGCTGGAAGGAGAATAAATAGATTCATACTTTTCCCAAGGGCATTTGAGCATAACGCATATCCAGTCCTCGTGTAAATAATGTAAATAATAACTTTTCATTCTAGAATTTCAAACAGAATATTTAATATAACACATTACTCAATAAGTCCCGAGCCTGACATATAGATGGCGTCACTAATAAAAAATCCATATGATTTTTATAAATGGCACGTTACAAAATTTGGGCCCAATCGGATTATCAGTTATTTAAGCGAAACTACTGTTGCAAATTTTAAAAAACAATGGAAAAATCTGAATTTCGTGTCTTGGTAAAGCATTATTTCTGTTGGGAAAAAATGCTGTTCAAGTAAAACAATAGCTTGATAAGTGTTATTTGGACTCTGCTCCGTCGAAAACAAAGGTCAGAAGGTGTTATGCTGAGTTTAAACGCGGTCTTACAGACACAAATGATGTCGAGCTCAGGCCGCCAAAAAATGACAGTTGTCCCGAAAAACACCAAAAAAAATCCACAAACTCGTTTTGGCCAATCGTAAAGTGAAGTTTGGTGAGATAGCAAAGGAGTTGAACATAACAGAAGGCAGTGTATTCACCATTTTGCATGAACATTTGTCAATGAGAAAGCTGTGTTCAAAGTGGGTGCCGCGTTTGCTCACAGTCGATCAAAAGCAACAACGCGTCGACGATTCAAAGCGTTTTTCTGCAACTGTTTCAACGTAACAAAAAGGAGTTTTTGCATAAATATGTGACAATGGATGAAACATGGATTCACCACTTCACTCCAGAGTCAAATCGGCAGTCAGCTCAGTAGACAGCAGCAGGTGAATGCCGTCCAAAGCGACCAAAGATGTAAACATCAGCAGTCAGGGTTTTGGCCTCTGTGTTTTGGAATGCGCAAGGTGTTTTGTTCATTGATTACCTCGAGAAAGGAAGAACCATCAATAACGAATATTATATAGCATTACTGGCGCGTTTGAAGAACCGTGTTCGATTTGTCAGAGTTGATCTCTGGATCTTATTTGGCACTGCTGGAAAGTATCTGAAAATTATTATTAAAGTTTGATTTATAAACGTTTCCTATTTCGCGACATTTTTCTTCGTTCCTTGGCCATCGGGCTAGGATCAAAGTGTAGTATGTGTTATCCTCAATTCTAATAGTAATGGTAATATGACACGTTTCCTTAAAACGAAATATCTGGCATTCATTAACCGAGCAACAAGTGTCCTCCAGTGACGTTATTCTTCATTTTATTTGAAGTCAGGAAATTAGGAAGTAGTTATTTAAAGATCATAGAACACTTTCACCCATGTTTGTATGATCCTAGTATGTATTTATGGGTGTGATTAGAACTGGACATAATTTCTGATCTTTCAATTAATAATTATTTTCGTTCTGAAAACAACAAAATAGCTATTTTTTCCTCCTGCATACATTGCCACCGTTGTATGGTTTGGCTGCTTTAACTATACTTCAATATATATATATATATATATATATATATATATATATATACTTCGTAATATGCACCTGATGAATGCGTAATGCATGAAACTCTGAATCGTGCCATCAATGTAGGATAATGTAGCATCTATTTATATATAATAGTTTTGTTTATACTATATTGAGTACTGTTTTATTGACACCTGAATAATATTTTTATACATGTTCATATCCCATATGCATATTTATTAATTTACATAACTATATAGTTACAAAGACTTTATACCACAGAGTATAAACACCGATTTAAATAGGCAAGAATATGTTGTTGTTTTTTTCTAAACATAAGGACTCTTTTCAGGGCAACACATTTTCAGAAGGAACCGTTAATAAAATTTTGATGAAACAAAATATCATTTCAAGATAACTTTATTTTTATTTATTCATCTGACAGACTTTTAACACTTTAAACGCTATTTTAATGAATACCTATATTTGAATGGAGGGAACAAGCGAGCAACGACGAGGTTTTAGAGTGAATGGGCACAAGAAGGAAACTGATACTTAACAGGAAATGACGGGTGACATATTTGGGACATGCAATGAGGAAGGAGAGCTTGGAGAACCTGATGCTCACGAGACAGATATAGTGGAAGAGAGATAAGGGAAAGCAACGCATGACATACTTGACTGACTTCAGTAGATAAATGTAGGAGCGGGGATTGAGTGGGATGACAGGAGAAGGTGTATTAAGAGCGACAAGGGACAGGGAGAAGTAGAAGGCTATGATCGTTTACGACCTGAAGAGACACGGCACATAGGAGAAGAGTTTTTTTAATCGTTTCACCCTCAGCAAGGCGGTACCGCCACTGATGCGCACGAAGCTACATAAGAGAGTTAAAGTTTTAGGCAGAAGGGGAGTGAAGAGGAAGAAGAACCAGTTACACAGGAGTGAAGACAGATGCGAAGGTAGAGAGAAAGGAAAAGAAAAAACAAGATATACGGGGTGTTGTAGAAAGGGCTGGAGTCAAGTGGATAAGAGATGGGTATTGACATTGCATTTGAATTTCTGGAAGTTGTAACCGCCAGGAAAGAAACTATACGGAAGGGAGTTCCACAGGCGGGAAGTGCGAGAAAAGAACTGATGGAATAGAATAGTCGCCTGCATTTGGTTGATTTAACTGTATGGATTGGACCTTGTTGCTAGTCTAATTGCAAGATTAAATTTTTGTGGAGGGGGCACCAGTGACCTAAGTTTGTCGGAGCAGAAGGCATGAAAATATTTGTAGACGAGACAGAGGAAATTTGAATAGACGCAGTGTTTATTTTAAACAGACGTCTCATCCTTTTATTTAATACGATTTCCCGAATATTTAGGCCGGTAGGCGAAAATGAACATACTGTTCAAAATAAACGAAGCATTCACTCAAATATGGGTAACTATTAAAAATAACGTTTATAATATATATATATATATATATATATATATATATATATATATATATATATATACACATTCTAATCATCCGCAGAGAGATCTGTTTCGCTGTATCACCGCTCATCAGTATGGTTAGACTCCGATTGGTTTTTAACCCAGGATTGAAGCCCGACCGATTTGGCGTCAGTCGGCGATTCTACCTCTGAGCTATGGACGCTCGGTAGAAATTATTATAGGTACAAAATTTTATAATGGCAACAAATAAATTCGATTTCATACTTACAGGCATTATAGATGGTAGGTATTATAAAAAATAAGAAATACGAGAAATGAATGACCGGTTTCCATCCCTATTGATCATCAGGGTCAACTGGGATTTTTTAATTCAATTTTTCAAATTTTTAAAACACTAAAAAATGAAAATAAATCATGACACACTGGGGGAGAAAAAATTGATGGGAAGAGTAGGGGCAGGTATTAAATAGTGATGATACGGAGTCCAATAACACATTCTCTCTGTTTGCAGAGAGACGGGGTCCTGGTCTTAATATATATCGACTCCAATGCCTGTAAATGGAATGTAGAATGTGAACCAGACAGAACATTGAACTGGTCCACACTGAAGCCATTTACACAATTTCTGCTACTTGTCAGGTTGACCCTGATGATCGTTTTTCGTATTTCTTATTTTTATAACATCTACCATCTATAATGCCTATAAGTATTAAATTGAATTTATTTGTTGCCATATATATATATATATATATATATATATATATATATATATATATATATATTTCGGTAGGTTTTATTGGAAATGGCAGACAAGGTATTATTATGAATTAAAAAAACGAAAACACGAAAAATTATATAAAAGATTTAATGATTATATCTTGTCTTTTCAATGAAATCACACAAACACACTCTCTCTCTCCCTTGATAGATAGATAGATAGATAGATAGATAGATAGATAGGAACAGACTGCAGTAGATAGATAGATAGATAGATAGATAGATAGATAGATAGATAGATAGATATGAACAGACTGCAATAGATAGATAGATAGATAGATAGATAGATAGATAGATAGATAGATAGATAGATAGATAGATATTTGCGTATTTAGGCAGCAAATTTTCTTTTAGGCATGTCAGATTAAATGAATTACAAATATTATGTCTGCTTATCTTTAATAAAATCCGTTTGTACTCACGGATAATCTTTCGGATATTATTGAATATAAATGAAAGAGGTAAAAATGCGCGGTAACTTTCACAGTTAATTTTATTATCCATTTCTTGATGTTATCAATTACTTTCAATCTTCACCTGAGGTTGTAAGTTGTGGTAACAAAAAAATAACCGCAAAATTGTGTTGGTAAAAATTACTTTAAATTTTCTTCTTGTTTTGAATGTAACAGTTGACAGATTGCTTAGCGTTTATTAGAACGTGAAAATTATCGACAATGGAATTTTTTATTTTTGCAAGCTTTAATACGTGCGTGACCATCACATTAATCTGACACATATATATTTAATCTGACACACACACACACACATATATATATATATATATATATATATATATATATATATATACAGACATGACAGAATTGAATAGACACCAAGATAAATTTTATTTCTGAATTTGTTTTAATAACCAAGATAAATTAACATAGATTATTTGATTAAAATTGCAGATAACAATACTGGAATATGCCACGAACCAAAGGAGCATCAGACCTATCCGAATTTCAGCGAGGACGTATCGTGGGTCAACATGAAGGTGGTCTTAGTCAAAGAAAAATATCTGAAAATCTTTCAATATCCCTTTCTACTGTTAATAGACTGATCGTACAATTCACCAGAGAGGTTAAGACAAAATGGGTTCAATAAACTTCCATGGGTAAGTCAGTCCCCGAATATTAACCCTATTGAACACCTTTAGGGAATATTAGCTCGAAAACTCCGCAAAAAGCCATCTTCTAAACCCGAACTTTTAGAATTATTGCACGAAACATGACAAGAAATCCCTCAAGATGACACTCGTAAACCTCATCGCTATCATGCCTAGAAGGGTCCTTGCATTAACAAAAGGAAAGTGTATGTCAACCAAGTATTAGTTATCAAATTTATGACCATTTATAATTACTTCATTTGTATAAATTACTTGTTTAATAAAATAATTACTTGTTTAATAAAATAAACGGTTTCTGTGAGCGTCTGTTCAATTCTGTCATGTCTGTATATATACACATGTCAGCTACAAGTTTAAAGTACCTACCTTCTAGCGTCTACCGCTTGAGTTAGGCAAGTTAGTTCTGGCTTATCTACTTTGGTCGCAGCGTTGTTGCTGCTGTTGTAGTTGGTGGTCGACGCTGTTGTGTCTTCCTGAGTTGCATTGCAGGTTTCGGTGTTGTCAAGATTTGTTGATGCTGTGGGATTCATTTTATTTGCCTTAATTTCAGTCTCCCTGAGGTTCCCTCTAACAGGACCTACAAATAGATGAGGTCAAGTCACATGCATGCCAATAAATGACTAAAAGTCATAGAAAATCTCATTGCAGGAATATGCATGTCATCAAGGGCTAATGACCATTGTGAACGATTTATGCAAATACAACTTCCCCAAACGATTTAGGCTTACGGCCTATCACGTTGAATACACCGGTTCTCGCTCGATCACCAAAGTTCTGGTCAGTTCTTAGATGGGTGACCGCTTGGGAATACCAGGCGCTGTAAGCGTTTATTGGCTTACGACCATATCATGTTGAATACACCGGTTCTCGCTCGATCACCGAAGTTAAGCAACGTTGAGCCTGGTCAGTACTTAGATGTGTGACCGCTTGGGAATACCAGGTGCTGTAAGCGTTTAGTGACGGATGTGTGTTGTGGTGCAGTGGATATCGGCTCGGAAAGAGAAATCGGTGAGCCGAGTTTGAATTCCAGTTGAATACCCTGCATTCACTTGAGCACTGGTACCCTTGGGAAAAGTATTAATCCGTCCCTTCCCTCCAGTTATGGGTTAAATAACATGGGTAGGACTTGGGGATCCTGCTCTTAAAAAAACAAACCCCAATGAATCTTGATACTCGAAAAGAAAAAAGTATTACTAGACACAAAACTTATATAAAAACAACAATAAATTGTTGAAAGAAAAAGGTATTACCAGCAATAAATAAATAAGTTGGCAATAAATGATCCGTCGAAGTTGATTTGCCATAAAAACAAAACAACCAACCAACCAACTAATCTTTACTAATAAATCAATGTTTAGTCATAAGTATAGAGTTTTATTCAATTGAAAAGATGTTTCATGGTTCTTTAACTTATGTCAGTCAGTTAAGTGCCATACGTGATACACGCTTGGGCGATCATGTCTCGAAAGAGACATGACTGACTGGGCAGAAGATTATCCCGCAGTAGGTTGCCATTGCTTTCTGCGGTAGACCGGTTGCCGACCAAGGCTATAGAACCCAGTCTGTCCTGCTATTTAACCCATAACTGGAAGGAAGAGACGGATTAATACCTTTCCCAAGGGTATTTACGCGTAAGTGAATACAATGGATTCAACTAGAATTCGAACTCGGCTCCCCGGTTTCTCGTTCCGAGCCGATATCCACTGTACCATAACGCACATCCACCAAATACAAAAAAGATATAAGGACACTTAAAAAAAGGGGGAATTTATTCCTGTCACTAGTTATCATAGATTATCGGCAGGAAGGCAATGAGATACATCTTCCAGGCAACTTATTTCTATAACCTCATAATATGCACTTAATTACTTCTGTTGGGTCCATACGGAAACCTCATTCAGTAACCTTCTGCCAAGAGTGTTGTGGGATCTCCCCTTTTTCTATAATAATGGACTCGACTTGAGTATACATATATTCCTGCCATAGTGAGATCCGTAAGTTACCTTCAGTTACTGAACGATACTGAAGTTTCACAAAGAATACCGCGTTAGTAGTTCATAGTAGCTCTGAGCTCCACTCAGCCAGAATAATATTACACAGATATACTAATATATAGTAATTCTAGCACGGCTTCAATTCAAAGACTTGTATATATATATATATATATATATATATATATATATATTCCTTACCAATCGTATTTCTGGATTACTAACCTGCGTTGAAGTTTGTATCTTTACGTTTAATATAATTTCTTTTTCTATCCACAACAAAGAGTGACTCTTCGGCTTTTCATTGAATGAAAATTGAGTAAAAAACAGACATGCTATAAATAAAGACAACAAATACAATGCGAATCGTGATATACTGTTCTCCTAATTACTGTTCTATTGTTCTCGGCCCTTAGTAATATTTCTGTTTTCTAATTCTTTCACCCCCAGCAGTCCCTTGTGTTTTAGTGGCTTGCTTGGGGTGAACTTGATTAAAAACAAGTTTAAAAAAAAACAAACAAACAAAAAAAAAACAATATACCGGAATGTTTCACTCCTTCGGACTTGAACAAATGACTTCAGTTGGATGACGTAATAGGTAAAGAATTAGTGAAGCCACGACAGCCACGGGATGCTGACAGAAGTTAAAACCTTTTGACAGCAGAATGATTGCTGGGAGTGTAAAATGGATGCCCGTGGTGACATTCAGGGCACCGTAGCATGTGTATACGAAGAATATGAATATTTTGGATAGACAAAGTGACATAAAACTAGTTCCACGAACACTTGACTGACTCCCAGGTAAGCAATTATACCGCCTATCGCCAGAATGAAACGGCATTGAACATCTTTGTTTGAGATGTCGTTACCATTTTGCAATCACAGGTGTCATTAAAGAATAATTCATTTCAGTTTTGATCGACTTATTCGTTTTCTACGACTTATCGACCCGTTGCAGGTTATTTAAAGCCAGAAAATATTTTTCGATTTTTTAAAAATAATAATAGTTTAATGATACAAGTCTTTGTGATTGTCCGATTCTGATATCAATAAATAGATATGAATAGACTGTTATTGATGTATGATAAATATAAACGGATATAGATAAAAGTGAATAAAGTGCCATAGATTGATTGACTGATTCGTTTTTTACGGCTTATCTACCCTTTGCAGCTTAATTCCTATCAGATCATATGGAGCAGCAATATTCTTAGCATGGACGAATGCTAGATGTACCTATGTAAGATAGATTCAGGACACACACACACACACACACACACACACACACACACACACTTATATATATATATATATATTTACAAAAAAATCTAAACGTGAGCCAAAACCTACCTCGGTTTCACACTACGGTTCTTCAGGGCATATGAATCTTTCTTTCGTCTTCTCTTTCTTTAGTGTTAAGGTTTCGTCTCGGTTTTTTTTTTTCTTTCTAACGGGTATTAGACGTTTTGTAATTGTACGCTGTTTGTTTCTTTTTTTATCCCCCACCTTTGCCCTAAGAAGAGGTTCTCTTCTGGGTGTTCAAGACGATTAAATTGTAATTAAGTTAGCGCCAGTTCTATTTCACTGTGACTAGTATATATATATATATATATTATGCTCTCATTACGAGTGAGCGCCCTGGAGAAGAAAATTTTAAAAACAGTTTCCACTTCAGCTATATGCGTGACTCTTCAGAGTTCTCCCGGGAACTGGCGTGTGTAAACACTGCTAATATACAACACGTTAAAATTTCCCTTCTCTGGTACCATGCGTCGATGGCTTAGTAAGAAGAGACTCCGACTAACACCAGATCGGTCGAGTTTCGATCCAGGCGAGTGGGTGCGTCTAGCCACACTGATGAACTGCAAAATAGGCAATGAAATTTCTTTTCATCTGACTTTTTTTCGTTTATCTCTATCTACCCCACTCACCCCTCTTTCTTCTCTTTTACTCCCCCCCACTCGTACTCATATAATTTCCTTTCCTGTGATTCTTGTTTGTCTCTAGCTCTCTCTCTCCCGTCTAATTCTTTCTGTTCTAATTTTAACAATATTCTCCCGTTTAATAATATTAAGTTAGTTTATCGACTGGAGATCAAGCAGAGGCTCCACTTTGATCCCTTGTTTAAAACAAATAACAATAAAAACCGTCACCGCCGTACATACAGACAGCATTAATAATATACATTATTTAATCGATCTCGACCTGGCAACTCGACCCTAGTCACGTTTTAGCCGTTATCCCTCTGTCTCTTCTACAAATATTTTCCTGGTTTCTACTCCAACGAGCTTAGCTCCCTGGTGACTCATCTGCACGAATTTACTCGACTGGCAACTAGGTCCTACCTAGTTACAGTCAAAACAATCAAATTTACCCATTTCTTCTTCATCAGCTTCTATTCTCGCACTTCCCGCCTGTGGATCTCCCGTCCGTATATTTGCTTCCGTAATAGCTACAATCTCCAAGAGTTAAAACGCAATGTCAATTGCCATCCCTTATCTTCTTGACTCCCATCCTTCTCTACACCCCCCTGTACCGCATTCTTCTTTTTGCTCTACTCTCACGTAACTCTCACCACACCAGTATTCCCAGCCTTCTTTTATCCATTTTCCGACACCCCCTCTAAACTATTCATCTTTCTCTTCGCTCTCCTCTTACGCAGCACCTGCGCACCAGTGGCAATACTGCTTTGCTTGGAAGGAAAAGATTACAAATAAAAAAAAGGAAAGGAAAAAATGTACCTTCAAAGCTTCGCTAAAAAAATGAACATACATGATGAAAAGAGATCCAAAACTTAATAAAAACAAAGTTGATGTCTACCTACCCATATACAGGAATGGAATATTCCTGTCCTCTTAAATACGTGGACACTATTGGAATAAAAAGTAGTGTGGATGAGAGCGATTATATTGACTAGCAGTTTCTTAGTAGTGTATCTACTTCATGCAGCGTGCGAGTATTGTACTTGTTGATAGCTGGATGTAAGTCAAATTTTGATTTGCTGGTATCGATATCAAATAAGTTTTTTTCGTCATAAACTGAATTTTGAAGGCTAAATAAGTCCTCTAAGTAAATGGTATCATTTCTGAGATTAAGACTAAGAACTACAATTATACCTACTTAGAGCCAAACCCGAAGCAAAAGCTAAAATAAAAGGGCTGAAAAAAATACAGGCAGATAAACAGACGCACACATAAACATCTTGCTATATATATATATATATATATATATATATATATATATATAGGAAAGAATATTAATAAGAAGTTTTGAATTTAAAAATGTACTTTTTTTTGAACAGTATTTGTTTATTTTTATTATATTTTATATTTCAGACCGCCCTCGGTCCTTCATCAGAAACAACTGATTTTTAAATTTGAATTAGAAAATCAGTTGTTTCTGATGAAGGACCGAGGGCGGTCTGAAATATAAAATATAATAAAAATAAACAAATACTGTTCAAAAAAAGTACATTTTTAAATTCAAAACTTCTTATGAATATTCTTTCCTATACATATTAAGACAGTATACGTGGATGATCATCACTATATATATATATATATATATATATATATATATATATATATATATATATAGTGAAAATGTTCCATTTATAAATGAGTTTAGATTTAGATTTAGATAGATATGGTAAACTCTTGTATCCCAAGTCTGTGAGTTTTTGCAACCTCATTCTTGCAACATGTAGCCGCGCATTAACGTGGAGTAGAATTGGACCACGTCGATTCATCAATATAGATATATATATGAATTTCAGCAAGCTGTTTGTAGTAGTTCTCTGTATTAATTCTCTGATTGGCTTCCTGAAAGCTGTAGTGGATAACACTAATTGCAGACGCTCAGACAGTCACCATAATATTTTGCTGATGCAGCTTTGTCTTTGGGAAATGTTTGTGTGGGGGACTCACACGATCGTGTCATTGACCTTATCGTTTATGGTTATCATAAAGGATCTACTTTGCATCACAAGTGACTATTCCGTCAAGAAAGGGGTTATTGGTATTACACAGAAATATCTAAACTTATTTATAAATGGAACTCTGTGTGTGTGTGTGTGTGTGTGTGTGTGTGTGTGTGTGTGTGTGTGTGTGTGTGTCCCCGTTACCTGTAAACTCCGAAAACGGCTGAACCGATTTTCTTGAAAATTTACACAGGTGTACTACAAGCATCTGCGAGTGTTCTTAGCTACTTTTTGTGTCGAGGTACCCTAGATAAATATCGAAAATCGATAATCGAAAAAATCAGGTTATAGAAGGAGTGGTCCGATGTTAATCAAATTTGATATACTCATAGACAAAGACATAAGAAACAATATTCAGAAGTTTCAAGGTTGCAGTTCTTACAATAGTGCAGAAAATCGATAATATATATATAAAAGGCAAGATGTTTGTGTGTGTGTCTGTTTATCTGCCTGTATGTCTGTAATTTTTTCAGCCATTTCAATTTAGTTTTTGCTTCGGGTTTGGCTCTAAGTAGTAGAAATAATTGTAGTTCTTAGTCTCAGCCATCATACCAATTACTCAGAGAACTTATTTAGCCTTCAAAATTCAGTTTACGACGAAAAAACTTATTTGATATCGATACCAGGAAATCAAAATTTGACTTACATTCATTCATTTTTCTTTCAGTCCACGGTTTCACTTTAACTGGAAACAACTATTGCTTTTTAGTCTTTCGTGACAACATCCAAAGTGTCTGAGCTCCAGGATCATGGATTAGTTTTAAAGCTTTCATTACACCCGAGCAACACCGGGCTATACTGCTAGTAAATATATATATATATATATATATGAGGTGCGATTGGTAAATTTTCGCAGTTATTTTATTATTACAAATATTCTTTAGGCTGAGTCTGAGCTCCAGGACCATGGATTAGTTTTAAAGCTTTCATTACACCCACACCCGAGCAACGCCGAGTTATACTGCTAGTCCTCCATATTTTGATCTTTCACCCACTGATTATCATTTTCTTAAACACTTAAGCTTTTTTTTTTTAAGATAAAACTTTTATGTTCAAACCAGAGGTGGGATCAGCTTTCAAATATTTCGATGACTAATGACTTTTTATCAACGAGGAATAAATAATTTCGTCGATCGATGGCAGAGGTGCAGAGATGCTTAAGGCTCGTATTTTGACTAATTTCAACATTTTTACAGTTAACTTTTCAAGAATAAAATTGTTTCTGATATCTGCCATTATTTTTGGAACAACCTCATATTTTAAATTTTAATGATTACTGGACAGTTAAAAAATTATAAAAAGGCGTTTACGTTGTATTCGTCATGCAATTTTAAATCCTACTTCTTACTCCTACTTCTACCAAAAGAAACGGTTCCTTATTTTGCCGTCCAATTTTGAATTCTTGGCGTCAGTGTGTCAATCTTTTTCTATTTTTAGAACACTCGCCATTTTATAAATCATAACAGTGCCATACGTGATACACGCTTGGGTGATTCAAGTCTTGTCGAATGACCATTTATTTTATCGCCGAAATGGCCATCCAATGAATTTAAATTTCGGAATTTTTTGACATACTATATATCGAGTTCGAATTCCAGTCGAATTCCTTGCATTCACTTACGCACAAATACCCTTGGAAAAGGTATTAATCCGTCTCTTCCTTCCAGTTATAGGTTAAATAGTAGGACAGATTGGGTTTTGTAGCCTTGGTCGGCAACCAGTCTACCGCAGAAAGCAATAGCAACCTACTGCGGGATAATCTTCTGCCCAGTCAGTCATGTCTCTTTCAAGACATAATCGCCCAAGCAATGGCATTTAACTGATTGACTATATATATATATATATATATATATATATATATATATATATATATATATATATATATATATTATTACCAAAATCCGAAAAGAAAAAACTTCCCGACTAATTAATATGGCGTATCCAGCGGATTGTAAAATAGAAACCATGGAATTTTTGAAAAAACTATCAAAGTATAAAAACCTGGAAATTGAAATAGAAAAATTAACACACTGAAAGAATCCCTGGAAATGCCAGCTTAAGAGATATACAAAAGATTTTCTTGATAAGTGCAGCCCACACACTAAGAATACCTTTGTCTATGTAACGCTAGTGATGTTATGGAAGCCAGAAAAACAAATAAAACGTAATCATAATAACACACCACCACCTGCTTGAGGTCGTTCCGTAGACTTGATGGGTAGTGTGACCATAGCAGATATCGAAATATGATGAAAATAACAACAACTACAATAAAATATTAATAATAAAGAGCCAGATCAGGCCAAGAATGTTGTCAGTCAGTTAAGTGCCATACGTGAAACACGCTTGGGCGATCATGTCTCGAAAGAAAAATGACTGACTGGGCAGAAGATTATCCCGCAGTAGGTTACCATTGCTTTCTGCGGTAGATTGGTTACCGGCTAAGGCTATAGAACCTAAACTGTCCTGTTATTTAACCCATAACTGGAAGGACGAGACGGATTAATACCTTTCCCAAGGGTATTTGCGCGTAAGTGAATGCAATGAATTCAACTGGAATATGAACTCGGCTCCCCGATTTCTCGTTCCGAATGTTGTACTGTAGTTATATTTGGACAGAAGCTGCCCATACCGCGCTCTTCACCATTGACAGAGTCTAAATGCGTCTCAAAGTCCTTGTAGGTGGTGAATTATTTTCTACCTTCTAACCTCTCTCTTAAAGACGGGACGTGGTAAGCCTCTCGCTGCTCCATAACTACTTTCACGGAAAGTACTCGAGTGAATTACAACCCTTGGTTCCACTAGGGTTAACTTTCACGGCTAGGACCTACTCTGCTATTTAAATTATAGCAAACCTCCGACATCCCCTGCGTATTTCATCCGTGAAAAGTAAGTTCCACTCGAACAGCTTTCTACCGCAAAACCACTGCTCTGGGGAATCAATTCCAAAGATGATGTTTTCTCGATCAATTACAATCTTAATCTGTTCAAACCTAGCGTTAACCGTTACCTCCCTCTTCTATCCATACGAACTACCTCCTAACGTAACCCTATCCAGGGCCGTAGCTGATGCTAAAAAAACACCGGGCACAGAGAAAATTGCCCGGATTTATTAGTTGATAAAATGATGACGTCATCAGTGTCATCCGTTTCTATGATTTTTGCGGATTTTTTCGGTTATTCCAATGAAAATTAGGCACAGAACGTGAACGAAAGCAGGAAATTGGGTTCGGACTTTCTGAGTATAACCAGTCTTTTCTCCTAAAATTAATAAATAATCAAACAGATTTTTTACTGCGTTCATTCGGATGTTTTCTTCGTTTTTCTTTCTTTGTGAATTGTTTAGTTTGATTTCTGACGAAGACATTTTTCCTTGCCCAGATTTTCACTATGATTGCACGGATAGACCCTGGACACGTGCCCTGTGTGCCCGGTAGTCAGATACGGCCATGACTCTATCTATCTATCTATCTATCTATCTATCTATCTATCTATCTATCTATCTATTTTTTTAAGCCTGTTCATTATCTATCTATCTATCTATCTATCTATCTATCTATCTATCTATCTATCTATCTGGGCACCTCGGCATGTTGTAATGGTCAGCAAGCTTGTCTCGCTAGAACCAGTTACAAATGAATAGTGAGTTCTATCCTCACTGAGTGTCCCATAGTTTCGGCCCTGTGCCACATCTAAGCGGCGCTTAGAAAATCACCTATCTATCTATTTCTCTCATGTCAATCTTGTCATGTAGGAAAATCAAGTAGATTTAACATAATAAGAAACATTTTTTTTAGAATTTGTCTATACAGAAATTTTATCGGGTTAAAGTTGGAGTTACAGAGAACTTCTATGCTAATTTATTTTCACTTGCTGCATGACGGGGATTTTGCTAGTACATAAAATCAATATCTGTGTTGAATTCATTAATTCTAAAAATGTTGAGACATTCAACCAAATCTTGTTACAACTGGTGACACCCTTTCCGCAAGACTGTTTATGAAAGCAACTGAATCTAAAATGTTAGTTCTTTATATCTTCTACAGTATGTGCCGTGTCCATTTTGGACGTAGGCGATCATGGCCTTTCACATTTTCCTATCCTTTGTAACTCTTGACACCCTTTCACTTATTCAGTCAGTTAAATGCCATACGTGATATACATACGTGATAATGTCTTGAATGAATCATGACTGACTGGGCAGAAGATTATTCCGCAGTAGATTGCCGTTGCTTTCTGTGGTAGACTGGTTGCCAGCCAAGGCTATAGAACCCAATCTGTCCAATTATTTTACCCATAACTGGAGGAAAGAGACGGATTAATACCTTTGCCAAGGATATTTGTGCGTGAATGACATGAATTCAATTGGAATTCGAGCTCGACTCCCTGATTTCTACTGCACCACAACGCATACTCTTCCCAAATTCTGCTCTGTCACCCATTTGCTCAAGCTCATCAAGTATATCATGCGTTACTTTCCCCTGTGTCAATTTCTCTGCATCTATTCTGTGTGTATCATATTTTCCAAGACCTCCTTCCTCACTACCTATCCCGGATACTTCAGCTATCTTTTCCTGACGTTAAGTTTAAGTTTCCTATTCGTTTCCATTTTCTCCAAACCTTGTCGTTGCTCACATGCTCGGTCCATGGTATCCTTCTGTAGAACCACATTTCGGTTGCTCCAAGTCTATTTTTCAATCTTTGTATTTGCTGCCATATTAAAGGACAGACATCACATAAAAATCCAGTACTCTTTTCTTTGTTTCCAACGAAATTTTCATGTCTCTCAATACTTTGCTTAGCTTTGGAATACACCCTTGGCCATGCCAATATGCCTTTGGATCTCAGTGTCTCACTTTCCGTTCTCTGTTAGAACACTTCCAGGTATTCAAATCTTTGTACCTGCTTGCTTTTAGTATCTCTAGCCTATAGATCCTGGGCATGACAATAAACTGCATCCGGCAGCAAGACCTCTGATTGGGAGGTTGTGAGAAGCATGGAACCACCTCTTAATTGCTGTTGTTACCAGGTCCACCCTGACCCGGAGTGGTAGCACCTGTTAGGGTCCCAGCTATGAGCAAATAGTTACCCCCCAAACTGGGGCGAAAAAATATGAAAGTATAAAAATACACTTTTATAGAAATATATACACAAAAATAGATTTTTATAGAAAAATATACGTTCTTGAAGAAAAAATATTACCATAACACACTTTTGAAAGAAAAATTTCTCAGCAAAACATTTCTGAATACAAAACTAGAAGAAATCTTCAGTTTTCTAAAATAAAAAAGATAAATACAAAATCTTTTCATTAAAATCTGACTAAATCAACCTTCTTACTATAACCGAACATTTAAAAAAATACCTTAAAACCCCACCTTTTTGACATTAAATACCCCTTAGAGGTTGATATGCTTTTAAAACATAAGACAAAACTCAAACTTAAACTCTGATCTATAATTAGCATTTTGGGTTCCTCTTTTTACCGATGACCATGCATTCAGTTTTCTTATAGTTTATGTTTAGTCCTTCCTATTCGTTTTTTAAGCTATTTTTCGGCAAAGCACTCTGCAAAAACTTGATAGAGTTCTGTATATAAATATCCATAGAAGTGTTATTGTGTTGAATTTATCTATTTTAAGATTGTTAAAATTTCCTAACGAATTTTCTTAGGGTATTAATCTAAATGAGCGAACCACTAAATATTAAATTTTATCCTCTTCAGTGTTTGTATCAAAATCTAATGTAGTTACGTTATTTGTTGTTTTTTAACTTCCAGAATAATCTGTTACAATGTTGAATACACATCAATATCCACAGTGTGACAAGTTTCTACATGAAACAATGAACTTCTATAGGAGGATACACCATTATTAAAAAAAAAAAAAGGAAAAAAAAAAAATAAAGGCAACGAAGAGAGAACAATAACATGTTAAGGCATGTTTGTTGTCTGTATTTCGACCATTAAATATTAAATAGCCGTGTTTTTGAAGTGGTGTTTTTAAGTGGCCAATGCAAATTCCTCTTGCAGGACATTGAATTTAATATGGCATAGTACAATCAAATGCGCCATAACTTCCGCAAGAGTATTTTCGCGTAAGTAAACGCAACGAATTCAACTGGAATTCGAACCTACCGATTTCTCGTTCCGAGCCGATATCCACTGCACCGTAACGCACCAAGCATAATAAAATATATTTATTTATTATATTGCTTACTGGAATGGTTGTTAAAACTTCAACTAATTGTCAATCGATTCAAACTTTATAAAATGGTAAATCATAAGAATTTACTTATAGTTGGTTCACATGTTTATAATTTAGAAAATGTTTATAAGTCTACGCCTATATCTTGTTGAATGCACCAGGTCCCGTCCGATCACCGAAGTTAAGCAATATCGAGCCTGGTCAGTACTTAAATGGCGAAGTTAAGCAATATCGAGCCTGGTCAGTACTTGAATGGGTGACCATTTGGGAATACGAGGTGCGGTAAATGTAAGGACCAAGAATGGCCCACCGGTCCTCCAGGTTTGGGGTTTGGGGGTTGGGTGTGATGGATAAATGATGAAATGCTTATAAAGTTATGAATACAAACGTTTTCATTTTTATTTCTTTATAAATTGGTAAATGACAAATATTGCATTACTTTTAATTATATTACTTTTTAGAATGCTGTAAATATAAAATTACTAGCAGTATAGCCCGGCGTTGCTCGGGTGTAATGAAAGCTTTAAAACTAATCCATGGTCCTGGAGCTCAGACTCTTTGGACGTTGGCACGAAAGACTAGAAAGCAATAGTTGTTTCCAGTCAAAGCGAAACGGTAGACTGAAAAAAAATGAATGGATGTAAGTCAAATTTTGATTTTCGGTATCGATGTCAAATAAGTTTTCCATCGCCAACTGAATTTTGAAAGCTAAATAAATCCTCTGAGTAAATGGTATCATGGCTGAGACTAAGAACTACAATTATTCCTACTTAGCAAAAACTAAAATAAAAGGGCTGAAAAAAAAAATACAGCCATACAGGCAGATAAACAGACACACACACAAACATCTTGCCTTTTATATATATATATATATATATATATATATATATATTATAGATTTTCTGCACTATTGTAAGAGCTGCAGCCTTGAAACATCTGAATATTGTTTCTCATGTCTTTTAGATCGTAAAAAAAAAAATTGAAGATAATAATGGTTCTTACTGATACAAGTCCTAATTAACCCATAGCTGGGGGATTAGAAGAGGTGGGTTCATACTTTTCCCAAGAGTAATTGCGCGTAAATGAATATAACGAATCCAGATGGAATTGGAACTCGGCTCTCCGATTAACAATTCAGAGCTATCATCTATTACACCACCCGCACATCCAAGCTTAGATCACCTAGTATTCCCAAGCAGTTACCCATCTGGCTACTAACAAGACTCGATGTTGCTTAACTTTGTTGACCGTATGAGTGGGGGAGAGGAATAAATTTAGGGTAGGAGAAACAAAAAAGAAAAGATTCAGGAAAACAGAAGATAGTGACTAGAGTTGCATTTCTATTTTTAAAGATTTTAGGAGGCAAGGAAGAAATAAATTGGAAGGGAGTTCCACTAGTGAGGAGTGCGAAAAAAAGAAACTATTAGAATAGAACATATAGTTAAAACTAGCGATTCCAACAGTAAAACAATGAGACCTAACAGCCAATGTAGTATTACGCTTAAATCTGGTTTAGACAAACTTTTCAGTGCTTCTTCTTTCTTCTTTATATGCTGTGTCCTTTCAAGACGTAGGCGATCATGGACTTCCACTTGGCTCTGTCTCTTGTCGCTCTCAATATATCTAGTCTGTCTCTCTCCCAAACCCTGCTCTACCATCCATTTCCCCCAGGCCTATCAAGTAGGTCTCGCGCTGCTTTTTCCTGTCTCTCTTTCCCTCTATCCGTACTGTGAGTATTAAATTCTCCAGAACCTTCTCCCTCATTACATGTTCCAGAAACCTCATCTATCTCTTAAGTACGAGTTTTCTCCCCGTTTCCATCCTCTCCAACACCTCGTTGTTAGTCACGGGCTCAGTCCATGGTATCCTCAGCATCCTTCTGTAAAACCACATTTCTGCTGCCTGAAGCCTCTCCTTCATCCTTGAGGAGATCGTCCAACATTCACTGACATACAAAAGGACAGACATTACATAGCAATCCAGCACTCGCTTCTTTGTTTCCAATTAGATTTTCCTGTCTTTCAGTAATATGGTTAGTTTTTGAATTGAGTCCTTGGCTATGTCAATGCGTCTTTGGATCTCAGCATCGCACTTTCTATCCTCTGTAAGCACGCTTCCCAGAAAATTCACAATTTTATAGGGCCGCATACTAGATTAACCAAATGTATTAATATTTAAAATAGATAAAATAAAAGACTTTTGAAGAAAAAAATACAATTAATTTTTATTAATTAACATTTTAATGAGCTGTAAATTATTCATATGAAACATGTTTATTTGAAAGACAAAGTAACTCAGTTTAAACTTTAAAGGAAAACAATTTTTTTAATTATTATTTTAAAGAACTGTAGAATATTCATACGAAACACATTTATTTGAAAGACAAATTAAATCAGTTTAAACTTTAAAGGAAAACAATTTTTATTAATTAGTATTTTAAGGAACTGTAGAATATTCATATGAAATGCATTTATTTGAAAGGCAAAGTAACTCATTTTAAAATTTAAAGGAAAACAGTTTTTATTTATAAGTATTTTTATTAATTTTTAAGTAGGAGCTTCGCATGAAACACATTGGAAAGTGAAGAAAAAGACTTGTTTTTCAGAAAAAGTGTTGTGGAGTAGTTTTCGCACTGAAAGTTATAATCGTGCTATGTCGGTTGCTAATCGACTTAACGCACCCTAAATGTTAGGAACTTGGTAATCTTCCACTGAAAGCTGACTCCTTAGTATTCGGCTAACTGCCGACTAATATCAACTGCCTCGTAGCTCTACTGAAATCCAATAGAGCTTTAAAGAACTTCTAAGAACTCCTAGGAACTCCCAAGTCTTTCTCGAGTTAACTTCCTGTTAAATTCTTATTAATATAGGAGGGAGAATCCATTATTTGAAGAATATGTGTGTTTCACCATAACAAAAAGGAAATTATATTTATTAATTAATATTATAAAGTAGAAAAACATATTTGTTTGAAAAACAATGTAACTCTGTTTAAAGAAAAAAAAAATATTAATTAATATTTTAAAGTGGAAACTACAAATGAAACACATAAAGTAACTAAATTAAAAAAAATTAATTGGTATTTTAAGGCAGAAACCACATGAAGCACATTTGTTTGAAACTAAAATAACTCAATCGAAAAAAGAAAAAAATAATTTCTCTTTCAAATTTACTAACATTTGATGGACCGCATGAATTCTTTTGGTGGACCGGATACGACCCACAGGTTGTAGTTTGCCCACACCTGGCTTAAATTCATGCGGTTTAAATTCATGCCAAGGAAGAGAGGTTATTAAAACAACTATCATGAAAGTATTTATAGTACTAAATGCAAAGGAAAGCGACGTTACGGCGGTGCGAAATTGACCCAAGAGTTGCCAGGTCAGGACCAATAACATTACAGACCCTTCTTTGGATTTTGTCGAGAATCTCGAGATATATAACCGGAGAACCAGACCAGATATGGTAGCAATATTTAATGTACGGAGAAACGGTGCATTTATAATTATGCAAGATGGATTCTGTGAAAAAAATTGTCTGGTACGTCACAGCAGACCAAGAAATTGATTCATTGCAATGGTTTCACTTCACGTCAGTAGAAAACGTAAGGCTAAGAAAGAGCAATGAGTTGCTCTCATGGAGGTTACCATTAGCCATACTGATAAAAGTCAAAAATGGTTCCCTATGATGACTACAGGGTAGCAGTTTTGGTTTGGAGGCGTTTAAATTTACTAGTCTCTTCTTGCCCCAGTTAACACCTGATTCAGGGTCATTTTAGAGAGTAGTTGTCAGTTTTAATTTGTCGGACAGATCGAGCTTAATATTAAGGCAAAAATAGATAGTTGTGTCATTAGCATAAATACTGAGTTAAGAACTAATGACATCAGAAATTATGTAATTATTAAATTAATGAATTTCTTTGAATTCTATATTTCTGTAGCCTTTATTTTTAACTATGAACGATTTTTAATTAGAACATTTTAATTTTGCTGTTGTTAGATATCAATCCTAGCACAATCAAAGTTTAAGTGTAGATCGAATGTCAAAGTAGGTTGATGACACATAGATCGCAATATTAAGTGTAGATCGAATACCTTTTTTTTTTAATCATTTCATCCCGAGCAAGGCAGAAATGCCACTGATGAGCTGGTGGCTACATAACTGTAAAAAGATTAATTAGAAAAGAGTGAGGAGTACAAACTAGTTAGAAAGGAGCAATAGAAAGCTGAGAATGCAGGTGCGATGACAGATACATAGGTGGAGAGAAAGGGAAGGTTATACGGGGGTGAGGAGAGAGCTAGAGTCCAGAGATTAATAGATGAGTATTGACATTGCATTTAAATTTCTGGAGGTTGTAGCCGTCAGGAAAGCAAGAATATGGGAGCGAGTTCCACAGGCGAGAAGTGCGAGAGAAGCATTTGGCTAACCTAACTGTCGTCTGCATTTGGCTAACCTAACTGTGAATGGGTGGGACACAGTTGCCAATCTGGTTGCACGAGTAAACACCTATTGAGGCACCAGTGACTTAAGTTCGTCCGAGCAGAAGCCATGAAAGTATTTATAGAACAGACAAAGGGAGGCCACATTTCGACGGTGGGGGAGTGGCTGCAGTCGAGCCGCCAGATCAGTACCTATCACATTACAGACTCTCCTTTGGAGCCTGTCGAGAACACTGAGGAGAACGGCAGGGGCGCCTGACCATAAATGGCAGCAGTACTCCATGCACGGATGGATAGTTGACTTGTATCTATGCAGGATGGATTCAGGCGGAAAAAACATCCTGGATCGGCATAGTGACCCAACCTTCTTAGCAGTAGATTTAGCTATGGAATCAATATAGTGGTTCCATTTGAGGTCTGAGGAGAGGGTAAGGCCGAGGAGGCGTAGTGTGTTGCTCTCAGGGAGAATGACTTCGTCCATGCTTATGGGAGGTAGGAGAGGTTGCCTGTGATGGTTGACAGACAACAGCTTGGTCTTAGACGCATTGAAGTTGACAAGCCACTTCTTGCCCCAATTCACCACAGAGTGTAGATCCCGTTCTAGGTCAGCAGCGAGATTATGTCTGTCCGCCACGACAGGTTTCTTACTGGTGCGGTAGTATATTGTGGTGTCATCTGCGTAGATGCCTACTTGGGAACTGATCTTATCTGGGAGGTCGTTGACGAAAATAAGGAAGAGCGTCGGCCCCAGGATTGAGCCCTGTTGGACCCCAGCATTCATGCTGTAGGATGAAGAGGCATGCCCATTCAAAACGCCCTTCATTTTGCGGTTATTTAAAAAAGATTGGATTAGATCAAGCAGGCGACCGGCAATACCGTAACCCCGTAGCGTGCATAGGAGGCCAGAGTGCCAAACCCTTTCAAAAGCCTTGGAGATATCCAGAGCCTCGTCAGACTCATCGAGGGTCTGGAGCATGTACTCCGTTACGGTTGTTAGCAAGTCGGCCGTGGACTTGGCAAAGCGGAAGCCATAAGTAGGTTGATGACACATGGATCGCAATATTAAGTGTAGATCGAATACCTACGTAGGTTGATGACACATAGATAATTTTACAGTATTTCTAATCTCAATTTTTATAATTCAAAATAAAGTTTATTTTGAATTATAAAAATTGAGATTAGAAATAGTGTAAAATTACTTTTAAGTAATCAGAATTAATTTCAATTCCAACTCAGTTAAAAGTGGTTTAATTTTAATTGAGAAAAATTGAATGGCACGACTCAATGAACCAACATTAGTTCCGCAAATTATGTGGATTCTGTTATTTGGAACAGTTTTTTTTTGTGATTCTGCATTCTGCAGTTTTTAAAGAATGACCTTTGCCAAGTCTCTCAGGCTTTACCAGCTTAAAGCCTTTATTCAATATTCATGGAGTTTTTTTTTATTTCTCCTTATCTTGGTAGTCCTCAAGTGATGTGGTTTCTGTTGATCGGTAATTTTTTTGTGATTCTGTAGTTCCAGTCCACAATCTTCAAAAAAGAATTGCCTTTGCCACGACTCTCAGGCTTTATCCGATCAAAGCCATTATTCAACATTCATGGGGTTTTCCTTCATAATCTTGGTAGTCCTCAAGTGATGTGGTTTCTGTTATTGGGAATAATTCTTTGTTTGTGATTCTGTAGTGCCAGTTGGCAATTTAAATATCTGTGAAGTGTTATAACAGATGATAGAAGTAGTGACACGCAAATACGAAGGCGTATCGGAAGAGTGAAAAATACCTTGCAAAAGCTCGTTAGAAACAAAGAAAAGAGTATTAAATTTTCTATGCAATATCCAGCCTCCTCCTCCTCCTCCTCCTCCTCCTCCTCTTATATGGTGGTGAATTCTGGACACTTTTCTCACGAAGAAGAGACTTAAGGCAACAGAGATGTGGTTCTTCAGAAGGATGCTAAGAATTCTTTAAGCGGAGCATATAAGCGTCGAAGATTTTTCTTCATAGGAAAATAGAACCAAAAAAGATACTACTACTTAAAACCAGAAAGAGACGGCTAAAATTTCTGGAACATAGAAGAGAAAAGTGGGCTTGGATAATTTGACTCACTTTTTTCTCGGGGTATGGTACAACAGGGAGTAAAAGGGATAGTAAGGGAATGCATATTGTTTATAGTTACAAAGAAAAGAGAGCTATGATCGTCCACGTCCTGAAGGGACACGACAAGAAGAAGAAGAAGAAGAAGAAGAAGAAGAAGAAGAAGGGTATGACAATAAACTACATTCGGAAGCGAGGCCTCTGATCGGAAGGTATTGAGAAGCGTGGAACCACCTCTTAATTGCTGTTGTTCCCAGGCCCACCTTAACCCGGGTTAGCAGCACCTGTTAGGGTCCCAGCTATGGGCAAATAGTTAATCTCCAAAAATAAAAATACATTTCTATAGTAAAAATACTAGTATAAAATATAAAATTATACCAGTATAAATACAAAGTATAAAATATATATTTGCATAGTAAAAAACTAACAGCAAAGTATTTACATTATTCGGACTATTGCCCTCATATTTGTAGCCATTTGTACGGCATTTCGGCCATTGCACGCTCCGGCCTTCTTCAGGTGCTAGGAATTTCGGACCGAACCCTTTATTCCAATCACTGAGGTATATAATTCTTATTCCTTGCGTAGTATCCTTAAAGATACATGGCCCAGTAGATATAGACGTTTACTAGTTCCTGTGACTTGAACCAGAGAGTTGTGAGTTCAATACCAGGCTACAGCAGCGGTGAACAAGTAACTTGCAGGGTTAGAGGGTGATAACTCATGACTTCCAGAAGAGGCATTACTACGCAAGTAATAAGAATGATATACCCTAGTGATTGTAATAAAGGGTTCGGTTCGAAATTCCTAGCACCTGAAGAAGGCCGGAGCGTACAACGACCGAAACGTCGTACAAATGGCAACAAAGATGAGGACAATAGTCCGAATAATGTAAATACTGTAAATACTAATTTAAAAAATATAGACAAATACTAGCAGCAATGTATTTATGACGAAATATTTGCAGCAAAACATATTTTTAAGAGAAACTACTGATGTTCCCAAGAAGATAAAAATTTGACATTAAATGACCCCTAATAAATTGATGTGCCACTAAGCAAACAAACAAACGAAAGAAGAAGAAAGGCTGTACATTTATGTACGTATTTTTTTTTAATCATATCACCCCGAGCAAGGCGGTAACGCCACTGATGTGCAGGGGGCTACGTAAGAGTGAAAAGATTAGAAGAGAGAAAGCCGGAAACCACATCCTAAACAGGGAACAAGAGATAAGCCTCTACACCTGTTCAATAGACGTGGGTGGAGTGTGAACCGGGCGATAGTTTAGTCTATCTACTCCAATTAAAATATGCAAGCAGAAATACGTTTATACAGTCTCTGTTTTAATTTCTGGGATCAGGAGTTATTATTATTTGTATAATTTACTTTTGGACTAGATGTGCCTTGTGGTGCAGTGGATATCGACTTGGAACGACGAATCGAGGAGCCGAGTTCGAATTCTAGTTGAATTCCCCGCATTCACTTACGAACAAATAACCTTTGGAAAAGTATTAATCCATTCCTTCCCTCTAGTTATGGATTAAATAATAGGACAGATTGGGTTCTATAGTCTTGGCTGGTAACCAGTCTAAGCAGAAAGCAATGGCAACCTACTGCGGGATAATCTTCTGCCCAGTCAGTCATGTCTCTGTCAAGACATGATCGCCCAAAACGTGTCTCACGTATGGCACTTAATTGACATTCGGACTATCATCCTCATCCTTGTTGTTGTTATCACTACATTTCGGTCGTTGTGGTCTCCGAGTAACCTCAGGGAATTTCGAACTGAACACTTTATTTAATTTACGAGGATAGACTGTTCCCGTTTCAATGCCCGTTTTTAGGAATATTATCTAGTTTATACTTTTAGTACTGCTCAGATATTGCTCGCCTTGTTTCCTCTACCAAGTACACACTACCCGGCACAGGGATTGAACTCACAATTACTATGCCACCAAATTCATGAACTGTACTCCTACAAGATAATAGCCGAGTCAATTAAAGTGTCGCTTTGTAAATTTGATAACATAGTAATTGTGTGCTCAATTTCTGGGTCAAACCGCGTGTACTTGAACTTAGTGGAAACAGGGTGAGTGGTAAATGAGCAGTACTAAAAATATGATTCCCAGACGTGGGCTATAAACACGGTCTACCCCTCATACTTATATCATACAT
Organism: Ascarosepion bandense; assembly: GCA_037127315.1. NCBI lineage: Eukaryota > Metazoa > Mollusca > Cephalopoda > Sepiida > Sepiidae > Ascarosepion > Ascarosepion bandense. Next base: position 761,616 of record JBBBDQ010001448.1, read on the forward strand.
CCCAATAGATGCGTCGAGATGGGTCATCAGTGATGTTACTCTTGGATTCATTGGGAGTTTCGGGTCTTTCAACATCAGACTCCCTCGTCCAAGTGACCCAGTCGGCTTTGGTCTCCCGCCAACTCCCATCTCGATATGAAACTTGCAAACGAGTTAAAAGGCAGTATTTATGCTTTTAGAGTAGTTAATGTCATTTTTTGCCACAGCCAATCAGTGTGTAGCAATTTTTTTTTTTTTTTTTTTTCCAGGACGTCCCCATCTGCCCCATTATTCTTTTAAACAGGTATGTATGAGTTTTTTTTTTTTTTTTTTTCAATACGGGTGTTTTACAACACATATGTGTTATCAAGTTATAACTAAAATATTTCTTAATTTAAACACGCTCATTTCCTCTTTAAATAATGGGTTTATTTTGTAATTCCCTGTGCGTTATCCGGTTCGATATACACCTGATGAAAGCTAGAGAGAACAACGGTCGAAACGTTGTGGTAACAACAAAGATGAAGATTCTAGTCCGAATACAAATAGTACAAATAGTAAATAGCATTATCGTTTAGAATACTGTCGATAGGTACTTAAATTTGTTCCATGTTAGGATGATACAAAAGAAGGTGGACAGAAGGTGGAATAGGTTTGTGTATCGATCTAAACTTATTTATAAATGGAACTTTGTTTGTGTGTGTATGTGTGTGTGTGTGTCTATGTGTCCGTTACCTATAGATTCCGAAACGGTTGAACCGATTTTCTTGAAAATTTACACAGTTGTACTATAAGCATCTGCGAGTGTTCTTAGCTAGGTTTTGTGTCGAGGTATCCCCGATAAATATCGAAAATCGATAATAGAAAAAATCGTGTTATAGAAGGAGTGATTCGATTTTAATCAAATTTGATACACTCATAGACAAAGACATAAGAAACAATATTCAAAAGTTTCAAGGTTGCAGTTCTTACAATAGTGCAGAAAATCGATAATATATATATATAGCTAAAAGGCAAGATATTGTGTGTGTGTGTGTGTGTGTGTGTGTGTGTGTGTGTGTGTGTGTGTGTGTGTGTGTGTATCTGCCTGTATGTCTGTATTTTTTTCAGCCCTTTTACTATAGTTTTTGCTTCGGGTTTGGCTCTAAGTAGGTATAATTGTAGTTCTTAGTCTCAGCCATGATACCATTTACTCACAGGAAAGATTTGGCCTTCAAAATTCAGTACGACGAAAAAACTCATTTGATATCGATACCAGGAAATCAAAATTTAACTTACATCCATTCATTTTTCTTTCAGTCTAAGGTTTCGCTTTAACTTGAAACAACTATTGCTTTTTAGTCTTTCGTGCCAACGTCCAAAGAGTCTGAGCTCCAGGACCATGGATTAGTTTTAAAGCTTTCATTACACCCGAACAACGCCGGGCTATACTGCTAGTCGTGTATATTATTACAATAATGTTTAGCAAGATTAGGTCCTCCACATTATTCAAAAGCAATGAATTGGCCAAAGAGGTCCAACAAAGTTCACTTGACTTGACTACAATGGATTTCTTCTGGAGAGTTCTCTAGGACAAATTTTATAGCCTTAAAACAAGAAGTGTTATTGATTTGAAAAATTACAAAAGAGATACATTTAAAAAATCAATACACAGAGAGACTTGTACAAAAATGTTTGTCGAAGCTTTGAGTAGACTTCAAAGCTGTGTAAATTGTGATGAACAACTGTTTGAGCACTTGTGTTGATAAGATTTAAGCGCTTTTGTGTTATTGTAAACAATAAAATTTAATTGTCAATGTAATAATTGTATTAGTAAATATAATTGTATATGTAATCTCAAAATAAATGTTATCACTTACTGTCCACGTACTTTTGGACCGCACTGGATATATATTTAACTAGCAGTATAGCCCGACGTTACTCGGGTGTAATGAAAGCTTTAAAACCAATCCATGGTTCTGTAGCTCAGACTATTAGGACGTTGGCACGAAAGACTAAAAAGCAATAGTTGTTTCCAGTTAAAGCGAAACCGCAGACTGAAAGAAAAATGAATGGATGTAAATCAAATTTTGATTTCCTGGTATTGATATCAAATAATTTTTTTTCATCTTAAACTGAATTTTGAAGGCTAAATAAGTCCTCTGAGTAAATGGTATCATGGTTGAGACTAAGAACTACAATTATACCAACTTAGAGCCAAACCCGAAGCAAAAACTAAAAAAAATGGCTGAAAAATATACTGACGTACAGGCAGATAAACAAACACACACACAAATATCTTACCTTATATATATATATATATATATATATATATATATATATATTATCGATTTTCTGCACTATTGTAAGAACTGCAACCTTGAAACTTCTGAATATCGTTTCTTATGTCTTTGTCTATGACTGTATCAAATTTGATTAAAATCGGACCACTCCTTCTATAACTCGATTTTTTCGATTATCAATTTTCGATATTTATCGGGGGCACCTCGACACAAAACCTAGCTAAGGACACTCGCAGACGCTTATAGCACAACTGTGTAAATTTTCAAGAAAATCGGTTCAGCCGTTTCGGAGTCTATAGGAAACGGACACACACACACAGACACACACACACAGATAAATTTCCATTTATAAATAAGTTTAGATTGTCAGAGTAATTGTATTAGTAAATATAAATGTATATGTAATCTCAAAATAAATGTTATCATTTACTGTACACCTACTTTTGGACCATCCTGTATTCGCTTTGTGTATATTATTTAAATTTCTAAAATTGAATATTTTGTTTAGCCAATTTCTGCAGAGGTATCAAAAATAGGTTTGTGTATCAGTTACATTATTACAATAGTGTTCATTACAACTATGGTATTTGTATCATTGTACACAATAAAATTTAATAATTGTATTAGTAAATATAACTTTATACGTAATCTCAAAAGAAATGTTATCATTAATGTCCACCTACTTTTGGACTACCCTGTACATATATTATTAGCCCGTATTCTTGCTTGCTTGCGTGTAAGATTATCTTGAGTGCAGTAATATATGACTTTACCTGTTAGTTCCCATTCGTTGTATGTATAGAAGAACTTTGACATTATATCTGCGTTTCCTCGTTAAAAGCTTTGGCGGAAACTTTGGCGAAAAATTAATTCAGTATTCGCGTCATGATGAAAGAACAAAAAGAAAATGAAATTAAACCTTTTTCTATCACGCTGGAATTAATAATACTCTTGAATAAAGATCGTCAGTTCTCAGTTCGGGTTTGTTTTCCAAATGTAACTTGTATCCAAAAGTTAGGAGAAAGTTTGTACTAGTCGTCTGCTTTTGTTCTCACGATCATTTCTTTTTCGGGAGAAGAAGTAAAATGGATTTCAAAAGTTTATTTTATGTGATGAAGATTTCTGCGAATGATTTGTTTGGCAAATTATCATGTTTTTCTTTTAGCGTGTATTGAACGCGTTGTCATTCATCTTTTATGTTTTTAATTTTAACGCTTCTTTCAGATGTGTTAAAAAATGTCGATATAAATTTTGACAGAAAAAGACAAATTTTTAAAGAAAGAAAGAAATCAATAAAATTTTAGCAAGAAAGATTTAAATTTAGAAACAAATAATTAAGAAAAATAAAGAAAAAATATTTAGAAAAGGTGTAATTTAGAAAGAAAGAAAGAAAGAAAGAAAGAAGTAGAAAAGACAAAGAAAGAAAAAGAAACGTGATTTTAGAAAGAAAAGTGTAAATTTAGAAGGAAAGAAAGGAAGAAAGAGAAAAAAATGTAAATTTGTATCAATGAAAAAGAATGAATGAATCAAAGAATTATAGAATAAATGAATGAATTATACAAAGAAAGGAAAAGAAAGCAAAAGAACGTAAATTTAGAAAGAAAGGTGTAAATTTAGAAGGAAATAATGACTGAATTAATTATAGAAAGATTGAAAGAAAGAAAGAAACGGAAATTTGGAACAAAGGTGTAAATTTAGAAGAAATGAATGAATGAATGAATTATAGAAAGTAAGAAAAAGAAAGAAGGAAATAAAAAAGAAAGAAAAATAAATGTAAATTTAGAAAGATGTAAATTTAGGATAGAAAGAAAAAAACGAATGAGTGAATATATAAATGAATTAATTAAAAAAAAAAATAAACGTAAATTCAGAAGGAAAAAAGGTGTAAATTCATAAAGAAATTAATATAAATTTAGAAAAAATTTCAAAGAATAATATTTCAGAAACAGAAAAAAAGTATGAAAACAAAAAAGAATGAAAAAAAGATCAAATTTGTTTTTCGTTTTTGCCCGCGAATCGAAACGTGTTGCATGATTGTTTCGTGTGTTGTCGTTTGATACTGACTGAATCTTTTTCTTTATTACCTTTTTAACATGTGCCGCATAGAAACCCGTCGTAGCAGCAGTGAAAAAATATTTGTGCACAGAGAAAAAACAAACAAAATAACACAAGATGATCCTTTGTTGAATTAACTGAATCAGTGAATGAAGTTAAGCAAAAAAGGATCGATTTTTGTTTCAAAACGGTTGTAATACATACTTAAATATCCTTTATGATATCGTTGTCACTTCTTTTTGCCCTTGGTATTTGTTCTGGTGTTTTGTCTTGTGTTCCCTTTTCTTTTCTTTTTTTTTTTCTTTCGTTTTTCTTATTTTTTTTTGCCCGAGATCTCTCCGTTTGTTACTTTGTCTTTTCATTCCTTTTTAATCTTCTCGTTCTCTCTCTTTCTCTCCCTATCTATCTATCTCTCTCTTTCTTTAATTTCATTGCTTTCTTTTACTTTCAGTTCACAATTTTTTTTTGTTTATTTTTCTCATATTCTTATGTTTTCTTTCTGTCCTTGTTAAGTTTTTATTTCAATAATTTAGTCGGCGGATTTTTTGCGTTAACGCGCCATGTCTTTTTTATTATTGCTTTTTTCTACACTTTCTTTTTCCTTTTTCCTTTCTTTTTCTTTTTTCCTTTCTTTTCTTTTCTTTATATCCTCAATTTTTTTCTTCTTCTTTTTTTTCGTCCTTTTTTTTCTTTCCGTTCTTTATTTCTCTTACCGTCTTCAGAACAAAAAAAAACAATATTAGTTCAAATTTTCTTCATTCTCTCTCTCTCTCTCTCTCTCTCTTAATCTCCAAAGTTATGCTTTGCAAAGACAGACAAAACATAACCTTACCGAACCAAGTCACAAAAAACTTAATCACCTATTCCCCCGCAACCTATGCAATCAGTTTATTGCATGAAAACTTGACACGACTAGTCGCTTATAATATTCCTAGCTGCGTCTCTCATTTTGTGTTCTTATGTTGGACTGCGCAAGTTTACAGATTAACAAGTGCATATTTGTGTGTATTTTTTATGAGTATGTGAACCTCAATGCTTCTAAATGGAAAAATCATACGCATGCGTGGTGTGTATATTATAATCTTGTTCTGTGCATAATAGACGATCTGCTGGTGCCCCTGGTATGATAAGGAGTTGGACCGACGGTTATTCTGAAAATGTCATATCAATATCTTATGAATTAGTAATTGACGAACAACTCTCCATGACGAACCAATCTAATATGATAAATACGTCAAGAATCATTAAACCCAAACGCATGTTTAAACAACAACAACAACAACAACAACAACAACAACAACAATAATAATAATAATAATAATAATCTCTTTCAAATATGTAGGGGGCGGTTATATATGTTGCTCAAGTTGATTTTTTAGTTAATTTCTGCTTAAAGTACTCGAAACTAGCAAATTCAAAAATATACTACAGGCTAAATTTGAAACTTAGAACCATGAAAAAGGATGTCTTCTCTGTACCAGGCCCAAGAGCTACTCGAAGTAGAGGATTATAAGAGTAAGGTTTACCAATTGAATCCGAAGCTGGTTCATTATGTGCGTTGGAAGCCGTGAAGGTTAAACTGTTTGACAGATTTGTTTTTTTTTTACAGCTTACCAACCCTTTGCTGGTTATTTAATTCCAGAAAATATTTTTAGATTGTAAGAATTATTTCTAAAGTAATAATGATTTAGTGATACAAGTTTTACTAATTAACCCATAGCTGGGGGAAAAGAAAGGGATTCATACTTTTCCCAATGGTATTTGCGCGCAAGTGAATATAAAGAACCCAACGGAAATTGGGAATCGGCTCTTCGATTAATAATTAGAACTATTAAGCATCATACCATTCGCATATCCAAGACTATCAGTATAGCCCGGCGTTGCTCGGGTATAATGAAAGCTTTAAAACTAATCCATGGTCCTGGAGCTCAGACTCTTTGAACGTTGGCACGAAAGACTAAAAAGCAATAGTTGTTTCCAGTTAAAGCGAAACCGTAGACTGAAAGAAAAATGTATTGATGTAAGTCAAATTTTGATTTCCTGATATCGATATCAAATAAGTTTTTTTCGCCGCAAACTGAATTTTGAAGGCTAAATAAGTCCTCTGAGTAAATGGTATCATGGCTGAGACTAAGAACTACAATTATACCTACTTAGAGCCAAACCCGAAGCAAAAACTAAAATAAAAGGGCTGAAAAAAAATACAAATATACAGGAAGATAAACAGACTTGCCTTTTATATATATATATATATATATATATATTATCGATTTTCTGCATTATTGTAAGAACTGCAGCCTTGAAACTTCTGAATATCGTTTCTTATGTTTTTGTACATGAGTGTATCAAATTTGATTAAAATTGGACCACTCCTTCTACAACCCGATTTTTTCGATTATCGATTTTCGATATTTATCGGGAGTACCTCGACACAAAACCTAGCTAAGAACACTGGCAGACGCTTATAGTACAACTGTGTAAATTTTCAAGAAAATCGGTTAAACCGTTTTGGAGTCTATAGGTAACGGACACACACACACACACACACACACACACACACACACACACACACACACACACACACACACAAACACAAACATACACAGACAAAGTTCCATTCATAAATAAGTTTAGATTACAGCAGCTTGTATTCGAAAGCGGTTACCTATCTAGGTACTAACCAGGCTCGGCGTTGCTTAACTTTGGTGATCATACATGAACGGGTGTTTCAACGTTATATGGCGGTAAGCCCTTCTGAAAGTTAAAACGGGTCGAACTAAGGAACGTGTCGTCCGTTTGAAAACTTGGAAAAAAGGGGTAGAGTAACGAAGGGAAGTTTAGTCTGACACAAGGCCACAATTTTGGATGACCAAAATAACAACTGAACTCACCACAAAGTAGTATTTGGGTGTTACTTTGGCTTGTTATCTACAAGGAAAAAGTATCTACACCGTAAAAATGTTAATTTGGAATAATATCTACGTAATAAAACATATTATACTATAAAGAACATGTAGTTAAACTAATTTTTTTTCTTTTATATCTAAACTTATTTATAAATGGAACTTTATTTGTGTGTGTATGCATGTGTCTGTGCGTGTGTCCCCGTTACCTATAGATTTCGAAACGGCTGAACCGATTTTCTTGAAAATTTACACACTTGTACTATAAGCGTCTGTGAATATTCTTAGCTAGGTTTTGTGCCGAGGTACCCCCGATAAATATCGAAAATCGATAATCGAAAATCGATAATCGAAAAAATCGAGTTATAGAAGGAGTGGTCAGATTTTAATCAAATTCGATACACTCATAGACAAAGTCATAAGAAACGATATTCAGAAGTTTCAAGGTTGCAGTTCTTACAATAGTGCAGAAAATCGATAATACATATATATATATATATATATATATATATATATATAAAAGGCAAGATGTTTGTGTGTGTGTGTGTGTGTGTGTGTGTGTGTGCACGTGTGCGTGTGTGTGTGTGTCTGTTTATCTGTCTCTATGTCCTTTATACACATCCACAATTTTTATCCGATTCTCACCAAACTTCACACAAATATTCTTTAGGCTGAGTCTGAGCTCCAGGACCATGGATTAGTTTTAAAGCTTTCATTACACCCGAGCAACGCCGGGCTATACTGCTAGTTCTATGATAAACAGCATGTATAAATGTTTACATCATACAAATTTTATTTTGTAATATCGACATAATAAAACATAATAACATATATATATAACTTAGAGAAAATGTCATTACAATATTAAACAAATTTCTATGAATTATATTCTAGCGATAAACAGCAAGTCAGTCAGTCAATTAAGTGCCATACGCGATAGATGCTTGGCCGATCATGTCTCTTTCGAGACATGACTGACTGGGCAGAAGATTATCCCGCAGTAGGTTGCCATTACTTTCGGCGGTAGTCTGGTTGCCGACTAAGGCTATAGAACCCAATCTGTTCTCTTATTTGACTCATAACTAGAGGGTGAAGAAATGTATTATATTATTAAGTAGTAATTAGTGGGGGATCAGTTTATTACTTCATAACAACAGAAAACCGACCCTCACTTTATGTCCAGTAGAAGTTTTAATTATGCTTCTGACTATTATATTCAGTCAGTCAGTCAATTAAGTGCCATACGTGATAGATGCTTGGCCAATCATGTCTCGAAGAAACAGGACTGACTAGAAAGAATATTTTCTCTCAGTAGATTGCCATTACTTTATCTGGTAGACTGGTTGCCAACCAAAGCTATAGAACCCAATATGCCCCGCTATTTGACCAATAGCTGAAGGGAGAAGAGACGGATTAATACCTTTTCCAAGGGTATTTGAAAGTAAGTGAATGTAAAGAATTTAACTGGAATTTGAACTCGGCTCTCCGATTTCTGGTTCCGAGCCGATATCCACTGCACCAAGTACATCGGCTAAAATGCTAAATAACTGCCAGAAGCTTCGAATACCATAAATTCATGACTTGTAGAACGCAATATAAAGAGTAAATCGAGTACCTAAGTCGGTTGATGGCACATAGATCGCGATATAAAGAGTAGGTTGAATACCTTAGTAGATTCATGACAAGTAGATCACAATATAAAGTGTAGATCTCACACCAAAGTACATTCATGACACGTAGATTACAATCCAAAGTAGCTCCAGTAATTGTCTGTAAGACAATCGATTATTTTTCTACAGCCATTGTCTACGATGGACGTTACTCCAAGAAAGCGCATGAAAATTGTAACGCTACACGAACACACTGGCAAGCCTTAGAGAGCGATTGCAAATATTGTTTCAACTGTTAGCCGTACCATCAAGGCGAAGAAACAAACTGGATTCATCAGTTCAAAGCGTAAAGGAAAACGTAAATAAAAAACGCCAAGAGACGACGTATACGTGATCAGGGTAGGTATGAAAGATCCTAGGAAGACATTATTCGTTTTGTTTCAATCAAATTGCAAAAAGGCGCATCTATCTAATTTTTAAACGAACAAAAATAAAGACTAAAGAATCGGAGACTTTGAAATTCATTGTCACAAAGCAAAAGAGTATTTTAAGTCCTCGTAAGTGGCAAGGTTTTGATCAACTCTTAAAAAAAGATAATTGTCGATAAGTTTAAAATATTAAACCATAAAACAGAATTACTAATAACAACAAGATGAAATGTTTTCAAAGAAGATTTTATATGTCATCTAACAGAAAGAAAAAAAGAAAACAAAATCATAAAAGAAAAATGAAAGGCTAACTTTAATGTTTAAAGAAAGTCCTTTTGATTGCACAGAAACGATTGTTGTCAAGATATAAAAAAAGATTAAAATAATCCTTAAAGGTGTGGGTCACCTCCACATAGATTCGCTATTTCAAGAAGTCGTTAGAGAGCGGACTCAAGCAGTAATAAAAACAGAAAACCTCTTACCTAGGTACCACCGTCCATTTTCGATACCTAAGTTTAAAGTGAAATTGTAAAAATAAGTAAGTTATCTTCAAGCTTTAAAATTAGCTTTAATTGAAAGCCAAGAGATTAACTTTTAATTCCAGAAAGAAAAATACACTGGTGTATTTTAAACCGAGTCTACGGCTATATCGTGTTGAATACACCGATCACCGAAGTTAAGCAACATCGAGCCTGGTCAGTACTTAAATGGGTAACCATTTGGGAATACCAGGTGCTGTGAGCCTGGTCAGTACTTAAATGGGTAACCATTTGGGAATGCCAGGTGCTGTAAACGTAAGGACCAAAAATAGTAACCGGTCCTTGGGGTTTGGAAACGTAAGGACCAAAAATAGTAACCGGTCCTTGGGGTTTGGGTGCAGCGCTAACAACCCTGCCCCGTAAAAAACAGTTTGTTACAGAAACAGCATCAAAAAGTTGCTGCCCTATGCACCATTGGGTGTGACGGATAAATGATATGATTTTAAACCGAAATGATATTGATTTTAATCTAATTTTTTTCTGAATCGGATAAATGAAATTTAAATTTCCCATCATTTTTTATTGATCGACACATTTATCGTTCTCTCTTTTCCTTTTCGTATTCCATTTGTGAAATGTAAGTTCCACTCGAGAGGCTACTTCCTGTGAACCACTGATCAGTGGAACAAACTCCTAAGAGGGTGGTTTCCCGATCACTAAGATCTTAATCTGTTCAATTTAACCGTTATCTTCTCCCAATATCCGCATACACTGTGCCTCTTACTCAGTAACCCTCTACTTTAAGTAGCTCCCGAAAATTGCACAAGGGGAACATCACTGTAATGTGTATAGTTATCGAAGCTTTTCTTCGGATAATGTCGTGTATGGGCGTCCGTATCAACAAAAATCGGAACTTTTATCAGTGATACACGCTTGGGTGATCATGTCTCGAAAATGACATGGCTGACTTGGCAGTAGGTTGGTCATAGAGTGATTGCCGATCAAGGCTATAGAACACAATCTCTCTTGCTTCTTGAGAAGCGGCGGATTAATCCCTTTGCCAAAGGTATTTGTGCGTAAGAGAATGCAACTAATTCGACTGGAATTAGAACGCGACTCTCAAATTTCTCGTTACGAGCCGATATCCACTGCACCACAACGCACATCAGTTTGTAAATATACAGAAAAAAATTGGACATTCTTTTAAAAATAATTGTGTTTGATGATTTGTACTAAGCTTTTTCATTTATGATTAATAACTATAGTTTTACTTAATAATATCACCTGACAGGGTTAAAATAATTAAAAACTTTTTGACTTTATAAATTATTCAAATTAAAGTTTAAAAAATGAAAACAATTCTTGTAAAAATTCATTGTTAATCGAAAAGAATTTTCAAGATAACAGAGGTTCCACCATAAAAAGAAACAAAATATCATCTTATTGAAATGATCTTCCATTTATTCACACTTGTCATTTTCATGTGCAAGATATTTTTGCCATTACTTTTGATCCAACGTAGAGTAGTGTTGCAACAAGGGGAAAGATGAGTACAGCACTTAGAATATTGAAGACAGGATTATCAATAAGTTGTTGGTTAATCTTGAAGCCGAATTTTTTAAAAATTATTCCACCCCAAGGAAGGCGATATAGTCACTAAGATGCACGGGTTTAATGAGGGAAAACGTTGAGGAGAGGGAACAATGACTGAACAAGGAATTAAGAAGACAGAAGATTAGTGTTGAGCTTAAACTTTTGAAGATCACAGTTTACAGAAAAGCAAGAAGCTGGAAGAGAGTTCCACAAAAGAGAAGTACGAGAAAAAAATTGATGGAGAACACCATTGGAAACTACGTAAATTTAAGTGTTGCAATGTTAAATATTCGTTTGACGATATTTTTGAGAATCATGAAATTTTGGCAATGAAGTGTATTTGCGCTTGCCGATAGATAATTTGAAATTTGAGGAAATGTATTTTGTTGAAAAATGTCAGCTAGGTGCTCAAAAGAGAAAACAATTTTGAATTGGGATTTTTGTTTTGTCTACTAGGGTCAAAGGTTTGTGTCCCATATTCAAGTTGTAGCGGAAGACAGCTGTCAATGGCGTGGAAGTGACGTCAAGCTGACAGATAATTTTTAGTGGTTATTTTTAATTTTGATTTTGAAGAGTCAGGACACAACCGATGAAGCGTACGGTTGAGTAAAATTGGGATCTCCCCGATAGGAGGTGCTGACAACTCTGACCAAAAAACCTCCTAATCCATGGCATGTCACCGAAGATGTCTTTGTATGAAAAATAAAAATAAAAATATATTTTATATTTTATTTTGCATATTGATCCGGTCCTATTGTTTTTGGGGAGGCATTTGTTGTGGGTTGTATTTGTTGTTGCTGACGGTGACAAAGAAATGATAAAAGAAACGAAGAAAAAAATTATGAAATGATTATGTGAATAATTTTTGTGAAGAAGTCGTGTTGAGTGGTCCCTGACGAAAAGCATTTGTGAATTGAGTTGAAAAGTTTTAAGCGTCTCCCCAGAGGTTTTGAGAATTATTGTCGCCGTAGCAGTTGCAGTGAAAATCGGCGAATTTATGAAGTTTTGTGGCGCAGTGGATATCGGCTCGGAACGAGAACTCTGAGAGCCGAGTTCGAATTCCAGTTGAATCCCTTGCATTCACTTACGCGCAAATACCCTTGGGAAAGGTATTAATCAGTCTCTTCCTTCCAGTTATGGGTTAAATAACAGAACAGAGTGGGTTCTATAAGCCTTGGTCGGCAACCAGTCTACCGCAGAAAGCAATGGCAAACTATAGCGGGATAATCTTCTGACCAGTCAGCCATGTCTCTTTCGAGACATGATCGTCCAAGCGTGTATCACGTATGGCACTTAACTTACTGACTGAATATAATAGTTAGAAACATAATTAAAACTTCTACTAAGCATAAAGTGGGGGTCGGTTTTCTGTTGTTAGGAAGTAATAAACTGATCCCCCACTTATTATACTTAATATAATAATATAATATAATCTATCTCTTCTCCCTCCAGCTATAAGTTAAATGGCAGGACAGATTGGGTTCTATAGCTTTGGTCGGCAACCAGTCTACCGCAGAAAACAATGGCAACTTACTGCGGATAATCTTCTGCTCAGTCAGTCATGTCTTTTTCGAGACATGATCGCCTAAGCGTGTATCACGTATGGCACTTAACTGACTGACTGAATGTTCGTCACTAGGCCAAAATTGTCTTGCAGCATTTGTCCTTCGTTTCACCAGCACATTTGATCAGCAACGTAGAGCACAAACAAACAGAAGTGTTTTCAACAAGAAATACAGTACTGTGCAAACGTATTAGGAAAAGAACTATTTTATCTTTCATGAGGCATCAAAATAAAGTCTAAAATCACCCCTGTCCTAACACTTTTGCACACTACCGGTAGTGTTCAAAAGTATTAGGACAGTAGTGATTTTCCTAAAAACCCCACTGAAATTCAAATATAGGATGAAAAGCCAAGTAAATTGCTAATAAATTTTGATTATTTAAAACTACATTTATTTTATTTTTTTTAATCATATCACCCCGAGCAAGGCGATAACGCCACTGAAGCGCAGGGGGCTACGTAAGAGTGAAAAGATTGGAAAAGAGAAAGCTGGAAACCACATCCTAAACAGCCTAAACAGCCTCTTCAACTGTTCAATAGACGTGGGTGGAGTGTGAACCGGGCGATAATTTAGTCTATCTACTCCAATTGAAAAAAAAAATAAAGAAAATACTGAAAAGATTGGAAAAGAGAAAGCCGGAAACCACATCCTAAACAGGGAACAAGGGATGAGCCTCTTCACCTGTTCAATAGACGTGGGTGGAGTGTGAACCGGGCGATAGTTTAGTCTATCTACTCCAATTGAAAAAAACAAAAGAAAGGAGTGAAAAGATTGGAAAAGAGAAAGCCGGAAACCATATCCTAAACAGGGAACAAAGGATGAGCCTCTTCACTTGTTCAATATAACGTGAGTGGAGTGTGAACCGGGCGATAGTTTAGTCTATCTACTCCAATTGAAAAAAAAAAAAAAGAAGAAAAGAGTGAAAAGATTGGAAAAGAGAAAGCCGGAAACCATATCCTAAACAGGGAACAAGGGATGAGCCTCTTCACCTGTTCACATGTAAAAGAAATGTATTAAAAAGAAGTTATACTTACTTTTTCCTATTTTCTATTAAACAAGTTATTTCGAAACTACTCTATTGAACATCTATGGCATATTTTGGTTTAAAAAAAATGATAAATCTAATGTTACTTCGCAAGACACACTTTGGGAACAAATACAAGCTGCTTGGCAGGAGATACCATTAGATACATTGAAGAATCTTGTGATGTTAATGCCTGACAGAATGAAGGCTGTGATCAAAGCAAAAGGATTATACTAAATATTAAATTTATTTTGTAACAAGTATTTTTTCTTGTGAAAACATTTGTTGAGTAAATCAAATAAAATTACTTTAATTAAATTGTTTATTTTCTGTCAATATGCTTCATAAAAGATAAAATAGTCCTTGTCCTAATACTTTTGCACAGTATTGTATATACTCAGAAGGTGTACATAACAGTAACCCTAAAAGTTTACTACGTGAGTAATCACCAAAACGGAGGTTGGGAACTATAGTATCAACAAATACAAGACTCGTATACTGCGTTAAGTAGATACACTGCTAGTGAACTACTAGTCAGTATAATCACTCTATTCTACTCTACCCTAATAGTGTCGACGTATTTAATAGGATAGGAACATATCATTACTGTATATAGGTAGGTATACAACATTAAAAATCATCGCATATACTAGGCAATAAGAATCTCCTAAGCCTACCAAGTATAGAAATGAATACAATATGGGAACCAGTAATACGGAGTGCTATAGAAAATCATTAGCGTCAAAGATTTCAATATGAGCAGCTCTGGTAAAAAATATCCGAGAAAAATTATTAGTGCCAAAAATTATATGAGCTCTGGTAAAAAAAAATACTAGAGAAAATCATTAGTCTCAAAGATTGCAATTTGAGCTCTGGTAAAAAAAAAAAAAATGATTACTGAGACATTAGGCTTATAAGTCCCAGAAATCCATACACTGATGTCCTCAAGGACACATAGCCCAGTTGATATAGATGTTGGTTAGTTCCAGTGACTTAACCCAAAGAGTTGTGAATATAATATCAAATAACATAGGGAATTAAGTTAAAGGGAGATAACTACATGACTACCGGAAGTATAATCGCACATGGAATGAGAATGATATACCCCAGTGACTGAAATAAAAAGTTCGGTTCAAAATAACACCTGGAGAAGGCCGGAGTGTACAACGTCTGAAACGTCATAAACATGGCAATAAAGATGAGGACAGCAGTTAAAACAATGCAAATACTACTTCATCTCAGAAGCATAGGCAAATACAGAAGTATAAACAGCAACAAAAAAAAAACTATTAGCGAAGAAATTACGGTTAAAACTAGCAATTTTAACAATAAAATGTAGAGACCGAACTGCCAATCTAGTATTACGCTTAAATGCACGAAGTTCGAGATATTAAAAAGAACACAGGGAAGATACGTTCTTCTTCTATGGGCCCTGTCCCTTCAAGACGTAGGCGATCATGGCTTTCCACGTTTCCCTATCTCTGGTGGCTCTGAGCACGCCTTCTCCTGTTACACCATGCAATCCTCGTTCTGTCATCCACCTGATTAGGTTCTTCAAATATTTTATTCGTTGCTTTCGCCTGTCTCTTTTTCCCTCTATCTGGCCTGTTAGTATCAGGTTCTCCAGGCCCTCCTTCCTCATTGCGTGTCCCAGGAACTTCAGCTGTCTCTTCCTGATGCTCAGTATTAATTTCCTTTTTTGTTTCCATCATTTCTAAGACCTCATCATTGCTCACATGCTCGATCCATGAGATTCAAGATGCCAGGTCAAGAGCGATAAGAGTGTAGATTCTGATTTTTTATGAATTCCTAAACAGTTAACAGACGCAGCAGACCAGATGTGAGACCCTTTCTAATTGCATTGTTTTTGTCCAAATACGAGGATGGGATGAGAGGATCATAGGCTGACTATGAATGGGTGATGCTAGAAATGTGAAATCTTGCATGCATTAATTTCAACTTTTCTTATTAATAACTGGAACTAGCAATCTAAAAATATTTGATGCCTTTGAATAACCAAAAAACCATTGACGACCCGTAGAAAATAAATCAATCAACCATTATTTTCAATTCCCAGTAAAATTTTGCCTCTTAGTGGCATTTTAGTCTTATTTGAGGTAAAATGATTTTTTTGAAAAGTGTGTATGTGCTCAGTGGGACGTGGGGCAAGTTTATTTTCTCCAAAACTTCATTGTTGCTTACATGTTCGGTCCATTTTATCCTCAGCATCCTACTGTAGAACCACATATCTGTTGCTTCAAATCTAGTAATAGTTTAGTACTTTTTTCCATGTTTCTAGGCTTACAACCTATCACGTTGAATACACCGGTTCTCGCTCGATCACCGAAGTTAAGCAAAGTTGAACCTGGTCAGTACTTAAATGGGTGATCACTTGGGAATATCAGGTGCTGTAAGCGTTTAGTGACGGATGTGCGTTGTGGTGCAGTGGATATTGGCTCGGAAAGAGAAATCGGTGAGCCGAGTTCGAATTCCAGTTGAATACCCTGCATTCACTTAAGCACTGGTACTCTTGGGAAAGGTATTAATCCGTCCCTTCCTTCCAGTTATGGGTTAAATAACAATGGTAGGACTTGGGGACCCTGCCCTTAAAAACAAATCCCAATGAATCTTGATACTTGAAAAGAAAAAAGTATTACTAGACACAAAACTTATATAAAAACAATAAATTGTTGAAAGAAAAAGGTATTACCGGCAAGAAATAAAATTTAGTTGGCAATAAATGACCCGCCGAGGTTGATATGCCATAAAAATAAACCAACCAACCATATTTCTAGCGAAATGTTTCTACTCCTTAATACTCTGCTTAGTTTTTGGAATACTTTCTTGGCTATTCCAATATTCCTTCTGATTTTAGTCTCACACTTTCCGTCCTCTATTAAAATATTTCCCAGACTCACTGGTTTATTGGCTGTGTAAGAATTAGAAACAGAAACATTATTAATGACCGGAAATAAAGAAGAGTGATCAGCGAGGGCAGTAGATAGTGATTGACATTGCACTTGAACTTTTGATGGTTAGACTTGACTGATAAGTTTTGCCTTTCTGAATAATTTGTTGTTTGAAGAAGGCAACCTAACAATATAGAAAGCATCACTGCAACACTTACATGGCATTCATCTTTATGTGCTGTTTCCCCTCACATCATAGACGATCATGACACTCCACAATTTCTTGTTTTTTGTAGCTCTTAAGAAATTTTCTTTTTCTTTTAATTCTCCTAAACCCAGTTTCGCCATGAATTTATACAAACTCACTAAATATTTTATTTGCTGTTTTCCTCTGTCTCTCTTGCCTTCAATCTTTCCTGTAGGTATCAGATTTTCTCAGCTCACTTTCCTCATTATGTTCCCTAGAAACCTCAGCTATCTTTACCTGGTATTAAGTATAAGTTTCATTTTTGTTTCAATCTTTTCTAAAACTTCATTTTTGTTAGGTTGATAGTATCCCCAGCATCCTTCTGTAGAACCACATATCTGTTGCTTCAAGTATCTTTGAAGAGAGTGTCCAGCAGCCATTGTTATACATGCAGACATATACCATATAAAAGTTTAGTACTCTTTTTCATATTTCTAGCGAAATGTTTATACTCCTTAATACTCTACTTAGTTTTTGGAATGCTTTCTTGGCAATCCCAATATTCCTTTTGATTTCAGTGTCACACTTTCGCCCTCTATTAAAATACTTATCATATATTTAAATTTCAGAACTTTTTTATTTATTTTAATCTTTTTGTCTCCGATTTGCAATTATTCTGATACTTAATATCTACGAAAAGCATATCAACAAGATCTATCTTTCTCTCCATTGCTTTCTCGTTCTAGGTCTCTCTATCTGTCGCTTTCTCTCTTTAGCTCTATAGCTTTCTTTCTCTATCACTTTCTCTTTTTATCTTCCCCCTCTCTCTCTCCCTGTAGCTATCGCTTTTTGTCTATCACTTTCCTGTCTAGCTCTCTCTCTTTCTCTCTTTCTTTCTCTCTCTCTCTCTTTTAAGTCGTTCTAAAAGCACATACAATCCTGATTCTTTATCTCCAGGCTTCACGGGGATTCATTGCGCCTGTCAGGTCATTCGGTTCACATAATTGTTGAATGGATGTTTGGAAAGGACGACCAATGTGTTCATGTTTGGATGACGAAAGAAACAAAAGCTCATCCTTATTTATCAAAGAACGCTTTGCAAAATTATATTCGTCGTTCTCGGAGTTTTCTCACAGTTTACTGTGAGATTAAAAGCAGATGGCCGTCGAGTTGCTCATTTGTTGGGAATTTACCCCAGGGTAAATATAGATGACTACACAGCAACTTTTGGGGATTTTCTAACCGTTATTTAGATGTGGCACAAGGCCAGAAATATGTGGCAATCACTGAGGATCAAACTCAGGCGTAATTGTTCTAGCGAAACAAACTGGCTAATATGAGCTCTGTTAAAAAATGCTAGAGAAAATTATTAGTGTCAAAGATTACAATATGAGCTCTGGTAAGAAACTACTAGAGAAAATCAATAGTATCGAAGATTACAATATGAGCTCTGGTAAAAGAAATGGTTAATGAGACAATAGGTTTATAAGTCCCAGAAATTCAAACACTGATGTCCTCAAGGACACATTGCCCAGTTGATATAGACGTTAGCTAATTCTAGTGGCTTGACCCAAAGAGTTGTGAGTTCAATACCAAATAACATAGTGAATTAAGTTAAAGGCAGATAACTACATGGCTACCGGATGTAGCATTGCACATAGAATGAGAATGATATACCCCAGTGATCGAAATAAAAGGTTCGGTTTGAAATAGCACCTGAAAACGTCAGAGCGTACAACGGCTGAAACGTCGTAAACGTGGCAATAAAAATGAGGACAACAGTCCGAACAATGCAAATACTACCCCATCTCAGAAGTATAGGCAAATACAGAAATATAAAAAAACAAAAACAAAAAAAAAACATTATCGGATAGTGAAAGTGCGCAATAATTTCCACAAGCATAGAATAGATATGGCACAAGGTAGAAAGTGTGAGGATCCAACTTACTTTTCCATTTCAACTGTTTTTGCAAAACAAGGTTGCTAACCAATGCACCAGGTTGAGGTACCAAATTATTTCCTAAGAGTTGCATAGATGTGGCACAAGGTCGAACGTACGGGGAACCCAGTGAGGATCAAACTTACTACTTCGTTGTAATTGTTCTGACAAGGCAAACTTCCTATTGTACCACGTCGAGATTCTCAATTATTTCCTAAGCGTTGAATAGATGTGGCACAAGGTCGAATGTACGGGGAACCCAGTGAGGATCAAACTTACTACTTCGTTGTAATTGTTCTGACAAGGCAAACTTCCTGTTGTACCACGTCGAGATTCTCAATTATTTCCTAAGCGTTGAATAGATGTGGCACAAGGTCGAATGTACGGGGAACCCAGTGAGGATCAAACTTACTACTTCGTTGTAATTGTTCTGACAAGGCAAACTTCCTGTTGTACCACGTCGAGATTCTCAATTATTTCCTAAGCGTTGAATAGATGTGGCACAAGGTCGAATGTACGGGGAACCCAGTGAGGATCAAACTTACTACTTCGTTGTAATTGTTCTGACAAGGCAAACTTCCTATTATATCACATCGAGATTCTCAATTATTTCCTAATAGATATAGCACAAGACCGAAAGTGTGGGGCACCCAGTTGAGTCGCAATTGTCATAGTGAGACAATCTTGCTAACTATTGCACCACGTCGAGGTGCCCGATGATTTTCTGAGCGTAGCATAAATTTGTTACAAGACCAAAAGTGTGGGACACCTACTGAGGACCGAATTAACTCCTCAGCAGTTTTATGAGCATTGGTCAAAAAACTGCTGAGCATTGGTCAGATGTCACTTTTCACGCTGCCGGGAAAATCTGATTTAAATTTTTAATAAAATCATTAGTTAGAAATATTTGATAGTCGAGCTGTTATATGATCAATCGCTGAGTCGTCAGGTCGTACAGGAAAACCATTATGTGGTTCACTGGTGGAAATAGATACGAAACACAAATGTAAATAAATGTGTTAATATTTTTATTTACTACTATTAAAGATGCGCAGTTTGCACGGATATTTTGGACTCTTCCTCTCCAATTTTCACGGGGATTCATTTTGCTTGGTAGATTTTTTGGTACAAGACCTGTATTTTCACATAATTTTTGAATGGATATGTGGAAAATGACGAGCCATTATGCATCACACTTGTGTATGTGATATCTAATATATTTCCGGTTGCTTTTGTTAATGTCAATGATGTACTTTTCTACAATAGTATTAGAAAAAAGTTTCTTTTAATTCTAAAGGGAAAATTTAATTTCGAAATTATGGATAACTTTTACATGAATAACAGGTAGGTGATAAAAAATATGACCACCTCTTGCTTTGATGTACAAATGTTGATCCCTGGCAATATTTTAATGTTTATAAAAAATATGAGCACCTCTCGCTTTGATGTACAAAAGTTGATCCCTGGCAATATTTTAATGTTTATAAAAAGCTAGCAGTATATATCCATGGTCCTGGAGCTCAGACTCTTTGGACGTTGGCACGAAAGACTAAAAAGCAATAGTTGTTTCCACTAAAAGCGAAATCGTAGACTGAAAGAAAAATGAATGGATGTAAGTCAAATTTTGATTTCCTGGTATCGATATCAAATAAGTTTCTTCGTCGTAATCTGAATTTTGAAGGCTAAATAAGTCCTCTGAGTAAATGGTATCATGGCTGAGACTAAGAACTAGAATTATACCTACTTAGAGCCAAACCTGAAGCAAAAACTAAAATAAAAGAGCTGAAAAAATACAGACATACAGGCACATAAACAGACACAAACATCTTGCCTTTTATATATATATTATCGATTTTCAGCACCGTTGTAAGAACTGCAACCTTGAAACTTCTGAATATCGTTTCTTATGTCTTTGTCTATGAGTGTATCAAATTTGATTAAAATCTGACCACTCCTTCTATAACCCGGTTTTTTCGATTATCGATTTTCGATATTTATCGGGGGTACCTCGACACAAAACCTAGCTAAGAACACTCGCAGACACCTATAGTACAATTGTGTAAATTTTCAAAAACATCGGTTCAGCCGTTTCGGAGTCTATAGGTAACGGACACACACTGAGACAAAGTTCCATTTATAAATAAGTTTAGATATGACCACCTCGCTCTTTAATGTACAAAGTTGATCTATCGTAATATTTTAACTCTAATGAAAAAAAAATGATTACCTTTTATTCATTGTACAAAGTTGATCGCTGACAATATTTTAACGCTGATCTAAAAATATGACCACCTCGTTCATTGATATACAACGTTGATCCCTGACAATATGTTAAGACTTATCAAGAATATTGCTACCTCACTTTTTGATGTACAAAGTTGATCTCGGGCTATTTTTAACGCTGATCAAAAATGACCACCTCGCTCTTTGGTGTACTGATCAAGAGTTGTGAGTTCAGTATCTGGCTACAGCAGTGGTGAACAAATAACTTAAAGAGACAAGCCAAAAAGGCGATAACTAAGATATCCGGAAGTAACATGATTCATGGAACGAGAACAATCTACTTCAGTGATCGAAATCAAGGGTTCAGGTCAAAATTCCAATCACCTTAAGAAGGCCGGAGCGTACAACGGCTGAAACATCGTAAATATGGCAACAAAGATGAGAACAACAATCCGAACAATGTAAATAATTTAACATAATTTAACACTACATTAATAGCCTTGTTAACTCGTTAAAAATAGCAAAACTTTTCCTCGTTATTTCATTAGGCATTTTTCAAGCCACAACATCTGTCAGAATCAAAATATATCGATTTTGAAGGCGGTGGTTTTGTTTATAATATCGATATAGTGTGAAATCAACCCCTGAGTTTTACAGAGTTACCTGAACTTTTATTTTTAACTAATTTCTATGGGAACAAAAAAGAGTGTGTGAAGGACCTAGGAAGTGTTCTTACAGGAAACGGAAAGTGCGACACTGAGATCCGAAGGCGAATTGGGATGGCGAAAGAAGCATTTCAGAAGTTGAGTAAAGTATTAAGAAACAGGACAATTTCACTAGAAACAAAGAGGATAGTACTGGATTGCTATGTGATGTCGGTTCTTCAATATGGCAGTGAATGTTAGACAATATCTTCGAAGATGAAGGAAAAACTTGAAGCAGCTGAAATGTGGCTCGACAGAAGGATTCTGCGAATATCATGGACCGAGCATGGGAGCAATGACGAGGTTTTGGAAATAATGGAGACGAAAAGGAAATTAATACTGAGCATCAGTCTGTGATCAACGTCAGTCAGAGATGGGAGGAGAGAGAGAGAGAGAGAGAGAGAGAGAGAGAGAGAAAGAGTTAAAATGTAACAGGAAAAACTTCAGCTTCAACCAGGTCGTAAGGTCGGGTCACACATTGTCCTCTTTCTCCTTTCTTCTCGCGTGCTGATTCATTTTACTTCTCCATTCAAAGACATTCCTACCAAACAAACACTCATACATACATACGTACTTACGCATAAACTCTTTCCAACAAATTACTACTACGAACATTCTATGACGCTTGATACCCTTAACTTTCTAATTGAACATTAATTTCTACCAATTCATTTTATTCTATTCCTTTAATAAATTTCTATTTTAACCTGAAACATGTATCCCTTATTCTTCTACACTATTCCACTCGTCCTCACATTCTAACTAACCAAGCTTCTGATGCCAAACCTGATGATAATTTTGAATAAAACTTGTAAGGTAGACCCAAGCAAGATGTCAGCCTATGGCATTTGAACTTTGCTATTATTAATACGGCTAAATTAAAATGACTTTCACCAGATTTTGATTCACTCGATTCGGCATGAAAGAGAAAACACAAGCTGAAACGAATAAGGGATATTCATATCCGTTTAAATCTGGGAAGAGGTTGTTCTTTTAATTTCTAATTCGCGTCGCTTTCCTTAACGATCGTAAAATGTCGGTCTGGAAATTGCGAGAAATAAGCAGTAAAAATAAAATCAGAAAAAAAAAGCACTTGACAATCGTGAACAAAGCAATTGTTTGTTCTCGGACTGTTCACTTCGTCAAAACTTAATTCCATACACCTGCCATTTTTTGTTCGTATTTTCCAAGTTTAATTCTAAACACGTGCAGGCGTCATTAAAAAATATTGGAAAAGATTTGACGCATTATATCTGACAATGGCCACGATGTTTATGCGACAAGAAAGTTACCGAAAAAATGAATCACGAATGACAACGTCTTCAAAGCGAGGCAGACTTAGCTCTTAGTGAATATATATATATATATATATATATATATATATATATATTGTCATGGCGGCATCACCCATCCACCATCCAACAGATTGAACTCTTCCAACCACTACATATACCTTCCCTCACAAGAGGTGGTAGATAGAGTGAATTATAGTATTACTACCTAACCCGTATTATTGTTCTACTAACAGTTCCAATATAGTATTTTGCTGTGTTTAATATATATTCGTTATTTCCTATTTTGGTTGTTCTGTGTTATTCTTGCTGGACCTTTTACCAGATCGACCACACACACACACACACACACACACACACACATATATATATATATATATATATATATATATATTTTAATTCAGATACTTCAATCCAAGGGAAAAAAGCAGGAAGGTAAATTCCAAAAAACCCGATCCTAATTAATATTAAAAATTTATTTTAATATTAAAAAATGATACAGGAAGAGAGCTCCATGTAATAAAATATTACAGAGCAAATATATATTAAAAAAGGATTAATTCAAAGATGTTGAATGGCCATTTCGATATGAAGATCCCCACGGGGGACGACACATCACCTCAGCAACAGAAAAATCCTTTCAGAAACTGGAGTTCTGAAAGGATTTTTCTGTTGCTGAGGTGATGTGTCGTCCCCCGTGGGGATCTTCATATCGAAATGGCCATTCAACATCTTTGAATTAATCCTTTTTTTAATATATATATATATATATATATATATATATATATATATATATATTACCTCTTGGCTGATCGTAAAATAATCGCTGAACTTCCTGCTTAGTTTCATCTGTTTGACAATGAGCTGCTTCGGATGATAGTTCTGGTTCGTTTTAAGCAATACTGACATTTTTGTAAGTTTCCTATACTTCCAGTTCTTTCAGAGGCATGAGACAATATTACCTTTATCTCTGTTTTTTTTTATAAGGGGAGGTTTCCTCCAATTATGTGATAGTTGGTAGAACAGATTATGCTTTTCTGCATAAGTTGGCAACCAATCTAAGAGAAGGACATCTTTGAATTCGAACATACATCTCTGGCACAGGATTTAACCATTAGCCAATAAGGGTTTACTGAGGTGTGTTTATGTGCTGTAAGTGGAGCTATGTTTCTGCTCATTTTAGATAGAAAAAGTTGATCAGCTCTGGGGATTCTAACCCTAATGCAGCACCTTCCTCACCGCATTAGAGAGGTAGGATCATTCTAGCACCGATGCCAGCGTAACGGTTGTGGGGCTGGGGAAAAACCAGTTCATGTTCATGACCCATATACATAATCATACGTATACCGATCCCAACGTTAAAACAACTTGGAGTCACATCCAGGTTCGCTAGAGAGGCAAAGGCAAGCAAATCAATTTCGTAATAACATTATTTGCTATGGTAACCATATTTGCGATGAGGTAAGCAATTCCATTCCGTAATTGCACAACTTACTACGATAAACAAATTGGCCTTAAAGCAAACAAATCCATTCCGTAATAACACTAATTGCTATGGAAACTACATTGGCCATGCGGCATGCAAATCTATTTCGTAATAATACTATTTGATATGGAAATCATATTTGCCATGAGGCAAGCAAATCCATTCCGTAATAACATTATTTGCTATGGAAAACACATTGGCCATAAGGTGAGCAAATCCACTCTGTATTAACACTACTTGCTATGGAAACCATATTTGCCATGAAGTAAGCAAATCTATTCCGTAATAACTATTTGCTGTGGAAACCATATTTGCGACGAGGTAAGCAAATCTATTCCGTAATAACACTACTTTCTATGGAAACCATATTTGCCATGAGGTAAGCAAATCTATTCCGTGATAACAGTATTTGCTATGGAAACCATATTTGCCATGAGGCAAGCAAATCCATTTTGTAATAACACTATTTGCTATAGAAACCACATTAGCAACGCCAAGTGCGTTGAATCTGTGTCCCCATACTCCACAGGGGAGTGTATGTGACTTGAGTGGATCATTGTGGAATGGACTAATTAAACTTCCGATCGAATGCCACCATGATCGATTTGTGAATGAGGTGATTTCTTGATAATATCGGCATGCGAAGACGATGTCGACGTTCTTGTAATATCGAAATCCCACACCACAGGCGAACTTACGACAAAATTGTTCAGAGGCAGTCGATATTTGTGCTAGCGCTAATTCACAAGTTACCATGACCTAAATTCAAATAATCCAGACGCCATACGTCACATTTTAATTGCTTTCCTCTTTTCTATCCACGTGCGAACAGTTTCCAGTAAATAGTATGTATGAATCTGAAATTGTTTCCATATAAAAAAAAATGTCCTATTAATTCAATTAGTTCCCTCGTATTGTAGTTCAACGAAAGCTTTCGTGTAATCTTGTAATATTTATATACTAGCAGTATAGCCCGCCGTTGCTCAGGTGTAATGAAAGCTTTAAAGCTAATCCATGGTCCTGGAGCTCAGACTCTTTGGACGTTGGCATGAAAGACTAAAAAGAAGTAGTTGTTTCGAGTTAAAGCTAAACCGTAGATTGAAAAAAAAATGAATGGATGTAAGTCAAATTTGGATTTCCTGGTATCGATATCAAATAAGTTTTTTTTCGTCGTAAACTGAATTTTGAAGGCTAAATAAGTCCTCTGAGTAAATGATATCATGGTTGAGACTAAGAACTACAATTATGCCTACTTAGAGCCAAACCCGAAGCAAAAACTCAAATAAAAGGACTGAAAAAATTACAGACATATTGGCAAATAAACAGACACGCACAGAAACATCTTGCCTTATATATATATGTATGTTTGTGATCGATTTTCTGCACTATTGTAAGAACTGCAACCTTGAAACTTCTGAATATCGTTTCCTATGCCTTTGTCTATGACTGTATCAAATTTAATTAAAATCTGACCACTCCTTCTATAACCCGATTTTTTCGATTATCGATTTTCGATATTTATCGGGGGTATCTCGACACAAAACCTAGTTAAGAACACTCGCAGACGCTTATAGTACAACTGTGCAAATTTTCAAGCCGTTTCGGAGCCTATAGGTAAGGGGCACACACACACACACACACACACACACACACACACACACACACACAAAGTTCCATTTATAAATAAGTTTAGATTAGATTTAGATTTATATCCGGGTCCTGAGTATTATGATAAACTGTATCCGGCTTCAAGGCCTTTGATTGGGAGGTTGTGAAGAGCATGGAACCAGTTCTTAATTGCTGTTGTTCCAAGGTTCACCTGTGAGTGGTCCCAGCTATAGGGAAAATAAATTGGGGTCAAAACACCATGAAAATATAAAAATACAATTTTATAGTAAAAATTACAGGAATTAATTTTTTAAGAAAAGAAATATGACCAGTAATGAATTTTTGAAGGATAAATATTATCAGTAATACTTTTTTTGAAGGGAAAAAATATTACCAGCAATACATTTTGGGGGGAAAAATATACCAGCAATACATTTTGGGGGGGAAATATACCAGCCATACATCTGACTCCCAACGAAACCCACTTTACAAAAATACGTCAATGAATCATGATGTTCAAACTGATTTTTTACAAGGAATATATATTCTATTCGTACAAATCTATTGTAAAAATCTCGTCGGGATTAAATAACCCATTGAGGCATTAAATAAACCTTACATATCGAACCATCTGCAACCAGGATCAGTCAGTCTGTTAAGTGTCATACGTGATACATGCTTTGGGCGATCATGCCTCGAAAGCGACATGACTGACTGGGCAGAAGATTATCCCGCAGTAGGTTGCTATTGCTTTCTGCGGTAGACTGGTTGCCAGCCAAGGCTATAGAACCCAATCTGTCCTGTTATTTAACCCATAACTGGAAGGAATAGACCGATTAATACCTTCCCCAAGGGTATTTGCGCGTATGTGAACGCAATGAATTCATTTGGAATTCGAACTCGGCTCTCCGATTTCTCGTTTCGAGCCGATATCTACTGCACCACAACGCACATCCGATTTGGTATTGCGCTTAAATTCATAAAATGCAGGTGCCATAGAAGAAAGTTCATCAGAAAAATTACCATGAAACTATTTATAGAAAAAGCGAAGGGAAGCAACTTTACGGTGGTGGAAAAGTCACTGAAGCCGAGATGCCAGGGCAGGATCAATAACATGGTAGATTGCTATGAAAGTGTGCTATAATAATAATAATAATAATAATAATAATAATAATAATAAAAGAAAGAAAAAACTTGTCTATTAATTGATATGGCTTGTCCAGCGGATTGTAACATAGCAATCAAGGAATTTGAAAAACTGTCAAAATATAAAGACCTGGAAATTGAAATAGAAAAAAAATGTGGAAATTGAAAACAAGTCATGCCAGTGATAGTAGGTGTACTTGGAATGATAAAAAATGGAACAAAACAACACATTGAAAGAATCCCTGGAAACCCCAGCTTAAGAGATATCCAAAAAATTGTCTCATTAAGTACAGCCCACACACTAAGGAAAACTTTGTCTATGTAATGCTAAGGATGATAGGGGAGATAGAAAAAACATGAAATGGAGCCATAACAACACGCCACGACTTGTCTTAGGTCTTTCTGCAGTTGGTAGTGCGACCATAGCAGAAATAGAAATCTGATGAAAAATGACATAATAATAACTCGAATAACACTTGAAAACTCTGCGATCTTCCTATTTAAATTTTCTGATAAATCGTCATTTCTAACTCTTAAGTTAATAATTGAATAAGCTCATGGCAAGTTCTACGACAATAAAATATTTGTAGAAATTTCCCTACCTTAGTTACTTGAGCTTAACAACTTTTGCAATAACAATCCTAAATATGAATGTTGATTGTTATTTTAGGAAGTGGGCACAAATGAAGCTTTTAAAATGGATAGCATTTTCAATTTCACTGAAACAGCCGTTAAACACTTCTATCTTCCTTTGTTTCTCTTTCATTTATTCATTTTCTCACTGAAACAAAGTAGCATTTTCTTTTTTTTTTTTTAATCATATCACCCCAAGCAAAGCATTCCACTACCACTATAGCGCATGGGGTTACATAGAGCGATTGGATATAGGAAATGTCAGAAGGAGGGTGATAGACGAGTAAGGAGGTACATAGGAAGAGTGTTTGAGAGAATGGGTGCTAGTTAGTGTGTTAGGAGTTGTCTATTGAGCTTACATTTAAACTCCTGGAGGTTGTAGCAAGCATGCGGTAGAGAATTTCACAGGCGGGAAGTGCGAGGAAAGAAGCTGTTGGAGTAGAAATTGCGGTTACATTTCATCGGTTACATTGTAAAAGGGTGGGACCTAGTTGCCAATCTAGTATCTCGTGCAAACTCACACCACTGTAACTGATCCGTCTTTCTCTTCACTCTCCTGTTGTCTAAACTTTTGCTCTTTTGTCGCCCCCTGTGCATCAGTGGCAGTACCGCCTTGCTTGGGATGAAACGATTATTTTTTTTTTCTGCAGAATTTTTTTTTATCATTTCGCCCCAATCTAGGCAGTTTTACTGCCACTCGTGTATAGGGGGTTACATAGGAGAAAAGTGATGAGAAAGAGGGACAGGTTATAGGGGTGTCAGGAAGTGGGTAAGAGAAGAATGAGAATACTGGTGTGATGAGAATGGAGTGGACGAAGAAAAGAGCATGAGGGTAAGGATGCGAGTCAGAGAGATAGGAGATGACTATTGACCTTACATTTAAACTCCTGGATGTTGTAGCTGTTAGGGAAGCAAGCATGTGGAAGGGAATTCCACAGGCGGGAAGTGCGAGAAAAAAAGAATCTTTTATCCTTTCCACGTGATCAAAATAAATTGTCCATTATTTAGGAGATATTAGTAAGAAACAGTACACTCTTCTTTCTTTCTTTCTTTCTTTCTTTAATTTTGTCGTGGCTCGTACCATGTGATATCCAGTCGACCGGATGTATAAAAGACAATGTGCGTTTAGTACGAAGGGTTGTCATTATCACGGACTTCGTGAAATAACACCTACTACTGCGAGAGACTGTAAATATTGTACATACTTCTTAGTTGTACCACTCTGGTAACAAAGTAGTTTATCTACATTTCACTGTGTATCTTTTCATTCCACGATACAACACTTTCTTTCTTGCCAATTTCCCGTCTTACGAACAATTCTTTTAATAGTAATTTAAAAATAATTCAGTAGATGATGTTATTTTAGTATATGGTAATTGGATTTTTGGCGATTGTCTTACGTGGATTTTCGTCGTTTGATACTGGGCGTCTGAAAAATGGCGCTATTTTCAATGTTTCTCGGTTTTTTAGGCTGGTATCAAAATGACAAATCTCACTTTAGTGAAATAATAGTTCTATTCGAAATAACTTTAAGATGACACCACTCATTCAAAGTTCTTTACTGGTAACTTTGTCTTATCCAACATTAAGCGTATGTTTATAACAACTTTTTTTTAAACAAACAGAATGGAGATAACCCGTGTTTCAAGTGCTTGGCTATTTATCAACCTGTCAACATATCTGGGAGTTGGGTGTGCAGCTTATAATGCAGGCGCCTCCCTACTTATAAGCGTTCACATTTCGAATTTTCAGATTCACGAACAAACCTGTCTGTAATTTAAATTTGGAACACCCTGATGGTCCTGAAATTCAGTTTACAGAAAACCCAGTTCAGAGTTTTTCTTATTAAAATGAATTATTGTTAAATTATTGTTTATTAAAACAATTTATCTTCAAAAAGAGCAAATCGATTTTACACACTATTTAAGAGATATTATCTATATAGTAATAAAAGTTTAATCTTGCGCAAATTAATTGAACCAAAAACGAATAATATCTTCTTAGAATCTTTCACACTTTTCCTGATCACGTATACGTCGTCTCTTGGCGTTGTTTTTCTCTTCCGACCGCATTTTTCTTTATGTTTTGGAATGATGAATCCAGTTTGTTTCTTCGACTTGATGACACGAAAGACTTTTGAAAGGCTGACACCAACAATATCCGCGATATCTCAATGTGTTCGTGCAGCGTTACAATTTTCGGACACTTCCCTGGAGTAATGCCCATCGCAGACAATGGCAGTAGTAACTAATCGAGAGGCGAGACAGTAGTATCTGGGTGAGATCAAAATCTGATGCAATCATGGATGACGCAATATTTTTCAAGGTCAAACAAATTTCATCATACACCCCGAAAATAAATGCATATTACTGCACATAACTGTAAATGACCTTATCTGAGAAAAAATAGAAATCGATTACACCCTGTCACTTCAGTGGGTCTAAAATTATGGTGAAAGAAAGGAAACTAAAACATTTGTTAGAATTAAGTTGCACAAGGATATACGAATGTGTGTTCCCGAGATACCGATTAAAAGATATATAATAATAGCCCAACCAGTTTAGGAATATGCTATATGTGCCTTGAACCCCTGCTGAGTCCAGTATCAAATTTTATTAAAATTAGCTGGGTTATTGAGCAATATATTCAGGCACGTCCGAATTGGATAAAATCAACCCTTTGGCCTATCCATTAGGTCCATTTCATGTCACTCGTGAAAATTACTTTAGAAAAGTCAAATTTCATGTATTTTGGCACTTTAAAATATTTGCTTTAGTGAAGGGGGGTAGCCTAAGAGATTTTTTTTACAGATCCAAATTCACAAAATATTCCACACATTTATCCTTAACTCCCTTAAAAGATCTTTAAAAGATCTGAGCAGTGCACAAAAGTGGTCGTTTCGCTATAACCCACCCCAGTTTACGTTCAATTCGAGTAAGTGTTTTTCTTTACTTCGAATTCCCAACTTAGTTATATTTTCAACAGTATTCTTTATCGTATGATGATGTTTGCAATAGGCTGTGCGTTGTGGTGCAGTGGATATCGACTCGGAACGAGAAATCGAGGAGCCGAGTTCGAATTTCAGTTGAATTCTTTGCATTCACTTATGCACCAATACCCTTGGGAAATGTATTAGTCCGGCTCTTCCTTTTAGTTATGGGTTAAATAACAGGATACATTAAGTAAATGGTAACAAAAAGCATACTTGAACTTAGAGTCGAAAAGAAACACATGAAAAATATAATGATAATGAAGAAAGAAGGATGAGAGAATTTAACACTCACAAGATACACAGAATGCAAGAGAGTCCAAAGGAAACATTGAGTAAACTAGTTAACAAGTTTTGGAAAATGGGCGACTGTGAATTTGGATGACCAAAAGATTTTTTTGAAAAAACAAAAAATAAACATAGCTAGGAGAAGATATGTATTCATATCTTTCCCAAGAGCATTGTGCGCCCGGATGTATAAAAGACAATGTGCGTTTAGCACGAAGAGTTGTCATTATCACGGACTTCGTGAAGTAACACCTACTACTGCGAGAGACTGTAAATATTGTATCTACTTCTTGGTTGTACCACTCTTCTAATAAAGTAGTTAATCCACATTTCATTGTGTATCTCTTCATTCCACGATACAACAAATACTATCCTTTTTTGTTAAATATAATTGAACAACCCCAAAAACCTCAACAGTTGAACCAGTGGATGAAGATGGTCACGCATGATGGACATGCTACATAAAAGTAAAGAAAAGGGAAAATCATAAAAATATAAATACGTAAAAAAGAACGGAATATAAATTGGCTACCTTTGTGTGTTGTAATGCGATGACGCCATTTTTTCTTCTCAGACGACAGTTGATAACGATATTTCTTTTTCGCATGCAACATAAATTTTTACTTTCTTCCTTGTTTTTTTAATCCTCTTTATAAATCTGCCTATTATATATATATATATATATATATATATATATATATATATATATATATATGATTTCGACGTGTTATTAATAGACTTTTCGTAAAGTTGAATAAAGCACAAATACATCGATGTTACGAGAGAAATGGAACTGTTGAAAGCCGCGCAGATGTATCATAAGGAATTCACATTATTTCCCCGTGCACGTCTTTCCCAGGACTACAAACAACATCAAAGTGGATTTACGGATCAATATTTACTCAGGCAGTGGATAAACAATGCAGAAACTGCAATCAACTCAACTCTGTCAGTTGTCACATGCAACTCCTGTCCTCTCATTTATGACCAATCGATCCTATGTCTCACACCTTTGTAATCTTGTTTCTGGTGCAGAACTCGCAGTCAATTTTTGAAAACCGATAAAACAAATACTTTTTTTCGCTAAAAAAATCACGCACACAAAAGTTTAGCAAATATTCGTTAAACTTATCCTATTAATTTCTAACCTATTAATAGATTTTATTTATAATCTGACATTATTTTCTGACTTCAAACGTTATATTTTGTGAATACACATGCTTGAATAAGATGTCCTTTTTTAAGTGTAAACTTTATCATCATCATCCTTCGATTAACCAATGGTCGGTTGGAAATCCATCGACAATCGCATCCCATACAACACGGTTAAGCATTGCTGTACTCACACCCTCACGCTGTGAATAGATGTCATAGACTTCTTTCGATGGTTCATACGGACATGGATCGCCGGCTCTACATCCGGGTGTTTTTTTTGTTTTTTTTTACTAGACACCATCTCAAGGAAGATTGCCAATCAAGGCTCAAGACTTCTTCCAAGTCATCGACGGCTCCCAAAGGGTCTCGTCTGTCCAGTTTCGCTCACAAGACTTTGAGTCAACCCGTGGTATGGCTTTCAAGCACATTCCAAGCGTGCCGCACGCTAGGCACGTCTTCTTCAAACCGATAACATCAATCGAGCATGGTGACATTCGAACATGGGCTTCATGATCAGAAAGCGAACGTTCTAACCACACGGCTACACGCCCAAGTGTAAATTTACGTTTACAGTTTTCTGCATTGGAGAAAATACGCCTGTTGGTAGGGTTCGAACCTGCGCCTCTCGTTCTATAGAGGGAATCACTCTCTGATTGGATGTGCTTTAGACGGTACAGCCACAGTAAGCTTTTAACTTCCAGGAATGTCATTTACCCTTTTTAAGAAGTGCAGTCTCTTAACTTAGTCTAGAAGTATTTGCTCTCCAATAAGATAGGCCCCAGTCTATTCTGCTATTTAACCCATAGCTGGGAGGAGAAGGTATGTATTCATATCTTTCCCAAGAGCATTGTGCGCCCGGATGTATAAAAGACAATGTGCGTTTAGCACGAAGAGTTGTCATTATCACGGAGTTCGGGAAGTAACACCTACTACGGCGAGAGGCTGTAAATATTGTACATACTTCTTGGTTGTACCACTCTGGTAATAAAGTAGTTTATCTACATTTCATTGTGTATCTCTTCATTCACACAACAAATACTATCCTTTTTTGATAAATATAATTGAACAACCCCAAAGGCCTCAACAATTGAAGCAGCTGATGAAGATGGTCACGCATGATGGACATGCTACAGAAAGTACCAGTTGAAAAACTATAAAAGAGACACAAAAGTCAGTTGCAGTCTCACAACTGTATTCAAAAGTTCTCAATCTATGTGTACTGCAAAGGAATATCATGAAATCAAGTGTGTGGGTCACTTCCTAGCAAGTTGAGCTGCACCTTAAGCAAATTGACGCCATCGGTACTTTCTTCTACTGTTTTTTTTTTTTTCACCTATAACCAACTCTTTTCCAAAGCCAAACGGCGATAGGAAATGGATGACGGGAGGAGGTTTTGCCGCCGACGTTGATGCATGGCCAGGGTTACCCAACGACCCTTACGGTTATCGTGGTGTATCCAATTTTTATCGCCGGTCTCGATACGATGCAAAAAATATTTCCTTTTCTGCCGTCGAAGCGGCTGATCACACGTGACAAGAGGCCTTTCGACGTTCCTCGGCTTCAACTTGTGCAGCACCTAATGTGTTTGCTGTTGAATAATTCTTAATGCTTTCAAACGTTTCAAAGCCGTTGTGTGTTCAACTTTTAATAATTTTCCAAGGTCAGCTTACGCCTGACATGAGTCTTCATGAAGCAATGCCTTCAATTCTTCGTCTTCAAACTTTTTCCATGCACCAGAGCATTCTTTAACCTCAACATCAAAATCATTATGTTTGAAGCGTCTAAACCCTTATCTGTATGTTGTTTCTGACAGAGTATGGTCGCCGTAAGTCACAATAAGAATACTGTGTGCTTCAGCTGTAGATTTCTTTTGAATAAAATAGTGCAGTAAAATTTCCCGCAAATATACTTTCTTTGGCACGAAATCCGACATGTTTCAAGCTATGAAAAACAAAGTTGTTTACACTTCGGTGAAATGAAATATACTGAATTTCAAGCTTGCTTATAGTACTTCGTTATAGATGCGTTACCATCTGAAACTACACGAACGCATTTTGGGAACGCCATCTGTTGAAAAACATTGAAAACGCGAGAACTTAAAAAAAAAAACAAGTACAATAAAGTACAAAAATAACAAAAATCAGAAAAAAAACTATGGGTCTGTTGGCCTGAATGAATCAATGTATAATAGTAACGCCAATGAATCATTGAAAATTCCTGTAAAGACAAAAAATAAGCCAAAAATAAAGGCTTCTGATAATTTGTGGTATTGACGAAAAAAGAACAAAAACAATGGACCTATTGACTTGAAGAATCAATTTATAATAGTAATGAACGCTTCACTGAAAATCCCTTAAAGAACAAACAAACAAACAAACAAATAAACAAACAAACAAACAAACAAACAAAGTATAAGCCAAAAGAAAGAGCAACTGATATTTTGTGCAATAAATAAATGAATAAATTTTTTGACAATAAATAAATGAATAAATAAATAAATAAAAACAAAACAATAAAAAATAGCGGATTAATTGGCCCAAATTAATCAATGTATAATAATCACAACACTTTGAACCGAGAGAAGAGCAACCGAAACTCGAAGGCTGCAAAAACAAGCAAAATATTCTAAAGAGATTAGCAAATAATAGAATATTACACACTGAGTGCTTTTGTTGCTTAACAAAACGTTACTTGCAAAATCGTCAGGTTAGAAGAATCATAATCAAGAGATAATAAAACGATTCTATACTTAAATTTTTGATTTTTATAAATTTTTTTTTTGTTCGAAGCGGTTACTAGAAAAACATTCACGTACCTGCAGTATTTTACTTTCGGTCCGTTTATCGTTTTAAATCACGGGACAATCGGTGGGACGTAATCCCTTACATTGTCTTCATGCTAATATGGAGGTCAGATGTGGTAGCAGTTGAAATGAACGGGCGTAAGTCATGGTGCTGTTTAAAGATTGCATACAGCGGGTGGAGGTGGGGTGGGCGGTTTTCAAGGTAAGAAAAGAAGTGCTAACATGTTGTATCCTGATAGTAATTTTCAGAATGTACATTGATATTTCAGTTCGATTTTCAATTCAGTGTTGCTCGGAATCATTTCAGTACCTGGAAATCGGGAGAAACCTTTGTTTTTCTTCTTTTTTAAAATTATTTTTCTCTTTTTAATTATTCAATTAATTTTTAAACTAATTTTTCACTCAAGGTACAAGAATCATTCAAGATTGAGTATAACTCAATGAAAGTTGTATGAACATAAGAGAAGAAGATGATAGATTCGGTTTTTATGGTTTATCAACTCTCATTAGGTTATTTAAAGCAAAAAATATTTTCAGATTGTAAGAATTTTAAAAAAATCATGATTTAGTGATGCTAGTTTTACTAATTAACCCAGAGTTAGGGGGATAGGAGAAAACACTAAACAACCCTACCGGAACACTACTGCAAATTGAAGGACGTAGGGCTCACCCCACAGATTAAATGGAGGATCATCTAACATGCTCAAACTTCCAAAAACTTCAGGAACAGATGCATTCTATGCTTGGAGAAAAATTCTAGTGAACTTTTAAACTAGAGGAATGAACTAATTTTTAAATGTAGACATAGGTATAGGATTACATAAGATCGAAATTAAACTTGAAAATTTGATTTTGAAAAAATATAAATTTCCTCATTTAAGACTTTATAATCTTAAAATTTTTTATCATTATTGTTATCATGTGTCAGTCACTTAAGTGCCAAACGTGATATATGCTTGGGCGATCATGTCTTGAAAGATACATGACTGACTGGTCAGAACATTATCCCGCAGTAGGTTTCCATTGCTTTCTGCGGTAGACTGGTTGCCAGCCAAGGCTATAGAACCCAATCTGTCCTGTTATTTAACCCATAACTGGAAGGAAGAGACGGATTAATAGCCTTCCCAAGGGTATTTGTGCGTATGTAAATGCAATGAATTCAACTGGTATTCGAACTCGGCTCCCCGATTTCTCGTTCCGAGCCGATATCCGCTGCACCACAACGCACATGTGTACTTTCCACTTTTATTATTATTATTATTTTCACTTTTATTTATGTTTTTTATATAATAGTATTATTTTAATGTAAAAGCATATATATTTTTGTATTTATTGTTACTATTGTTTTTATTATTATTATTTTTATATTTTATTCTTACTAAAAGTGTTTATTATTTTATGTAAGAGTATATATTAATTTTTTAATAGTTTTTTAATTATTATTTTGTATTTTCGTAACTTTTATTATTTATCGATGTATTTTGTCTTTATTATTAGTATCTGCATTATTACTATTATTTTATTATTTTTATTCCTATTATTACTTTAAAGTTTTTAAAGATTAGTTTCTTTATTATCATGTTATTATTACTACCAATATGTTTTATATAATAATATAATAGTACTATTATTGCGATCAAAATTAATAAGAAAAACTAACAATTCAATTTTCTAGCGAAAATGCAACCCATAATTTTTAATTTTGAATGTCATGCATCTAAGAATAGATAACTAACAATCCAAGTCACGATTCACTGACTTCCTTAACTAATGTATTTTGTAAATCTAGGCCAAAGCCATCGCGTAGTCTAGATACAATATAGACCCTAATATTTAACACTGTTAAGTTAATCTCCTTTCCCTTATTTTTTTCTTCTCTTTTTCTTTTTCTCTTTTTTCTTCTTTCTTTTTTACTTGACTTTTTCTGGATAACTTTGACCCATTCATTTTTATATGAATTTCGTCTAAAAAAGCCGCTAAATATTATATTACCAGTGGGTTTATAAAAACATCCAACTTGCGGGAGTTAAAAAAAATATACATCACAGAAAAATTAAAGGGGTGGGATTAATAGAAAGTAGACAGAAATCAATGTCTATTTTTGATTTTTGGAAAACCTTACTTTTAAACTGTGATGTATATTTTTTTTTTAACCTTCCGCCGGTAAAATATCTCGTTTTATCTTTTCTCTTAGGAATTTCATGTAGAAATGGCCCTACAACTGATTTGAACATCGAAATTTATTTTATTTTATAAGTGGCTCTGTAATTTAAATATTTACATTGAGCCCTCCACCTTGATCAGTTTTAATATTAATATAATTAATATTAATTAGGATCGGGTCTTTAGGATTTACCTTCCTGCTTTTCCTTTCGGATTAAAGTTTTATATATATATATATATATATATATATATATATATATATATATATATATATATATATATATATGAAAAGAATAGACGTCATAATTATTCCAAAACCCGAGGAACCTTTCGGCCAACACTTATCAAGGGCTTCGTTGGCTTACTTGTAAAGGGTCATGAAAAAGGACAAAACCAAAAGGGATTACTCACAATACTGGGAGAAGATGGAACTCGTTTAAAAGTAAACTTTAATGAAAAAAAATATTAAAATGCAAGGGAGGTGTATACATATAATTCCACAAGAGTGAAATAAAAGAGAAAAATGTTACACTCACAAACTCTCCAGTAATTGTAAGGAGTGAAGGAATTGTGAGTAATCCTTTTTGGTTTTGTCCTTTTTCATGACTCTTTACAATTTAAGCCAACGAAGCCCTTGATAAGTGTTGGCCGAAAGGTTCCTCGGGTTTTGGGATAATTATGACTTCTATTCTTTTTAATATATATATTCAGTTTCTGAAAGGATTTTTCTGTTGCTGAGGTGATGTGTTATCCCCCGTGGGGATTTTCATATCGAAATGATCATCCAACATCATTGAATTAATCCTATTTTAATTTATATATATATATATATATATATGAGAGAGAGTAAAGGCATAGAAATTATCTCTGCATGATGACTGGCAGTTTCACGCGTCATGGGATCATCAGATCAAGCGATATTGATTTGATGATCGTTTATGGCTTTCAACTGCCAGTCAACATGCAGTGTCAATTTATATTTGCACACTCCTTATATCTAAAAAGTATTCTATACCATATATTGGGTATATATATATATATATATATATATATATATATATATATAGTACTATAGCATATATATATATATATATATATATATATATATATATATATATATATAAACAACCCATACTTAATAAAATCACGTTTAAATCTGGTCATAACACATTACATTGCATTTGAATACATTGAATACATGGTTCTGTTGTCATTTCGCGCTATGACGCGGTGTGACGTCATAGAACCGCATTGCAAATTTGCGAACTGCGCTTGTTATTTTTGGTAATTTTGCCGTTGCCTAGCGGAGTTTTATGTCAACACAAAATAAAATCGTCGCTGATGGTGGATGTTATTGTATTACCGTCTTAATAACGTCTCTGAAGATGGCTCATGTGAGCCGTAAGCTTAGAACCAAATTAATAGAAAATTATCTAAATGTTGGAGAATTTTTGTCTTTATTTTCAACTGAAATTAAAACCAAAATACGACGTTTAAAACGGCTCATGATTAAACATAATAGACATTCATTGTTTCTTATATTTAACAGTATATGTTTAGAAAATTATTTACTGCCTCGATACACTAAATATATATATATATATATATATATATGTGTGTGTGTGTGTGTGTGTGTGTGTGTGTGTGTGTGTGTGTGTGTGTGTGTGTGCATCTAAGTCAGCTTTCATCACTTATGGCCAAGGAAATGTGACTCAACGTTCACTTGATAGGTAACAGATAGCTGTAGAAATGTTGTGGATTTTACATTTTATTTTATGTAAAAGTAACTTTAAAATACAGATTTTTCTTTTTACCAATTCACTCCAAGCAAGGCGATAACGCCACAAGACACAAAGGTTTATTGGAACTGGAAGAGAATGAGAAAACTTCAGTGAGGAGAAAGGACAATAAAAGAACGGGTTCATGAAGACAGTAGATGGCGGTTGGGGTTGCCTTTGAATTTTTGAAGATTGTAAATAGCAAGGAAGCAAGAAATCAGAAGGAAGTTCCACTGGTGAAAAGTACAAGAAAATAGATTGTTAGAATAGAACTTGCGTTGACATCTAGCTATATCAACAATAAAAAAAAACAATGGGACCTGCTTGTCAATCTAGTAGTACGCTTAAATTCACGGTTTAAGGTACCAATGAGGAGAGCTAGTTAGAACAATTACCATGAAAATATTTATAGAAAAGACAGAGAAAGACAGAGCGGTGGGGAAGTGAATGAAGTCGAGATACCAGGCGATGGGTGATAAGTTTATAGACTCTTCTTTGGATTTCGTCGAGAATCTAGAGATGTATAGTTGGAGCACCAGACCAGATATTGCAGCAATCTATCTATCTATCTATCTATCTATCTATCTATCTATCTATCTATCTATGTTTGTTGCGCAATTTAGATGACAATTTATCCATTGCTTTATCTATCTATCTATCTATCTATCTATCTATCTATCTATCTATCTATATTTTTTTACATATTTTCATAAATATATGTATATTTATAAATATATAAATATATATATTTTTATAAATATATATATATATATATATTTAATTCACAGTTTAATATTTGCTTTTTTAAATACACACACACACACACACACACACACACACACACACACACACACACACATATATATATATATATATATGAAAGGAAAACTTATTTTAGTCAGCATTTCATCTTCTGATGTACCTTATTTACATAAGAAATTAAAAAATGGATCTGATCTCTGTAGCCAAACTAGTAGCTGCACGTCTCGGCTATAGAATTCCCATACCCAGTTGAAAAAAATACATCACCATCTTCTCTTAAGAACTTGATTGTGGATCTGTATGTTTTCAACTGGTTGGCTCCAACTACTTCCGAATATCGTTCTGGCTCATGATATACCATGTTAATAAGTAAATAGAATACAAGATACATACCTAAGATTCCTTCGAGTTGCCTTTCTCTCAATTCCCATAGCAACTGTAACTGGCTGTTGTTACGACAGAACTGCAGAGAGAAAACAGTTTTATATCAAACCTGTTTGTAAATGAAAACAAAAACAGTTTTCTGAAAGCAATGTCATTTGAAAGTTGTGTCGAAAATTCGAAAATTGTGAAGGAAATAGTTGCCTTCGAACTTAAACTAAATCAGGGTCAAATATGACTTGAACTAAGTCAGGGGCAAATAGGACTTGAACTAAGTCAGGGTCAAATATGACTTGCACTAAGTCAGGGTCAAATATGACTTGCACTAAGTCAGGGTCAAATATGACTTGCACTAAGTCAGGGTCAAATATGACTTGAACTAAGTCAGGGTCAAATATGACTTGAACTAAGTGATGGTCGAATATGACTTAAAGTAAGTCATGGTCAAATATGACTTTAACTGTCATGGTCGAATATAATTTGAACTAAGTGATGGTCGAATATGGTTTGAACTAAGTCATGGTCAAATATGACTTAAACTAAGCCATAGTTAAATATCACTTGAAATAAGTAATGGTCATGACATACTTAGATTTCTTCAGTGAATTGGTATGTGTTATAATGAACGTATAAGCTCGTATTTCTGCTTAATAATATCCCAAGAAAAAATACCGAAACAACAAATTAGTGAAGAACTGTTTAATTACACAGATTAACGATGCAATAACGGCGAATATCGAAGTCACTGCGCAAAGCGTACAACCTACTTCACGACCCACCTTGCGACCCACTTCGCGACCCCTGTTATTGTTAGTAGACATTCCACTCATAGTGAATGGACGAGACTACGTTCAATGCATTAGTATAGAAACAGTCGGTCCTGTTTCTACACAACAGTATGATAATGATAATGATAACAGTTGCTGTTTCTTTATAAGGATACATTCGGCATTCATTGATCGAGCAGACGGCACTACTAGAGCTACGATTTTCTTCACTCCGTGACTGGGATCAAAACATAATATCTGTTCTCCTAATCTCTAATGATAATGCTAACAATATCCGTTTCCTTATAAGGAAACATTCTGCCAATGCTACTCTGATTATATTATTCTTCTGTTACTGGTTATCAATTCTCATCATCTTTAATGGCAATGGTAAAAGTATCTGTTTCCTTAAAAGAAAATATTTGGCATTTTTGAGCGAGCAGTCAGTGCTACTTAAGCTACGTTTTTATTCACTACGTGGCCATTGGACTGTAGACAAGACGTAGCATCTAGAATGATAACAGTAATATTCAGGTCCTGTGCATGACGCTAAACTGCATCTGGTAACAAGGCTTCTGACTGGGAGGTTGTGAGGAGCATAGAATCACCTCTTAATTGATGTTGTTCTCAGGTCCACCCCGACCCGGAGTGGTAGCACCTGTTAGGGTCCCAGCTATGGGCAAATAGTTAACCACCAAACTAGGGTAAAAACATTATGAAAGTATAAAAATAGACTTTTATAGAAAAATATACATTTTTGAAGGAAAAATATTACCAATAATACATTTTTCAATAAAAAAATATTACCATAACCATTTTCGAAGGAATAAAATATTCTCAACAAAATGTTTTTTAGATACAAAATTAGAAGACATATGCAGTTTTCTGAAATAAAAACAATTTCATTTAAATCTGACTAAATCAACCTTCTCACTATCACCTTTTTGGCATTAAATAACCCACAAAGGTTGATATGCCGTTAATCAAAACTCATATAGTAATATTCGCCACTTTCTGATATTCGGTATTCATTGACCAAGCAAACAGTACTAATAAAAAATGGGATAAAAATGGGATAATCCGTTCTCCTCATTCTAATGGTAATGGCAATAGACTCTTTCCTTATTAAGAACCATTCGACATTTATTGACCGAATAGCTGGTGTTACTGTCAGTTATGGTCAGGTGCCCCTGCCGTTCTCCTCAGTGTTCTTGACAAGCTCCAAAGGAGAGTCTGTAATGTGATAGGTACTGATCTGGTGACTCGACTGCAGCCACTTCCCCATCGTCGAAATGTGGCCTCCCTTTGTCTGTTCTATAAATACTTTCATGGCTTCTGCTCGGACGAGCTTAAGTCACTGATGCCTCCTCAACAGGTGTTTACTCGTGCAACCAGACTGGCAACTGGGTCCCACCCATTCACAGTCAGGTTAGCCAAATGCAGACGACAATTCTACTCCTGCAGCTTCTTCTCTCGCACTTCCCGCCTGTGGAACTCGCTCCCGTATTCTTGCTTTCCTGACGGCTACAACCTCCAGAAATTTAAATGCAAAGTCAATACTCATCTACTAACCACTGGACTCTAGCTCTCTCCCGACCCCTGTATAACCTTCCCTTTTTCTCCTATGTATCTGTCATCGCACCTGCTTTCTATTGTTCCTTTCTAACTAGTCTGTACTCCTCACTCTTTTCTAATTAATCTTTTTACATT
The DNA here is from genome assembly GCA_037127315.1 of Ascarosepion bandense. Classification (NCBI taxonomy): domain Eukaryota; kingdom Metazoa; phylum Mollusca; class Cephalopoda; order Sepiida; family Sepiidae; genus Ascarosepion; species Ascarosepion bandense. The sequence goes on from JBBBDQ010001448.1 coordinate 804,457, forward strand.
TATGTAACCCCCTGCACATCAGTGGCATTTCCGCCTTGCTCGGGGTGAAATGATTAAAAAAAATATATATATAAAATATTTCTATTAAAACAATTATTCAGGAAAATGGGTTTCACTGTTCTTTCACTTTCCAGTATTGATGGGGGTTTCCTTCCTAACTTTTTGTTCAAAGTAGTGTGTAACGTCAACATCTTTATTATATCATTATTTTCACTTCGAGTTGTGTTATGCATTGTAGAGAATGGAAAGAAATATTGTCTGTTAACAAGAAACGTAAAAAGTGGTTGATATTCCGTGAAACCAACACCGAGACTGGTTTTTCATCTACGGAACGTTGTATTATTGTGACATAATGTGTATGCAGTAAAAGACCTCACAAAGAAAAGTTGAAACTGCTAGATAACCTTGATATTGTTGTATATTGCCGCTGGATCTTGAAAGACAACGACGAACACGTATATATAAAAATATAATTTTATATTTTTATTCTTCGTCGATGACGCTTGTATGGAGCAGGAGGGCAGCCAGGGAGAGTCGCGCACACGAAGAGGCCGCCGGGAGTCGAAAGCCAGTGAAAAATTCTGTCCTTTCAGCTGAAATTCTTGACTTTATATAGTCTTAAATCTCCCACGCATTTTTGATTTTCGCGTTGTTGATTCGTTGACATCATCTACGGCCGGATGTATCTGTCAGCCACCCTTGTTCTTTTTTTTACTTTTATCTACGGCCTGATGTATCTGTCAACAACTTTGTTGCTAGCCCATCGCCTTTAAAGCCCGTTGTCACTTTTTGTTGACCTTATCTATGGCTGGAATTACCTATCAATTACTTCAGACGTTCAAGGTAATATTGTAAAGGATATTCGAATAATCCTAAACTTATATTGAAAACAAAATGCCCGCATAAGGATAGAAAATAAATTCGGCAAATACAAAAAAAATATAAATAGATAAAAATAGAAAGGGATGTAAGACAAGGGTGTGTCTTCTCACCGGACTTATTCAAAGTATACAGTGAGGCTATTCTAAGAGAATTAGAAGTCCTACCAGGATTTATTATTGGCAGCCATAATCTTAACAACATGAGCTATGCAGACGATACAATGTTGATAGGAGACACAGGAAACTACACTAATTCCTGCAAAAGGTAGTGAAAGAATTTGCAAAAAGATAGAAAGCAAGGTTGTCAGTAAAAGAAAAAGCTCAAAATTAAACTTACAAATTGTTGATGAAAAACCAAATAACTACAAAAATTTAAATATCTGGTGGGTGTTTTGACAGAGGATGCTATGTGCGACAGTAAATTTCGAAAGCGCATTCAGATAGCGAAGATGCCTTTCAAAACCTTAACAATATATTAAGAAACAAAAAAAAATTTGATAGAAACAAAGTTGATTGGTTTGTTTCATGGTATATAAACCTCGGCGGGTCATTTATTGCCAACTAATTTTTTTTTTATTGCTGGTAATACTTTTTTCTTTCAACAATTTATTGTTGTTTTTATAAAAGTTTTTGTGTCTAGTAATACTTTTTCTTTTCGAGTATCAAGATTCATTTTTAAGGGCAGGGCCCCCAAGTCCTACGCTGTTATTTAACCCATAACGGGAAGGAAGGGTACCAGTGCTTAAGTGAATGCAGGGTATTCAACTGGAATTCGAACTCGGCTCACCGATTTCTCTTTCCGAGCTGATATACACTGCACCACAACGCACATCCGTCACTAAACGCTTACAGCACCTGGTATTCCCAAGCGGTTACCCATCTAAGTACTGACCAGGCTCAACGTTGCTTAACTTCGGTGATCGAGCGATATATGGTCGTAAGCCAGAAACAAAGTAAAAATTATTGAACTCTTACGCAATATCAGTTCTATATAATAATGAATACTGGACAATCTCCCCAGAGATGAATAAGAGATTTGAAGCAATCGAAATTTGGTTTTACAGAAGGTTGCTTAGAATAGAACATTATGGACTGAACATGTGAGCAACGGCGAAGTTTTATAGAAAAGGGGAACAAAAATTATACTTATACTTAACACTAGAAAGAGACAGTTGTAATTATAAAGAGAAAAGAGGGCTTGGAAATTTTGTTACTCACAGGACAGATTGAAGGCAGGAAGGACAGAGGAAAAAAGCGTATAATCTCCCTAGCGAACTTGAATAAATGACTGGTAGAAAAGATTTAGAAGTGATAACAAAAAAAAAAAAAAAAAAAGTAAAAGTTACAAAAGACAGCAAATTGTGGAGAGCCATGATCTAAGTTTTGAGGGATCATAGAGGGGTATATGGAAGAAGTGAAGGAGAATATGTTAAGTTTAAGGATTAGGTAAAGAATAATTTTTCTAACTGCGAATAAACATCCGCACATGTTGGAAATAGATCGTATTTCTGAAATACATTTTTAATAGGGGTCAATAGGGGTCAGTTGGCATTCAACAGTTCTGAGTTGGAGATTGGCATCGACCATCAAGAAAAAGGAAAAGAAAAACTGTGTAGCGTCTTTTCATTTGCCCGTATATTAACGAATAAGCAATTAGCGAGAAGACAATGAAATTTCCTTATAAAAAAAAATGTTTTTTTTCTCCTTCCAAGTTTTTCAGTGGGAATGTTTACTTTTTTGAGATTACATGCAACCGTTATACAATAGCCAACAAAAAGTTTGAAAGTCTTTCTCTCACTCACTCTCCCTCTCCCTCTCTCTCTCTTTCTCTCTCACTCACTTCATCCTTCTCATCTTCACTGAGAAAGTAGTTGGTAAAGTTTTCTTACAAATGACAATAAAAGCATCCAATACAGAGCATATACGTTGTGCTATTTAATATTAGGAAAAAAAAAAAAGAAATTCTTTTTACCGGTGAAAAACCAACTCACTTGAGTTTTAAAAAAAAGGCAGTCCATTTTTGGTATATTGATCTCAAGGGAACCTTGGAAATGGATCAAAAACAGAGGTCGCCAAATACCGTTTCGAGTTACATGTCCAACCACACATGATGTGGTAAAAATATCACACTATGAATCTGGTAGAATCTTTACAAATATATCACACTATGAATCTGGTAGAATCATTCAAAATATGTCACACTATGAATCTGGTAGAATCTTTTAAAATATATCACACTATGAATCTGGTAGTATCTTTTAAAATATGTCACACTATGAAACTGGTAGAATCTTCAAAAATATGTCACACTACGAATCCTGTAGAATCTTTAAAAATATGTCACTCTATGAATCTAGTAGAATCTTTAAAAATATGTTACACTATGAATCTGGTAGAATCTTTAAAAATATGTTACACTATGAATCTGGTAGAAGCTTTTGAAATATGTCACACTTTAAATCTGGCAGAATCTTTGTAATATATCACACTATGAATCTGGTAGAATCTTTCAAAATATGTCACACTATGAATCCGGTAGAATCTTTCAAAATATGTCACACTATGAATCCGGTAGAATCTTTCAAAATATGTCACACTATGAATTCTGTCGAATCTTTAGATATATGTCACACTATAAATTTTGTCGCATCATTAGAGGTATATCACACTATGAATCTGGTAGAATCTTTAGAGATATTACTGGTTATGAATCCTTACATTAAAATACAAGATTCGAAACTGCAAAATAAAGCTTGGAAAAAATAACATCTTTAGTCTTTTTTCTTTTCTGTACTATGTCAATACGTGGGTGATCGTAGATCTCCACAACATCCTGTTTTTGGTTGCTCTAGGAAAAATCACCCAATTTACCATCTCTCTTTGTTTTCGCGCTGCCATCCATATACCCAAACTCATCAAATAGGTTAATCACCATTTGCGTCTGCCTCTCCAACCTTCAATATGTATTGTGAGTATTAAATTTTCCAAACCCTCCTTCATAATGTCCCAGAAATTTAAATTGTTCTTTTTTTTAATTTTAAATATACTTCTAGTTAGCATTTTTTTTAAGAACTTCTTCATTTTAATGCTCATATGTTCTGTCACTGATACTCTAATCATTCATCTGTAGAACCACATTTCTATTTGTTTAGTGTTCATCTAACAGTTTCTTCTCTCGCACTTCTTGCCTACGGAACTCTCTTACGGCTTCATGTATTCCAGCTAACTTTGATCTTCAAAAATTTAAATGCAGTGTCAATCGCTATCTGCTGTAATCCTGAATACTCTGTTCTTACTCCTTAGTGTCTTACTTTTCCTTTCTTTTATACTCAGTAAATCCTTGTGTCTTTGTGGCTTTACTACTTTAATTGGTGTGGGGGGGGTGATTTTTAAAAGAAATTATATAATCAATGCCACAAGCAGACAAACTCTAAAAATTATTAGTTGCTATGTGACAAAATGAACCCAGCCATCATTTAATTTTCATAACGAATAAATAAAGTTTTCAAAAAATACATTGGTAAAAAAAAAGATAATTTTATTTTCTGAAAAAAAAAAAGTATATTTCTTAGTAATTACAGTGTACAGGTACTCTACATATTACCAGCAGTTGATACCAAATGAAAATACAGAATGTCATAACTGATTTATTTCTTTTTTTAAATAATTAAAATTTTAAATGGTTTACTGCACAATTTACACATTAACAGACAGCCCAAAAGCACGACAGAGTATTGCATGCAGCTCACTATATTCAGAGCAACCGTTTGTGTTCACTAGCAGGAGTTGGCAACCTTTTGCTAACTATGCGTTGACTTAGGGTTTTAAAATCATTCAGAGTGCCAACAGCTTTATTTGTTTTATAAAAGTCAAAGTCAATATAGCTGTTCGACAATATATTTTATATGGTAATATATACAATAATATGTAAACCACATTAATAGAAATTAACTGTAAAAGTTTTTTTTTAGTTTTTATTATTAATGGGCGCCTTGCCTTGTATGGTCTTAGCTAATTCCTCAATATCAGCAACATACTTTGTTACTTTGAGTTTTGCACAATTTTCTAAATGTTCAGGTATTAGGTAACTTTATTGCGGATTTAACACTGCTTTCATGTAAGAGAAAATTTGCTCACAGGAATAAGTTGAACCAAAAGCCAAAAGAAGAGCAAAAAACAGTCTTCTTGAAATAGATGAAAAATCTCAGGAGAACTGTTAGGCCCTAAGTAGTTCTTCAAGCGAGTAGTTATTGAACTAATAAAAGAGTCGCATTCGTAGAAAGGTTTCCTTGTCTATTAGTGTCATTATTAGCGGTGCTCTTAGAAGGTGAAACAAGCAGGGAGTCCAACAAATGAGTAGTTTTGAAACAGCTAAATATCTTTGTGTTATAGTAGTTATTACTTTGAACTTCATGATGTCATTTGCTGCTGTGTGCCACTGAAAAATGCTTGGCATGCCACATGTGATCATTGGTTGCTGACCCCTGGTGTAGGTAATGTTTCATATTTCCCCTTAAACTCAGTTCCTTCAGGCATACAATCCATATGAAAGATACATTCAGTTATTTTGAGAATAGTTATTATTCTAAGAATTGTTAAAATTAATGACAAAATTTATTGGTATGATCTTCAAATGGCCTTTTCAAGAAGAAGAGAATATTAAAAATAATCTGAATGTCATTATCATTATTTTTAAGTGTTTTGTTTTTTGTTTAAGTTTTTATTATTAATGGGACCTTGCCTTTGCATGGTCATAGCCAATTGCCCAATATCAGCAACATACTTTATTAGGCAACTTCATTGCGGATTTAACACTGCTTTCATGTAAGATAAAATTTGCTCACAGGAATAAGTTGAACCAAAAGCCAAAAGAAGAGCAAAAACAGTTTTCTTGAAACAGATGAAAAATCACGGGAGAACTGTTAGGCCCTAAGTAGTTCTTCAAGCAAGTAGTTATAGAACTAATAAAAGACTCGCATTCATAGAAAGGTTTCCTTGTCTATTAGTTAGTGTCATTATTAGCGGTACTCTTAGAAGGTGAAACAAGCAGGGAGTCCAACAAATGAGCAGTTTTGAAACAGCTAAATACTAGGCGGTAGAAACTTTTTGCTATGTATCAACAGCATATGTATTTTTATACGAGTCGAGATCAATATATCTGTTCTACAATATATTTTATATAGAAATATATCCAATAATATGTAAACCATATTAATAGAAATAAACTGTTTTTAAAAGTTTTCATTATTAATGAAAGCCTTACTCTTGCATCGTCTTAGCCAATTGCTCAATATCAGCAACATACTTTGTTACTTTGAGTTTTACACAATTTTATAAATGTTCAGGTATTAGGTAACTTCTTGGTGGACTTAACATTGCGTTCATGTGAGAGAAAATTTGCTCACAGGAATAAGTTGAACCAAAAACCGAAAGAAGAGCAAAAACAATTTTCTGCAAACACATCAAAGATCTCGGGAGGGATAGCCAACAGTTGAAAATAGCAACAGACTTTTCTAAATTTTCGTCTTCCAGAGACTTTCTTAGTTCAGAAAATCATGCTTCGTGTCCTGTAGGTATCCGACCCCTGCACTAGATGATTGTGTAAATCTGCCAATAATTGCTTCTGCTTCCAATTCATCTAACAATTTCTTTTCAACGGATAGCAACATGTATGATTCCAAATTCTTCTCGGAAAGCGCATTTCTTAACTTTGATTTTATGATCTCTAGCTTTAAAAATGTCCTCTTACATTGGACTTAAGTTGGTTTTTATGGTATATCAAACTCGGCGGGTCATTTATTGCCAACTAAATTTTATTTATTTATTGCTGGTAATACCATTTTCTTTCAACAATTTATTGTTGTTTTTATATAAGTTTTTGTGTCTAGTAATACTTTTTTCTTTTCGGGTATCAAAATTCATTGGGATTTGTTTTTAAGGGCAGAGTCCCCAAGTCCTACCCTTGTTATCTAACCCATAACTGGAGGGAAGTGACGGATTAATACCTTTCCCAAGGGTACCAGTGCTTAAGTGAATGCAGGGTATTCAACTGGAATTCGAACTCGGCTCACCGATTTCTCTTTCCGAGCCGATATCCACTGCACCACAACGCACATCCGTCACTATATGCTTACAGCACCTGGTATTCCCAAGCGGTTACCCATCTAAGTACTGACCAGGCTCAACGTTGCTTAACTTCGGTGATCGAGCGAGAACCGGTGTATTCAACGTGATAGGCCGTAAGCTGGACTAAAGTAACTTCTCTGCTGTATCCTATCCATTATTGCTATTAGGTATTTTAATTACCATCTAGCACATAGAAACCAAAAGAGAAAATCGAACTCACTACAGCAGTAATAGTTTTCAATACTAGAAATAATAAGTAATAGACTTCACTAATCATTGCTCCACGCTGCTTCGGACACGGTTAAAATGACAGCAACATCACGAAGGACACAACCTCCAGCGTTAATTTTCGGATCAAAAATATCATCTTCACTTATTTACCTGTGAGGTCATTTCACAACAGAACGTGACACGAAATCGGAGTTTAACGTAAGATTTTCCAAAAGCTGTTAGAAATTGCTGAAGCCCCAACGGTGCACCTCTTTCGGGAACAACTTACCCGCTATGTCATAACTCCAGCTTCCTTCCGAAGAAGAAATACTGCCTAGAAGTGGGGGGCTCCTTCTTCACTAGATGCTCGGTAACTTTAGATGTTCTGAGGTTAAAATTTACCAAAGTCCATTTCACTCATAGAACAAATTGAAGGTAAGAGGGACAGAAGAAATCAGCGAATAGCCAACCTAACGAGCTTGAGAGAACAGGGGTTAGGAGAGATAACAAAAAGACAAAATTTACTTAAAGCTAAAAAGGACAGGAAGTTGTGGTGAGTCATGATCGGCTACGTTTTGAAGCAACACGGTGCATAGAAGTAATTTGTTTGCATATCAACTCCTTATGGGTCAAGTACGAAAGAAAAAAGAAACTGGAAAGATAAAGTAATAGTTAACCAAACGCCGATGTATAACGCTATAATGGTAGACTTTGAATAAACAGTAGCTACTAACGCATCTACGCATCGTTCATTCAGTAATGAATTTGAACACTCTCAGCTACTGACGTGTATTTACATTGTATATAACACGCGAAACTCCGCCGTCTTCCACCGATCGCCCATAGCTAAGAGGTAGAATCGCCAAGTGATGTTTGTTTGGTCGGGTTTCAATCCTGGCTAGAAGCAATCGGATGTCTATCCGTACAGATGAGCTGTGATACAGTGAAACAGATCTGTCTGCGGATGACTATATATATACACATAGGTTTCGTTAAAGACAACTGACAAGGTATTGCAATTATTTTGTATCTAATTTTTCTCGTGTTCCTATTACTACATGCCTATCTAGACAACTTACATTACACCTACCCGATCATAGCTCAGCTAGGACTCATTTAAACACACATGGGTCAAGCACGAAAGTCCAAATATCTGGGAAATTTTCTAGTAGACAAAGGATACCGAAATTTAAATAACCATCGGAATATCGAAATATACCTTCCAAAGGCTAAGTAAAGTGTGAATAAAGAAAAAAATAATAATTCAAAGGAATATAATGTAACATCAGCTCCTCTCTACAGCAGTGAATGTTGGATAATCTATTCACAGATTGAGAAGAGACGTCAGGCAAGAAAAAATAATTCCAGAAATCCAATGAATTGAACTTGTGAGTAACAAGGAATGTTTTTAGGAAAATGGTAGAAAAAAAGCTTACTTTAATTTAGATTCATAAAGAGACAACTGTAATTTCTAGAACAAATAATAAAGAAAGTGGGCCTGGAGAATTTGACACTCACAGAACATATTGAAAGTATACAGGACAGAAGAAAGCATAGAATAACCTTACATAACGAGGTTTTGTAAACGGATGATAGAGAGATAGTAAAACGACATAGCTTACTAAAAGCTACAAAAGATAGGAAGTTGTGAAGAGTCATCATCGACCACAACCTGAAGAGACACTGCTAATAGAAGAGGAAGAAATTAGCTCGTAGCGAATGAACCTTTTTTTTTTAATTTTATGCTTTGATATTATTTATTTATTTTTGTTTTAATGGATGAAATTGATAATGTAAATATCTGCTTGCAAATGATTGATGATCTTAGCAATGGGGAGTGGTGGGGAAGAGAGAAGGAGAGATAAACAAACAGATAAAAAGAAAGAAAGAAAGAAAGAAAGAAAGAAAGAAAGAAGGGAGAAAGTAAAATATGAGGAGAGAAGCAGAAAGAAATGGACATATATAAAGAGAGAGAGAGAGAGTAACAGAAAATAGAAAGAGAAAAAGTGAAAACTAAAGTACAGAAAGAGAGAGAATTTCAGAGATAATAGTCTGAAAAACAAGAGAGAGAGAGAGAAAGAGAGAGAGAGAGATTGGAATAGAAACAGAGAGAGGGAGAAAGAGAGACGGACAGACAGAAAAATAGAGAGAAAATTTAAAATTAATTAACGTACAGAGAGATGGACAGTATTCATCTTATACTATTTGCCATGTTTCTTCGAGAGATATGGTTCTCCACAACTTCTTACCCTTTGCAGATCTTAGTAAGGTTCGTCTTTTTACTATCTCTCCTAATTCATGTATTGACAACTATTTACACAATCTCTGTAGATAGGTTAATTGATGGCTTTTTCTGTCTCTCTTTCCTTCAACATGTCCTGTGGGTGTTAAATTTTCCTAACCCCCTTTTTTTCATGCTGTACCCTAGAAACTTCAACAGAAGAATAAATTGTAGTATGAAGCGATCGAAAGAAAAAGTGACGAGAAGTGACGAGACTCTACCGATAGCTGTAACATCGAAATGGCTAAATATGCCAATTAAAATTTTTATCTTTTCACAAATGTTCCACGGCAGAGATTTGTGAAGTAAATTACTCAAACGACACTCAACTGAATAGATAAACCAATCGGAATTTTTTTCTAAATTACTATAAACGCGTTAAAGTAAAAGTTAATCACAAGCATCATCATCATCATCATCATCATTATTATTATTATTATTATTACGAGTCGATTTCCATTACACCGCCCGCATATAAAAAAAACTTATAGTAGATAGCATTCTAACACGGATACTATTGTGGAGTTAGTGTTGAAATAAATAACGAGAAGACTCAGGAAACAGTGAAATAAAATAATGTATTAACAAAAATACAGATAGTTGTTAAAGCTGAGTCGTATCTCCACTCAGCTGCAGGACAAATCAAGTTACGACCTTTACTCTCTCAGTCTCTGGATCTGACTGCCCGGAAGACAGAACCTGGTAACCGGACGTGACGTCATGAATAGTCCATTAGTCAATCGATTAAAAGAGGTGCCACCCTAACAGATACCCATCTAGGAACTGACCTGGCTCAACGTTGCATAACTTTGTGATCGGACGAGAACTAGTGTTTGAACGTGATATGGACGCAAGCCATCTTTTAATTCACGAAAAAAAAAACCCCAAAAAACCTCTGAAAACATCTTTTGCAGTAAAGTAATCAATAAGTAATTAACAGATAATAATAATAATAATAATAATAATAATAATAATAATTACACCATCTACACAGACAGAAAAATTGAAGCAAACAGGCCAGACATCATTGTTAAAAACCAGAAGGAGAAAACTTGTCTATTAATTGATATGGCTTGTCCAGCGGATTGTAACATAGCAATCAAGGAATTTGAAAAACTGTCAAAATATAAAAACCTGGAAATTGAAATAGAAAAAATGTGGAAATTGAAAACAAGAGTTGTGCCAGTGATAGTAGGTGCACTTAGAATGATAAAAAATGGAACAAAACAACACATTGAAAGAATCCCTGGAAACCCCAGCTTAAGAGATATACAAAAAATTGTCTTATTAAGTACAGCCCACACACTAAGGAAAACTTTATCTATGTAATGCTGGGGATGATACGGAAGATAGAAAAACATGAAATGGAGCCATAACAACACGCCACGACCTGCAGACTTGGTTGGTAGTGAGACCAAAGCAGAAATCGAAATATGATGAAAAATGACATAATAATAATAATATTTATTATTATTATTATTATTATTATTATTGAGTGAGAATGAGTATCAGTATACAGGTTGCAAAGAGAGTGGGCTATGGTACAAATACGCAAAGCTCAATATATCCATCATGGCACCTAGTTCAATAAACGTATACTAAGCATTTCAGTTGAATTCCTTGCATTCACTTACACACAAATACCCCTGAGAAAAGGATTAATCCGTCTCTTCCCTCCAGTTATGGGTTAAATAACAGAACAAATTGGGTTTTATAGGCTTGGCTGGCAACTAGTCTATCGCAGAATGTAATGGCAACCTACTGCGGGATAATCTACTGCCCAATCAGTCATGCCTCTAAAGAGACATGATCGCTCATGCGTGTATCATGTATGTCACTGAACTGACTGATACTAGGCACATGCAACACTACCAAATGTACGCGATGTGGTGAAAGGCTTTCATAAAAAGCAGCAGATTACTATTGTTAACGTTTTAACAGAAGGTGGAGGATCCGAACAAGCATATGATCAGGCGCCCCTGCTGTTTATCTCAGTGTTCTCGATAGGCTCAAAAGGAGAATCTGTAATGTGATAGGTCTCGACTTGGCAACCCGACTCCAGCCACTTACTCACCGGCGGGATGTGGATTCCCTTTGTCTATTCTACAAATATTTCCATGGCTTCTGCCCCGACGAACTTAAGTCACTGGTGGCCCTGCCACATGAATTTACTCGGGCAACCAGACTGGCAAGAAGGTCCCACACATTTAGAGTTAGATCTACCAAATGCAGCCGACAATTCTACTCTATTAGCTTCTTTTCTCGAATTTCCCGCCTGTGGAACTTCCTTCCATATACTTGCTTTCCTGGCGGCTATAACCTCCAGGAATTTAAATTCAATATCAATACCCATCTCTTATCCACTTGACTCCAGTTCTTTCTACATTACCCCGTATGTCTTCTTTTTCTTTATCTCTACATTTGTAACTGTCTCCACACCTGTGTTCCCGTCCTTCTCTTGCCCTTTCTCTGCCGCCCCCTTTAACTGGTTCGTCTTTCTCTTCATTCTCCTCTTGTCTAAACTTTTACCATTATGCAGCCCCCTGCGCATCAGTGGCAGTACTGCCTTGCTTGGGGTGAAACGATAAAAAAGCCTTCTAAAATCTGAGCATGGTGCTAAGAAACGAAAGAATTTCGTTAGCAACAAAAGAGTGCTAGATTGCTATGTGATGTATACTGTCTTATATGGCACTGAATGAGGGACAATATCCCCAATCATGAGGGAAAAAACTAGAGGCAGCAGAAATGTGGTTCTACAGAAGGATGCTGAGAATAACATGGAAGGAGCGAGCAAACGACAAGGAAGTCTAAAAGAAAATGCACACTTCTTACACTTCTTCTCAAAGACAGCTTAAATACCTTAGACAAATAATGAGAAAGAAGTGTTTGGAAAACTTAACCCTCACGGGGCATATTGAAGGAAAGAGAGATAAGGAAACGCAGTGAGTCACTTACCTGAGGAGCTTGGTGGAGTCGCGGGATTCTTAGCAAAGGGAGACAAATTGCTATGAAGGAGATAGACGGTTGTGGATTCTTCTTCTTCTATGTGCCCTGTCCCTTCAGGACGTAGGCGATCATGGTTTTCCACGTCTCCCTATCCCTTGTGGCTCTTAGTATGTTTTCTCCTGTTACACCTCGCAACCCCGTTCCGTCATCCACCTGATCAGGCCCTGTCTCTGTCTCTTTTTCCTTCTATCTGGCCAGTTAGTATCAGGTTCTCTAAGCTCTCCTTCCTTACTGCATGTCCCAGGAACTTCAGTTGTCTCTTCCTGATGCTCAGTATTAATTTCCTTTTTGTTGCCCTTCTTTCCAACACCTCATCGTTGCTTGCATGCTCAGTCCACAATGTGGATATATTGTCTATATCCTGAAGAGGCACGGCGCATAGCAGAAGAAGAAGAAAGTCATGTTTCAGTTGTTCCATGAGGTGCCCGTAAATTTAAGCTGGATTTCATCACATATATAATTATAAGGAAATGGAAAATTATACTGTATAGTGTATTTGCTGTACTTTTACAAACAATTTTGGCACAAGGCCAAAAGAGAAGTGAAGTGAAGCTAGTCGTCACTGACTATCCTAAACATAGCTAATCTTATTCGTGACCCATTCAATCATTACAATTTACTCATTCACCATAAGAACACGCCCCATCTTTATCCAATTCTACATTTACCAAAATATCACAAACTAAAACTATAAAAACCCTATGATGGATTAAAAACTATTGAAACTCGATTATGGACTAAAACCCCATCATGTACTAAAACCTTCTAAAACTCAATAATGGATTAAAACCTGTTAAAACCACATGATATAAAAATTATCGTTATTGATAATTTTTTTTTTTTATTCATACTCTTTTTTTCTTCTTTTTATGTATTATATGATGTATGTTGTGCGTTGTGGTGTGGATGTGCGTTGTGGTGCAGTGGATATCGACTCGGAACGACAAATTGGGGTGCCGAGTTCGAATTCCAGTTGAATTCCTTGCATTCACTTACGCACAAATACCCTTGAGAAAGGTCTCTTCCCTCCAGTTATGGGTTAAATAATAGGACTGATTGGGTTCTACAGCCTTGGCTGACAACCAGTCTACCGCAGAAAGCAATGACAACCTAATGCGGGATAATCTTCTGCCCAATCAGTCATGTCTCTTTCGAGACATGATCACCCAAAGCGTGTATCACGTATGGCACTTAACTGACTGTTATATCTGATGAAATGAGGAGAGCGTGTATGATCCCAGTAACAAAAATAAAAATTAAAAATAATTCAAATTAAAACAAAAATGTGTTAGTAGTTACCGTCCACACCATAAAAAAGTGTCTGCTGTATTCTGCCAATACGTAAAATCAAAAGGCTCACTCACTGAAGGTAAGGGAAGAAAAATATAAATTGTGGAGTGAGAATATCAAAAGCTAACGCAGTCAAGATGAAAAGGAGATAAAAACAACTGGGAAGGTTAGGATTTTTTTATACGGACCATAAGAAAAGAGGACGCAGTTCTTCTTCTTTTATGTGCCCTGTCCTTTCAGGACGAAGACGATCATGGCTTTCCACGTCTTCCTATCCCTGGTGGCTCTTAGCACGCTTTCTCCTGTTATACCACGCAACCCTCGTTCCGTCATCCACCTGATCAGGTCCTTCAAATATGTTATCCGTTACTTTCACCTGTCTCTTTTTCCTTCTATCTCGCCTGTTAATATCAGGTTCTCCAAACCCTCTTTCCTCATTGCATGTCGCAGGAACTTTAGCTGTCTCTTCCTGATGCTCAGTATTAATTTCCTTTTCGTTTCCATCCTTTCGAAAACCTCATCATTGCTTATATGCTCGGTCCATGATATTCGCAGCACCCTTCTGTAATAGCAATTACTCAAAAAACAAAAAAACAAAAACAAAAACAAACAAAAACAAACAAAAACAAACATAGAAATTAAAGATTGAAAGTAATCCCGATTTTAAAATACTTATTTGTTGACTATAATGTTTACAAGAAATGGACTTAAGAGGAAAGCGCTTAACATGAATAACATGATGCTGAAAATACCATGGATCGAACATGTAAACACCGATGAAGTTTTAGAGAAACAAAATGGACGCTTATACATAACATCAGTTGAAATTTCTAGGTCACTTATTGAGGAAGGACGGCTTAGAAAATTTGATACCTACAGGCCAGATTGAAGACAGGAAGAACAGAGAAAAACAACGCATAACCTACCTAGAGAGCTTGAGTAAATGGATGGCAGAACAGGGCTTCAGTCAGTTAAATGCCATACGTGATACACGCTTGGGCGATCATGTCTTGAAAGAGACATGACTGACTGGGCAGAAGATTATCCCTCAGTAGGTTGCCATTGCTTTCTGCGGTGGATTGGTTGCCAGCCAAGGCTATAGAACCCAATCTGTCCTGTTATTTAACCCATAACTGGAAGAAATAGACCGATTAATAGCTTTCTTAATGGTTTTTGCGCGTAAGCGAACTCGGCTCCCCAAATTGTTGTTCCGAGTGGATATCCACCGCACCACAATGCACATCCGAACAGGGCTTACGAGAGATAATAAAAATACAAAATTTATTAAGAACTACGAAGGACGTCAAATTGTGGCAAGCCAGAATCCTCCATGTCCTGAAAGGACACGGCACATAAAAAAGTGTCACAAAAATGTGGTTACAATATTTCTTCTGTCAATCCCCCCCAGTATGAATGTTATGCCTATTATCACAACGGTATCAAAAATAAATCTCATACACTTTGACTTGCAATAATGGGAACGCAATGAAATACTTTTATTATGTATCGATTATAGCGTATTGATTTGGTTTGGTAACTAGTGTAAGAAGAAACAAATTTTTTATTACGTTGGTAAATTATTCTGGCGTAATATGGTCAGAAGAATTGATTCCAGATGGAGTCGATAATGATATATATTATTAATAAACAAACAATTGAATAACCCAAAATAAAATCAATTAATTGATAAAAAGTCAAAGAGCACTAAAAAATGAAAACGCTGGAGGGAAGGGACATATAAAAAAAAACTGCTAAGAGTCACATAAGCGCCTGTGCAATCAGCTAAGAACGATGTTGATTGACTAGAATAAACCAATCAGTGCATATCTTGAGTATGAGTCGAGAGTCGGTGACTTCACGCGTTCAATCGTTCTCTTTTGCTGGCAGCCTTTTTCGTGTTGAAACGTGGGGATTCGATTTCTTCAGTAAACCTGGACAATGAATACAAGACGCCTCACCGAACGCGAAGACAGCTCCATTTTTCATAAATTGGTGAATTTTCATAAATTTTCATAAATTTCATAAATTTTCATAAATTTCATAAATTTTCATAAATTTCATAAATTTTCATAAATTGGTGAATTTTCATAAAATTTCATAAATTTTCATAAATTGGTGAATTTCATAAATTGGTAAATTCGACAATATGTTTTTAAGAATTTCACACCAAGCAAAGCAATAAAGCCACTAAAATGCAATAGGTTGGTGAGTGGGAAAAATATAACAAAAGCAACATAATAAACCAATAAAAGAATAAAAATTAAGAAGATAAAAAGATAACGACTGATGTTGCATTAAAATTTTTAAAGATCAAAGTTGACTGGGAAGCAAGAAGCCGAAAGGGGGTTCCACAAGCAAGAGAAGAAACTGTTAGCATAGAACTTACCGTTACATCTGGACATTCAACTAGAAAATATTGCCGTAAATCTAGTCAGTCAGACAATTACTTGACATACGTGTGATACACGCACAGCTACTAGTCGACATTTCTGGAACAAGTGTTGTTACTCTTGTGAAATGCTTCTTATTTTTAATCATTTTGCCCCAAGCATGTCGATAGTATATCACTAAGATGAAAGGGGTTACTGAGAATGAAAAAGAATGGGAATGTTTTTTTTTTAGAAAGAACCGAAGACCAAATCCTAAACAGGAAACAAAGGATAAACCTCAGCGACACAATGACCACACTAGTTCAAAGAATTGATGATGATGATGATGGTGGTGATGTTGATGATGTTGATGATGATGATAATGTCGATGATGGTGTTGATGATGATGATGATGATGTCGATGATGGTGTTGATGATGATGATGATGTCGATGATGGTGTTGTTGATGATGATGATGTCGATGATGGTGTTGTTGATGATGATGATGTCGATGATGGTGTTGTTGTTGATGATGATGATGATGATGATGATGATACGCTGAAATAATCTCGAAATATATATCACCAGAATCGGGCCAAGAATATTAAAAGCAATAGTTGAATGGTAGACTAATACGTATGTAAAATAGATTCTGGTGAATCGTTCTCCTGGAGGTTAGCATCAGCCGTGCTGATATGAAGCAGAAAGAGGTCTTTCAAATGATATTATATAACATACGAACAGACAGCAGACAGACACTTTCTGGTCAACGGATGTAATCAGTTAATTTCATTTATGACACTCTTTTATGTTTATAAATGCCAAGACATTTTCCTAACACAGATTTGGTCTTTCATTCGAAACTGAAGAAGCAATACACTTTCTCATTATCTTCACTTTTGTTTCGCATACTGTTATACATCTTTTACACCCCCACTATATATATATATATATATATATATATCAGTCGTTTCTCTAACGGAGACATTATGACACCACAACCTCCTCGTCTCAAAATTATGTTGCGTGTGCCAACTGGCCGTAAGTTACTCGCACCTGAGTCTGCAGCTGTTCGCTTCCGTTCCACCCCAGGTGATCGAAGATGTCAAATGATCAGTCGAAAATCCTTCACTTCCTCTGCCACGTTGTGATTTCTGATCTCAGAGAAAATTACGGATCTGCGAAAAAAGGACGGTTGAATCTTCGTGCTGCACTTCTCAACAACTGAAATCAAGAGGTGGTTGGGTGCATATGCAGAAATAAGGGAAACAGGCAAGAACAAAAAATAACAAAGCAATAGTGAAGGTCAGTCTATGTGGACTAATCATTATATTGTATTTCTCTGTTCAGAGAGAGAGAGAGAGAGAGAGAGAGAGAGAGATAGAGAATAATAAAAATAAAATTAAAAAATAAGAACTAAAAATAAAATACAGTCCAACTTTTTTTAGTGTTCACAAACTACTGCGGCTACTATGTTGTTGTTACTAGCGTGTGGAAGAGAGAGTGTGTGTGTGTGAGAGAGAGAGAGGGGGGGAGGGGGGTTCCGCGTCTTTCACTTCACGCGTTCTTCGTCTGTCTGACGTATCTCTGTTGACAACCTGTGAATTTTCTGACTTGATTTTTAAATCCGTTGTGTTTTTGTTGAAACCGTTTCAACATCGCGCGGCGTGGGAAGTGATCGGAATGTCTTCCCATTAAAACCTAACGTCAAATTCTGTTGTCTGACTCGGATCAACCACGTGCAATTTTCACCATGCTGACGCAATTTCGTTGACTTTATACATTCACCTGTCAGCGTCAATTACAAATACATCTTTACGTGATGTGAGTGGCCTCCTTAAAAATTTACTGATAATTTTCTTTTCTTTTACTTTCGGTCAATTCTTTATTTTGATTCTCCAAGAGAATGAAAAAAAAGAGCAACAGAAAGAAAGAACTAGGATTCTCTTCCCTTTCACAAAGCCATCTGTGTTTCTTTTTATATATATAAAATCGTTATCATATCAACAATGACATCTCGCAAATGCCTTTTGTTTTGCCTCTCTCTCTCTCTCTCTCTCTCTCTCTCTCAGCCACACCGGCACTTATTTCCCTCTTCCACTACCCCTCAGCCGTTCTTAAACAAAGAAAACCACTGATTTTTCTGGGAAGAAGATATATATATATATATATATATATTTTTTTTTTTTCCAAATATCTATTCCTGGATTCGAATCCAGGGTCCGTCGATATCCGTTTAACGTGTGTGCATAAGGAACACTTACAGTGTTACAATATTGGTAAATAAATTTTGGACATCAAATGAAGCTATGCTTTACTTATTGGGTTTTTAATCATATTGATATAGTTGTAAAAAAGCAGATAAAACAAACATCGTAGTATTAAATAGATCTGAACATAATTAAAAAATACAACTAATACACGCTGATCACACCAAATAACAATAAGTCAACAGGAATCTTATTACTATCTGAAATTTGAAATCACAAAATAATTTCAGCCAACAACGCAAAACGAGCCATTGCAAAACTTCCGAAAGTAATCGGTGACTACAAACTAGGATACATTTATAGAACTAGAAAAACAAACAAATCTAACTTCCGTCTCCGTCCTATCATATCTCAAATCTCCACTCCTGTTTATCAGCTAACCAACATTATTATCCTATTCATTAATCCATACATACCTGTTAAATGTAGTATCTAATCAATCCATGAACTGATCCAAATCTTAAAACACACAAACCCATTAATAAAACGATAGTCTCACTCGATGTTGAAAATTTATTTAACAATGTTCCTGTTAGATAAACGAATATTATATCTATAAAGAATATTTACAGCAATAAATCTTTCCATCCACTAAAACGTAGACCTAATAGATATAGTGTATTTGGGCAACAATCTCTCTTTTATGCAGGTTTCATTAAAAATGACAGATAAAGTATTATCATTAAGTTTTTTTATAAAACTTTATGTGTTCTTATGAGTTTTTTTTCTTTTCAGAACTCAAACTATATAAGAATTGTTCAAAGGTTTTGTATTTTTGAGCGATTTCGGCTATACGTTTAGCCATTATCAAAAATGAATTCTGTTTTACTTGTTAGTAAATAAGTGTAAAGTTTATGTATAAAGACTCATGTGTATGTTAATTTCCGAACACAGTAATCACATTTTTACCGTATTCATAATTGATATTACTAAGTGTAGGATTTATCTTTTTATTAGTAATACCTTCATTATTTTTATTCATAGAAAAGTTGGGCGGACCTGAAGGAGACTACCACCACCTTTAAATTTGTTGTTTTTCATTTTTTTTTTTACTCTTTTCAGAGTAGTCTTATCGGCTATTAGATAAAGTTTCCGATTATCAACAAAAAAATTTTAAATTTCAATATTTAAACAGTTTTACTGGGGCTCAGTTTCTTATACAACGTTATAGTAAATCGATCCTCTATTTTGGAACCACTCGCGTTGAGGTCGCTTTGTTTTATTTTTTTGGGACGAGTTGCTTTTGTTTTCGTTTTTTTTTCAAGTTTTCTTTAGTTCTTCTTACGATAGCATCTTCCTCAGAAACTCCAAGAATGACTTTATTCAAAAATTTCGCAAACGATTCAGTTGTTGAATAAGCGCATGCAAAAATGTTAAATGAAAAGGATGAATTTACTATAAGGTTGTATGGAAAATGGAGCCTAAACACCCCACAACCGTAAACTTGTTTAAATGTTGAATTTTTTACAAATTTTTTGTCAATCGGAAAATTTTGGGTTTAATCGATAAGATTGCACTGAAAAAAGTAAAAAAAAAAATGATAATCAACCAATTTACAGGTGGTGGTAATGTCGTACCTGAGAGTGGTTTCAAAATGGAGGATCGATTTACTATAACGTTGTATGAAAAACTGAGCACCCACTCAAATTGTTGAAATATTGAAATCTTTCCAGATTTTTTTTGTCAGTCGGAAAATTTAGGGTGTAATCAAAAAGATTGCGCTGAAAAAAGTAAGAAAAAAAAAGAAACATGAAAAACAAAAAAATTAAAGGTGGTGGTAGTCTCCTTCAGGTCCGCCAAAAGTTGCAATGTCAATCCTCTCGTCAATTGGTGAGAAGATTGGCATTGCTCCTTTCGTACAACAGTTCCATCCGATCTCATTTAAAACACATCGAGATCTACCAGGACGTATCCGTGACATACACGTTGTCAATACGATCATAATAGCATAATCCACATGAAAAAGAAGATTAAAAATAAAAAAGAAACTTTGCAAAAAATAACAAAAGTTTGCAAGAAACAATAACAAGAAAAGAAAACAACGGGGCAAAAAAATATTACTGAGCAAGCAAACAATAAATTTTACAAACTAAGAATTGCTGTTGAGACACAAGACCGAATTCGAATAAATGAATGGAGCATTCTGGTTTCAAAACAAGACTGATCGGTACTGAGTTAGATGAAAAGTGGCCTGTCTTAGAATCTATAAGAAACCCCAACATGCATTTTTGTTTCTGCCTATAAATTGATGAGGGGGAAGTATTTTGCAGTTATTGTTAGTAAGATTTCAAATAACAACTACTCTCACCAATTCAGAACTATACCGCTAAGACCCGCAGGTAAACTACTCTTATTCCCTTCGTATTCTGTTGTGGGATCTCCCCTTTTTATGGAATAATGGACTCTCCTGATGTGTACATATAATCCTGCCTATAGAGAGAGCGGCAGGAGTTTTAAAGAGTAGTTGTAAAGAGTAGTTGTACAGAGTTTAGTAAGGAGTCAGTTGGTCCGTAAGTTGGTGCAGAGTTAGTTGGAGTTGTTTGGATATAGACTCATTACCCGGACATACTATTTATGCAACCTGTTTACTACGGTTGTTCGTCCAATGTCTATGAATGTTATTCTTCTATTTAGTATTTTCTTTGGATATAGACTCATTACCCGGACAGACTATTTCACTACAAGATTGTATATATTGATTTCTACTAATTGTATAGAATTGACTAACCCGTGTTCCAGTTTGTATATTTTTGTTCACTATAACTTACATTTTCTGTCTCCATATCTGTTTTTGTTATTTATTATTTTGTGTGGTTTCTCAACCGGAATCCACAACATATTCCATATGTGAAAAGTAAGTTCTATTCGGACAGCTTCTTTCCAAAGGCCACGGCTTTGAGCAACAAACTTCAGAGTCGAAATTTTCTTCATCACTAGAAACTTAACCAATTCTCTTCTCGAGTCAACCTTTACAGTAATTGGTTATGGTTAAGTGTTATTTAGAAATTTACAACAAACGAAATTGACAAAGTACTTGAGAAAAAAAATAAGCAAATGAAGAAAAAGAATAGGGCGAAATAATACTAAGCAAACAATATATATGAAAGTCAAAACTAGGCAATGCAACAGTCAGTTAAGTGCCATACGTGATACACGCTTTGGGCGATCATGTCTCGAAAGAGACATGACTGACTAGGCAGAAGATGTATCCCGCAGTAGGTTGCCATTGCTTTCTGCGGTAGACTGGTTGCCGACCAAGGCTATAGAACACAATCTGTCCTATTATTTAACCCATAACTGGAGGGAAGAGACGGATTAATACCTTTCCCCAGGGTATTTGTACGTAAGAGAATGTAAGGAATCCAACTGAAATTCGAACTCGGCTCTCCTATTTGTCATTCCGAGTCGATATCCATTGCACCACAACGCACATCCACAATAAGGCAAAAAAAGTTCACAAAATAAGGGATACAGTCGAGTTATTATAACGTTCTGACTTCAAAACAAAATAGTACAAAAATGAGAATGAGAAATGGTTCCTTTTGATTTGTTAAAAAGAAATCACAGTCATTATCTATCCTATGTAATCTAAAATTCTTACGTTCTATAAAACAACCTCATTCAGGAAACCTCTAACGTGATTGGTGCTTCTTCAGTCTCGTATTAGATTAACAATGGCGTAAAGAGAGAGAGAGAGAGAGAAAGGGAACAGTTTTTGGCAAGATTCTTTAGGATCTGGAAATTCTTTGATCTAAGTCTGTGTTAACTTTAAAACATCTGACATGGCGAAATTAAACGGATTTCTGTAGAAGCTTAACTCGTCTTATAAGTCTAGTGACGCCTCCCTTCATATATCATAGGTACATAAAATTTTTAAAATTTTTAAAAGATTTTTTTTAGTTAGATCCTAATATTTGTTATATTGCTTTATCGCGTTCCCTAACCACACACACACACACACACACACACACACACTACTTAGATGGGTGACCGCTTGGGAATACCAGGTGCTGTAAGCGTATAGTGACGGATGTGCGTTGTGGTGCAGTGGATATAGGCTCGGAAAAAGAAATCGGTGAGCCGAGTTCGAATTCCAGTTGAATACCCTGTATTCACTTAAGCACTGGTACCCTTGGGAAAGGTATTAATCCGTCCATTCCCTCCAGTTATGGGTTAAATAACAAGGGTAGGATTTGGGGATCCCGCTCTTAAAAACAAATCCCAATGTATCGTGAAAAAGAAAAATGTTGTAAAAATAAAAAAATAACCTAACCCAAAAATCATTGGTTATGACCTTAAAATGATACCATGAGGATTGATAGGTCGTTAAGCTTCAAAAACAAACAAATAAACACATCGTGTTAAGTTGTGATGATGCTAAGTGTCAATATTGCCGTTGTTTTTTCAGTCGTTTACTGATAAAAACATATTTTGGCATCTGTAGATATATGGAAAGATAGAGCATTAATAAGATTAATATGGAGAGGTTTGTCACTTAACTGAGCAGAGTCATGCCGACTTCGAAGGTACCACTTTGATGTCCTTACGTCTCAGGGTTTTTTTGGGTTTTTTTCTCGCTGCAGTGTGTTCCGGTCTTTTTCTTATTTGTATGTAGCTTAGTGTAATTTAATATTTTGGTATGTGACTTGTTCTACAGATGGTTAATTGCTTTTGTTATGCTAATTTCTTTTTAATATTGTATTATTTGCAGGTCGTTGTTTTTTTAGTGTTACTTATTGGGCAGGTGTTTGATTTCGTTTTATTGTTCTCCATTGTGTTAACATCATTTTAGCGCGCGTGAATGAGCATCCGCTTAATTGCTTTATAATGAGTTGGTTTTTTCTTGTCATTTTGGTTGACCTCTTTTTATTGTGTTTAACACAATAAAAGAGGTCAACCAAGCTATATAGTGTATCGAGGCAGCATATAATTTTCTAAACATATATTGTTAAATATAAACGACAATGAATGTTTTATTATGTTTAAACATCATATTTTGGCTTTAATTTCAGGTGAAAATAAAGACAAAAATTGTACAACATTTAGATATTTTTTAAGCTTTCGGCTCACACGAGCCATCTTCAGAGAAATTATATATATATATAATTTGTTGGTTTGAACATATTAATTCTATTTCGTTAATAAAATTTAATGTACATAGTTTTAAGTATAGTTATTGAACTAATGTGATTTCAGGTATTACTGTAAATCAGTTGGGAATGTTTTCCGTGAACTGCAAAATCGTATTACCCCTTTTATTGCTTATGATGGAGGACATGTGGAAACTTAAATAAGATTTTTAAAAAAAACCCTTAAAAAGTATAGATTTAATTCTTTCTAATCCTTTTTACAAATTATTTCTATGCAAATACAAATGAAGCTATAAATTTTTAAAAGTGCATACGAACTTTGTGGACACCATATATATATATATATATATATATATATAATGTTTTAGAACATGTACAATATTTTTTAATATATGTCCTCGACAATCATATGTTTGTTTCAACGTTGGGTGCCCATTTCTTCGGGAGGTAAAAGCAAAACTGAATTCGTCTCTTCCCTATATTTGGTTCATTGTTGTTGTGGGAGGTTGGTTGGGGTTATTGATAATGAAGGGAATGTGTCTTGTGTTGTCTGTTAGAGTTTTGAAGAGCCTGGTGTGTGATTAATGGTATTATCTGTTGGAGTGTACGTTTTTATCTGTCGGGTATATCTTTTGGTTAGAATTTCGCAGAGATTGGTGTGTGTGTGTGGGGGGGGGTTATTACTCGGTCAGTTTTGTGCGTTTGCGTGGGGTTTTCTTGTGTGTGTGATTGGGAACTTGTCTTGTTTGTTGACCTTAAGAATTTTTAGGCGTCTTGCTTAGCTAGCGCTTGATTTATTTATACATTTATATATATATATAATTTTAGTGCAAAGAATTTGCTACTTTAACTGAGCAGGTTCATGCCGACTTCGTAGTTTCGTGAGGATACCGTTATGATGTCTTCAGTCCTCGGAGCTGTTTTATTTGATTAAGATTATTTTATTATTATTTCATTTTTTTTTAATCGTATCACCCCGAGCAAGGCGGTAACGCCACTGATGTGCAGGGGGCTACGTAATAGTGAAAAGATTGGAAAAGAGAAAGGCGGAAACGACATCCTAAACAAGGAACAAGGGATGAGCCTCTTAACCTGTTCAATAGACGTGGGTGGAGTGTGAACCAGGCGATAGATAGATCTATCTTCTCCAATTGAAAAAAAAGAAACAAACTGAGAAGATTGGAAAAGAGAATGCCTGAAACCACATCCTAACCAGGGAACAAGGGATGAGCCTCTTAACCTGTTCAATAGACGTGGATGGAGTGTGAATCGATTCCTCTTTCTTCTTATGAAAAGAAATTATCATACAACAGGGAAGATATGACTCGCAGGAAGATTACTTCCTGATTTCGACTAGGTCTGCTATATTTGGCTGCTACTCATATTGTCACGTTGTCCTTTTATTTAAAACACATGCACGGAATCATTGCTGGCACAATACCCACGCCAATAATTAACAGAAAAACGCTCAGCTCCATTTTAGAGTCTGTTATCATTTTTAACAACTTAATAACTCTACATGCCTAAAAGTGTATCACAAATATGACAACAGTAATCCTTTTTAGGATGTGCGTTAATAATTAGTATTAATGAAACCCGATAGAATTGATGTCAGTTAGCAATTTTATCTCTGAGCTATGGGAGCTTGGTAGAAGAAGGCAGACTTTTTAGTGTGTTATGTACAATGTACGCATGCCAGTGGCTGAGAGTGTTCTAATTCATTACTGAATGGATGATGCGTAGATGCTAGAGTAGCTACTGTTTTATCAAAGCCTACCATTCTTCCAGAGTGCTCAATCAGAGTGTAAGAGCTTAAATAGTCATCTGCAGACAGATCTGTTTCGCTGTATTAATAATTTGATATATGTTTTAACAACTTGTAATTTCAATCAATATCCGTAAATTCTAAGTTAATAAATTTTATTTTAAGTTGGTATCCACTCGGCAGGGATATTGTATCTTATTAATATTTTTTTATAAATTTATTTTTTTATTTTTTTAGCCATTTTACCCGAATAAATACTCGGGGAGTTACAGGGACTTAAAAAAGACGGCAGGGGATATTGAGGAAAGGATAAAATACACTCCTGATCAAAAATTTAAGACCACTTAAAAATCTTTAAAAAGAATTTTTTTTTATGGATAGATTTTAATCTTCTCCCACTTAAGGTTACCAAAACTACAATCTAAAAGGTTATGGAAACAAAAAGCTACATTCCAAACATTTTATTTAGAAAGTTACATTTTTATAAAATGAGGCGATATCCGCTGCACCACAACGCACATCCTAAAAAGGATTACTGTTGTCATATTTGAGCAGGAGCTGCCCAGTCGTAACTTTCCGGTCCTAGTAAGGTCCAAAAGTGCCTCGGCTTCTTTGTGAATGGCAAATCATTTTCCATCCTGCAACCATTCTCTCGCAGACGGAATGTGACAAGCCCCTCACTGCTCTGTCGTCACTTTCATGGAAAGTACTCAAATGAACTGCATTCCTCGGTTCCACCAGTTCTAACCTTCGCGGGTAGGACCTGCCATACCACTCACATTGTAGCAACCCACCCTCACTGCTCTGTCGTCACTTTCGTGGAAAGTACTCAGATGAACTGCATTCCTCGGTTCCACCAGTTCTAACCTTCGCGAGTAGGACCTACCATACCACTCACATTGTTGCAAACCACCCTCACTGCTCTGTCGTCACTTTCGAGGAAACTACTCAGATGAACTGCATTCCTCGGTTCCACCAGTTCTAACCTTCGCGAGTAGGACCTACCATACCACTCACATTGTTGCAAACCACCCTCACTGCTCTGTCGTCACTTTCGTGGAAAGTACTCAGATGAACTGCATTCCTCGGTTCCACCAGTTCTAACCTTCGCGGGTAGGACCTGCCATACCACTCACATTGTAGCAAACCACCCTCATTTTCTTTGTATTCCATTGGTGAGGTAAGTTTCATTTGACCAGAGTCCCGCGAACCACTGCTCTGTGGAACCGACTCCCACGGGAATGTTTCTTCGATTACTACAATAAACAGGTGTACTGTCGTGAACTGCAAGTGCTGACAGTAGCTGTAATTTATTTCTACTACATTTATTTTTATAAACAACCATTTGAAAGGTGTCACATAAATTAATGGTAAATAAATAAATAAATACATGCACGCTGGTTTGCTGCAGTTACGTATTTTGTAATAAATCTGAGGATAAGCATTATTTAGAATAAAAAATATACGTATTTTTTTTTAAAGACTACTACTATTTTAAATTTCTGTTTTTACAATTAATTTCACCCTGGACAAGGTCTAAGGGTCACTCGAGGTACAGAATAGTATGCACAGTTTATGTAGATAGGTGGGGAATATAACAGTTAACTCATACATACAAGATTAGAGTTTCAGTATCATATATAGATTATTTGAATAAATTGACATACAGGTTTAAAAATTCCTGTCCCGGGTTACATAAAACAGTAAGTCAATAAAATATGGAAGAAAGAAAGTTTAGGTTTATTGACACAAAGCGACTAACGGTACTTTTAATGAATAATCTAAATCGCTTGGGCTTTCTAAACATCTAAACAGTTTTTATTTATCTATCCATTTTATCGGCGTTGAGAAGTGGAAAACATATATATATGTTGATTTTTGATTGAAACAGACAACAAATTTCCGACGCGGAATTTTAAAAAATGTTATCTATAACTCCCATTTCCGCTCGCTGTCATTTTATTACGTTTTTTTTTTGTTTAAGATAGGAATAAATGCTTTTATTCAGGCATGAAAATAAGAACATTACCTGATGTCGACTCGCTTCAAACAAAAGGCACGAAACCCGTTTACATGCTAACTACAAGCATGTCCGTTCTTGTTGGGAGAACGATGAATGGGCTGGACCGTGGTGTTGAATAGAGACGAAAATTGCCGTACAATTAAAGGTTTACCTTAGAATAAAAACAGGAAAACATTATCTGTTCGTCAGGAAATAGTTGTTAACCAAGACGATCCTGAACTCAGGCTTCTCTACACCGAGTTTAGACCAGTCGCTTGACTGAGGTGTGTGTGTGGGGGGGGGGGGGTAGCAATTAACACGCGAAAGGTTATTGTTTTGTTAGAATTGGATTAAGAAATTAATTTTCTTAAAGAAATTTTTACGTTTTATCTTTGGATTAACTTAAGTTTATTATTTCAGATATTGAAAAAAGTATAATGTTTATTTGTTTTATTTGAAATTTGCATATTTTATTTTTAAATACACTTTTTTGGTACTAAATTCACAAGTGTCCTTAAGAATTTTATCACATAAACATTTTAAATTTAATATTTTTCTGTATTTTTTTTCAACAATGATCATATTAAGTTTAAGATTATTATTTTATTAATAATTTATGTTCTTTGACAGAGCAATAACATTTTAAAAGTATGTTTAATTATTCTGATCTTCATAAATAAATAGAAAACATTAAAGATAAAAATGCTTCTTTTTTTTTTTTAGAGAACCGAAGGCGAATTGGCATGGCGAAAGAAGCATTCCAGAAGTTGAGTAAAGTATTAAGAAACAGGACAATTTCACTAGAAACAAAGAGGAGAGTACTGGATTGCTATGTGATATCGGTTCTTCAATATGGCAGTGAATGTCGGACAATATCTTCGAAAATTAAGGAAAAACTCGAAGCAGCTGAAATGTGGTTCTACAGAAGGATGCTACGAATATCATGGACGGAGCATGTGAGTAATGACGAGATTTTGGAAAGGATGGAGACGAAAAGGAAATTAATACTGAGCATCAAGAAGAGACAACTAAAGTTCCTGGGACATGCACTGAGGAAAGAGGGCTTGCAGAACCTGATACTAACAGGCCAGATAGAGGGGAAAAGAGACAGGAGAAGGCAGCGGATAACATATTTGAAGGACCTGATCTGGTAAATGATGGAACGAGCGTTGCATCATGCTAAGAGCCACCAGGGACAGGGAGATGTGGAAAGCCATGATCACCTTCGTCCTGAAAGACACGGCACATAAAAGAAGAAGAATGAAAAATGACACTTAGTAAAGAATGTTACATATAAAGTTAATGTCAAAAATTAGATTCAATAATAAATCTAATATTTTACAACTATTCTTAAACCATCGGAATCCATGTTGCGCATACATAAATCTACCATCCGTCCGTGCATTGAGTACTGCTGTTGTAATATACCAGGTTCGACGATGACAAAAATTCTTATGAATCAATATTGCTGTAGATTGGGGACTCTCCCATTACGACGGCGATGATGATAATTCTGCAACAACGGTACAAAGTTGCAATTCTGGGTCCACAGCACTGAATCAATTATGCTGGTAAAAACGACGAATGTTGCAATTTCGGGATCGACGACTGGTGACGAAAATTAAACTTCATATATTCGGCGGTTTTCACTGGACCCGCTACGACGGCGATATTTCTCAAAACTTCTGGGGCGATTCTTAAAATTTTTAACTGAAATCATAAAAGCTTTTTGTCGGAGACCTTTCAACTCGACTTCCTCAAGTAAATCAGTTGCATATAATCATTTCATAATCTTCTTCTTCATCATCTTTGTCTCCTTCGCCGTCCCCGTCACTGTAAAACAATAAACTGCAGCAAACGCTTCTGTCGAAAAACAAGAGACCGGACCCATTTGTAAGTAAAATATGAAATATATTTTATTTTTATTTTTCATACAAAGACATCGTTGGTGATATGCCATTGCCATTGAGTAAGAGGTTCTTTTTTTTCAGAGTTGTCAGCACTCCCGATACATCGGAGAGACCCCGGTTTTAGGACATCCATCCGCTTCGACGGGTGAACTCACTCTCAAAAAAAAAAAAAAAGTCAGCTTGACGTCATTTCCGTGCCATTGACAGCTATCTCCCGGTGCAAGCTAGAATGTGGGACACAAACCTCTGACCCCAGTAGACAAAATAAATTAAAATTAACTAGTCTAATATTTTTACAGTCAGTCAGTCAGTCAGTTAAGTGCCACACGTGATCATGTCTCGAAAGAAACATGACTGACTGGCCAGAAGATTATCCCGCAGTAGGTTGCCATTGCTTTCTGCGGTAGACTGGTTGCCGACCAAGGCTATAGAATCCAATCTGTCCTGTTATTTAACCCATAACTGGAAGGACTTGCCTCTGCTACTGTTGACACTGTCAGCACTCTGCCTTCGGTAGAGGGCGCTCTCTGCTTCCGAGCAGAGAGCACAAACCCAGTCGTGGTTCCGCCGGAGGGCAGAACCACGACTCGGTAAAAATAGACAGACATATTTTTGGCCCGGCTATATGGCCGGGAACTCCCACTTTAAAATGACCATGTGTCACATCCGGCCTTTTGTGGGGAGGCTAGTGAATATAATAACTGGAAGGAAGAGACGGATTAATACCTTTCCCAAGGGTATTTGCGCTTAAGTGAAAACAATGGATTCAGCTGGAATTCGAACTCGGCTTCCCGATTTCTCGTTCCGAGCCGATATCGAGCCGTTCCGTACCACAACGCACATCCATTTTTTACAGTAGATTTTATTTATTATAAAAATATTAGACTGGTTAATTTTGTTTAGATAATCATATTTTATGGGGTAGGAGGTGATTGATCTGCCCTCCCACCCCGTCGTAAAATACGGTTTTCTAAAATATAATTTTCCAAACTCTAAAATTTCTTTGTCCTGGTATTTCTTAATCTATGTTAGTCTTTAAAAGATTCCCACATTCATACAAATTTTAGATTTTAAATTCTAAAACCAAATTCCGAAGTATAAACTTTCCAGACTTTAGAATATAGGATTCATACACTTTTTATGTAATTTTTACAAAATAATACGTTAGGTTATTTTTAAATTCAGTAGCAACAAAACTTTCTCAAAATGGTTAAAAAGTGTTGTGTCACAGGTTGTCGTGACCAAATAAGGATCGTGTATTTCGCCTTCCCCAACATCAGAATAAGTGAGAGCGATATATAGGCTATACCTCGAGACAAAACCCCTGGCAAACCAAACACTTGTTTGTGAAAGGCATTTTTTTCATTTTTTTTTTTATCATTTCACCCCAAGCAAGGCGGTACCGCCACTGATGTGCATAGGGCTCTATAAAGAGTTAAAGTTTCAGACAGGAAAAAAAGTGAAGATAAAGACGAACAAGCTACAGGGGAAGAAAGAGAAAGGGCAAGGGAAGGATATGAACACAGGAGTGAAGACAGTTACGAAGGTAGAGAGAAAGGAAAAGAACAAGATGATATGGAAAGGGCTGGAGTTAAGTGAATAAGAGATGAGAATTGACTTTGCATCTAAATTCTTGGAGGTTACAGCCGTCAGGAAAGCAAGTATATGGAAGAGAGTTCCACAGACAGGAAGCGCGAGAAAAGAAGCTAATGGAGTAGAATTGTCGCCTGCATTTGGTTGATCTAACTGTAAAAAGGTGGGACCTTGTTGCCAGTCTGGTTGTCAGAGTGATTTTTTGTGGACGGGGCAACAGTGACCTAAGTTCTTCGGAGAAGAAGCCATGAAAATATTTGTAAAAGAGACAGAGGGAAGCCACATCCCGCTGATGAGAAAATGACTGGAGTCGAGCTGCCAGGTCGGGACCAGTCAGATTACAGATTCTTTTTTAGAGCCTGTCGAGAATAGAGTATTTGTATGAAACAGTGGTTATTAGAAGAAAAATACGACCCAAAAATTCACCATCAGTGTTTGATCATTTGCCATCAAGTGTATTACCTCAACCAAAACCAAGAATAACAAATAAAATTTTGCTTCTTTGCGAAATGTGCAAAATTATGAGTTGGCACAGTTTCTAGAAAAAGACAAAATCCTCACTTTTGAAAAATTATATCGATATTAATCAACAATGTTTTGTGTCCGCAGTTATAGACTATAAATCAAACAATCGGTTGTTCAACCAATCTACTGTTTTTTTTTCACTTGAAGTATTCGAATATTTTTAATAAAAAAATTTGAAAACTTGAGATTTGAATGTTACAATACTTGTATATGAGCAATTTTTTCTCTTTCAAAAAGTCGAATATCAATGTTTAAGCACTGGTCACAAGTCAATGAAGCTATTCGTTATCTTAGTAACGTAAAAATTGATAATAAAAATTTATTTTGAAAAGAACATATTAGTTTTATATCACCACAAAGGATTGGAACAAAATCTTACGACAATATATATATATATATATATATATATACATATGCGGACATTAAGAAAAATGATCCAATGAAAAAAAGTGATATCATATTTAGATGATGAACATTTTATTGTTTCTAATTTTGAGAAAATGACAAAAAGAATTGAAGAAAATCAAGGAAAAAGAATGAAATCATTAACAAGAGATACTAGTCTAGCCATTAGATATACATACAATGGCTTAACTGATGTCTGTAGATATTTGCTAAACAGTGGGTTTAATTTTGTTATGCTTGGTCAATTTACCACAAATTATTTAGAAAATGAGTTCTGGAGGTGCATATTTTCTAACAGTTCAAAATATTATTAAAAAATTTTAATATTGAAAAAACAAAACAAACTAAACTAGTTCTTAAATGTTGCTGTCAAAGAATATAACTTTGATCTAGGCCATAACTGCTGAAAATGTGGACATTTGCTAGATGAAATGTGATGCCAAACATTTCATAACTTACCAGACCTTGAAACTAGAATCCCTAAAGATATTAAAATGTTACATTTGCATATCAGTTAAGTGCCATACGGGATACCCTCTTGAGCAATCATGTCACTTTCGATCCATGAGAGACTAAGCAGAATATTTTTCTGGGGTAGGCTACCATTTCTTTCAGCGGTAGGCTGATTGTCAGCCAGGGCTATAGAACCCAATCTATCCTGCTAATCAACTCGTTGATAGGAGAAGAGATGGATTAATACCTTTCTCAATTGTATTTGTGCGTAAGTGAATGCAACGAATTCAACTAACGCATTTTGTATATCAATCAGTTCAGTACCATACGTGATATACGCTTGGGCGATCGTGTCTTGAAAGAGATATGACTGATTGTGCAGAAGATTTTCCCGCACTATCTTGCCATTACTTTCTGCGATAGATTGGTTGCCAACCAAGGTTATAGAATCCAATTTGTTTTGCTATTTAACCCATAGCTGTAGGGAGAAGCGACGGATTCATATCTTTCCCAAGCGTATTTGCGCGTATGTGAATTCAACAAATTCAATTCGAGTTCGAACTCGGCTCTCCGATTTCTCGTTCCGAGTCGATATCCGCTGCATCAAAACGAGCATCCTCATTTTGAATATAGCAGGCTATATTACAAGAAAAGAAATGTCCCACAGAAGAGGAAATATTTAACAATACTAGTTTTTATTTTCAAGAATATGTATATTTTTTGAAAGAAATAGATCGTGATAATTTTAAAAATTCCACTTGATACCACAGTTCAGTGGGAGTGTTTCTGTTTGGTGTTGTTAAATTGAAGATTGCAGAAATTCTTTGACAAAAATCTTTATATTAATTTCCGATATGTATCATTTCAATATGAAAAGAGAGCATGGGATTATATTGTCAAATATATTTTTCAAAATATTGATTTTGATTCACCTAAGACAACTCAAGAACCGGCACGAAAATCATCTTAAAATTTAATTTATCGGATAAAAATGCTCATACAATTCTCTTTAACACCACACAAATTAGTATCAAAAAATTAATATTTTTTCAAGTAGTAAAAATATGTACATATTTATTCATTCCGAGAAATATTTATCAGATATTCTTTATTTTTAATTTACCCACTTTTTTATTTTTTTTAAATATATTTAATTGGCTAACACCCCGAATTACTTTGCTAATTAATTTTGTGTTCTTGTTGATGTAAAGTGATTTTAATTATCAAAACTATACATACTGGTAATATTTATTATTGTATCATAACGAAATGCCTTTACTTCATATTCTGTTAAAAGAAAATGTACATGTAACAGAAATCACAATGCGGTTTGTAAAGATTATAAAAATCATTGTTTCACCAAAATTCATGTTTTCTTAAGTATTTTTCAGGCTTTGTTGATACTTTTTCTTCTTCTATGTGCCCTGTCCCTTCAGGACGTAGGCGATCATGGTTCTCCACGTCTCCCTATCCCTTGTGGTTCTTAGTATGTTTGCTCCTGTTGCTCCTGGCAACCCCCGTTCCGTCATCCACCTGATCAGACCCTGCAAATATGTTATCCGCTGCCTTCCTCTGTCTCTCTTTCCTTCTATCTGATCAGTCAGTATCAGGTTCTCCAGGCTCTCCTTTCTCATTGCGTGTCCCAGGAACTTCAGTTGTCTCTTCCTGATGCTCATTATCAATTTACTTTTTGTTGCCATTCTTTCCAACACCTCATCGTTGCTTGCATACCGTCCACGATATCCGTAGCATCTTTATTGAAATTGCTTTCTGATTATATTATACGATTATATTTTCTGAAATCAATTGGCATAAACAAATAAACTCATTAATTTTGCACTATCATGTAAAAAAAAAACCTAATTCATGGCGAATGAAGTGATTTTTGTGGATTTAGTTATTTTATGGTATTTTTGACCTTTCTTTGTATATTTGCATTTATGGAAATAAACTGTAAGCCGCTTTCTAATATTATGTATAGTTGCTAATTAACCAATTATTTGACATTACTAACAAGTTCCTTGCTGAAGAATATTCCCTGAAATTGTTTTTCAGTAGTAATTTAGGTCTCCATATATCCACCCCCAATTGTGAACTCCAGTTGCATGGTTTCCAGGCCTGAATTTAAAATCTCTTGTTGTTAACTTATTGTTTTTCTCTACCACAAAGAAATCATGTGAATCTGTGTTCATATTTCAACTGTTATGTTATAAGCTCCAATTAAAATCATTTGCGTGTACGAAAATAGGCAGTCAGTATCTGTTCTGCGCAAGAGTACAAGTTGAAACACATTCAATAGTAAAAAGGTTGAGGTTCAGCAATTTACGTGTCAATTTGTGGCAAAAAAAAAAAAATGGACGTAAAGAATGTAAATAATCAGAGAATTCAAAATATGAACAGAATTTTTCTTACGGGACTATTTATGACAGTCAGTCAGTTAAGTGCCATACGTGATGCACGCTTGGGCGATCATATCTCGAAAGAGACATGACTGACTGGGCAGAATATTATCCCGCAGTAGGTTGCCATTGCTTTCTACGGTAGACTGGTTGCCAGTCAATGCTATAGAACCCAATCTGTCCTGTTATTTAACCCATAATTGGAGGGAATAGATGGATTAATACCTTTCCCAAGGGTATTTGCGCGTAAGTGAATGCAAGTAATTCAACTGGAATTCGAACCGGGCTCTCCGATTTCTCGTTCCGAGCCGATATCCATTGCACCACAACGCACATGATGACAAAGCTGCAGAAATCTTTCCGTGAGACGCGTTTCGTCCTTTAGGGCTTCATCAAACTAAAGTTATGTCTATGTTGATGCGATTACACTTGTGCATGAAGAAGAGGATAACTCGTATATACGACTCATCACTAAAGACGGTGGGTGGGAATTTTCGGCCGCTTCTAACGTTCTGGAAAGTACATGGCCCTTCCTGTCATTCTCTATTTTGACAAATACAGCATCAAATCAACATGGAGTATTGCTGCCACATTTATACCGGAACAGCCTAATCCTCACTTTCTAGCCGATGGAGTTCAGCAGCGTTTGCACGGCCTTGTAGGCGATGAATAACTTTTTACCTTTCAACCCCTTTCCGACAGAGGATACGTTGCTAGCTCTGTTTTCATAGGAGATGTTTCTTGGTTCCTCCAGTCTAGACCTTCATACCTTAGACTCACCATGCAACGTACCCGAAGTCGACTCATTCTCATTTTTTTTCGTATCACATCGGAAGGAGGAAGGTCCATTCAGATGGCTTCTTCCACGGATCTGTTGCAATGTGAAACGGACTCCCGAAAGGTTGCTTCCCTAACCACTTTAATCTTAATTTCTTCAAGTTGAGAGTCAACAGTTATTTATCCTACATAATATCATAATATCCAACCCTTATGCAATACATGCACGTCCTTACAACATCCGATTTTAGTAACACACTAGCTTGAGTGGCTCTTGATTAAGCACTAGAAAAAAGCCAAAAACAAAGGCTAAGCACTTTGTTATTATATTTCCGTTTCATGCTTGACTGTTGCCGTTAATTTTTGAGCTCATTGTTCACTTTTACATTTTATATCTATACGCTGTATCCCAGATATTGAGCACCTTTATCCATAAATACGGCATACTTTAAAACTGTATCATATATATATATATATATATATATATATATATATATATATATATATATATACACACTAACAGTATAACCCAGCGTTGTTCGGGTGTAATGAAAGCTTTAAACCTAATCCATGGTCCTGGAGCTCAGACTCTTTGGACGTTGGCACGAAAGACTAAAAAGCAATAGTTGTTTCCAGTTAAAGCGAAACTGTAGACTGAAAGAAAAATGAATGGATGTAAGTCAAATTTTGATTTCCTGGTATCGATATCAAATAAGTTTTTTTGTCGTAAACTGAATTTTGAAGGTTAAATATGTTCTCTGAGTAAATGGTATCATGGCTGAGACTAAGAACTACAATTATATCTACTTAGATTCAAACCTGAAGCAAAAACTAAAATGAAAAGGCTGAAAAAATACAGACATACAGGCAGATTAACAGACACACACACATCTTGCCTTTTATATATATATATATTATCGATTTTCTGCACTATTGTAAGAACTGCAACCATGAAACTTCTGAATATCGTTTCTTATGTCTTTGTCTATGAGTGTATCAAATTTGATTAAAATCGGACCACTCCTTCTTTAACCCGATTTTTTCGATTATCGATTTTCGATATTTATCCGGGGTAACTCGACACAAAATCTAGCTAAGAACACTCGCAGACGCTTATAATACAACTGTGTAAATTTTCAAGAAAATCGGTTCAGCTGTTTCGGAGTCTATAGGTAACAGACACAGAGAAACACAGACACAGACAAAGTTCCATTTATAAATAAGTTTAGATTAGATTTAGATTTAGATATAAAAAAAATACAAGCGGACACTGAATTAACAAATTCCCAAATAACGAATTTGGTTTCAAGAGATGCCGAAATTTGAGTTTGACAATCGATCTAACGATCATCTGCATTCTTCACCGAATTCGTCTGTTCCTAAAGACTTAAAAACTGGAAACTGTGGTTACGGACAGACAAGGTGCGAACATCTCTGGAAGCTCCGTACACGAATCCATTTCAGGTATTACACCGCAGTCAAAAATGTTATTCGATAAAAATTTACGACGATGTGAATAATACCGTGTCATTTGACAGGTTGAAACCTGCATTAATTCCGGAAATTAAAATCGATAGAATTTCCGGTGAATGCCAACCAGAAAAAAATTATCATTCTCTCGAATTCACAAGGAACGTGAATAACAAAAGAGGCTCATCCCTTGTTCCTAGTTTAGGATGTGGTGTCCGGCTTTCTCTTTTCCAATCTTCTCACTTTGTTTCTTTTTTTTTTCAATTGTCGTAGATAGATCTATCTATCGCCCGGTTCACACTCCACCCACATCTATTGAACAGGTTAAGAGGCTCATTCCTTGTTCCCTGTTTAGGATGTGGTTTCCGGCTTTCTCTTTTAAAATCTTCTCACTTTGTTTCTTTTTTTTTCAATTGGAGTAGATAGATCTATCTATCGCCCGGTTCACACTCCACCCACGTCTATTGAACAGGTTAAGAGGCTCATCCCTTGTTCCCTGTTTAGGATGTGGTTTCCGGCTTTCTCTTTTAAAATCTTCTCACTTTGTTTCTTTTTTTTTCAATTGGAGTAGATAGATCTATCTATCGCCCGGTTCACACTCCACCCACGTCTTTTGAACAGGTTAAGAGGCTCATCCATTGTTCCCTGTTTAGGATGTGGTTTCCGGCATTCTCTTTTCCAATATTCTCACTTTGTTTTTCTTTTCAATTGTAGTAGATAGATCTATCTATCGCCCGGTTCACACTCCACCCACGTCTATTGAACTGGTTAAGAGGCTCATCCCTTATTCCCTGTTTAGGATGTGGTTTCCGGCTTTCTCTTTTCCAATCTTTTCACTATTACGTAGCCCCCTGCACATCAGTGGCGTTACCGCCTTGCTCGGGGTGTTACGATTAAAAAAAAAAAGTAAAAACTACATCTGGAAGAAGGGTTAAATGAAAAGAATAAAATATACTTTTACTGTTAATTAAACTAAAGTTATAGATCAAACAAAGAAAAGTAAATAACACTAGAGTGAACAAATAGTTGTTACAAACCCTGTATACTGGCGTGGGGGTCGGGCGGTAATGATAGAAAAATAAAAATGTTCAGTATTTCAAAATAAATAAATAATAAAAAATAGAAAACTAAAAGTTAGCAAACCATTTTGGTTTGACATAAAGAAATAAAAACAAAAAGAAAAAAGAAATAAAATGGTCATCATTCCTTAATGTAAGCAAAAAGAAAAAAAAAGGATGATCAAATGAGTCATATCTGCAAACCAATCAGAAATCAAAAATTAATTCTGGGATTAATTTCTTTCTCCGAAAAGTGTCAAAACAGAAAGAGAAGACTAGGCAAATGAATTAATTCCAGAATTGTATCTTGATTTTCGATTGGTTCACAGATGACCGTCTCTTTTGCTTCGCCTACATTTAGGAGTGATGAGCTTTTGGACTCTTTTATTTCTTGACGTTTTGTTTTGATTTCTTTATGGCAAACAAAAATGATTTGCTAAATTTTAGCTTTTTTTTTTTTAATTTAACCTTTTATTATTATTTTCTATCATTACATGTATACAGTATTATTTGTAAACTTTTGCAGCTGAAAAATGAACAATATATTACAATCTAGGTGATGTGAACTTTATTTGAAATACTTCAAAGCACAAATTCATATATTGATGAAATTGGAACATGCATGATTCCTTGTTATCAATTCAAATTTATGGCAAAACACAAAGGCCTTATAACCGACAATTTTACGTGAAAATAAACATGTTCGCAGAAGAAGAGTTATATCTAGGAAATGTTATAGCAGTCTTCTTGTAAAACAGATTTCTATAAATTCAAGTCACCGATACAATAATGTAAGTATTAATAATTAAAAAAAAATAATAATAACTAGACTTTTTCTATCCATGAACATTTCTGGGTTATCCTACTTGAATTTTCTTTTGACTCATAATTTTTAATCTAATGATCAAATAGAGTCTTTACTAGTTCCAAGACTATAAAATACTTTTAGAAATGTCCTCATTGCATTATTAAATATTTGAACTTAAAAAATATTGTAATGAAAATCATAAGTATGAATGCATGTGAAACTTCCTTCCGTTACTTGCTTTCCGGATAGCTACAATCTCCAAAAATTTAAATGCAAACTCAATTGCCATCATCTAACTTCTTGAATCCCGTTCATTTTTTATCCTTTCCCTCTATACCTAGTCTTTTCTCTCACTGTAATCCCTTGCGCACTAGTGGCGGTCACGCCTAGCTTGGGGTGAAATGATTAAAAAAAAAAAGTAAGATGTTACAGATGAAAAGATTTCAAATTGATGTTTTCCTTTTCACTGAAGCAGGCGTTAAACGCATGAGAGTGTTATCGTCTGCTCTACTGTCCCCTTCTTTCTTTCTTTCTTTCTTTCTTTCTTTCTTTCTTTCTTTCTTTCACCCAGACTAACACAATCACTGATATATTTTTCCGTCTTTTCTCGCATTTAAAATGAAAAGTTTCATTATTTATTTGAGGTAATGACAGGGCATATTGAACGCGCTGAGAAACGAAGGAACACCACCAACAACAATAATAATAATATTAAGAATATTTCAAGGTGGCTCTTTGTCCCCCTTACTACTTTGCATATCACTAATAGCATTGACCAGCCAAGTTAACAAGACAGAATGTAGTTATAAAATAGCTTAAAAGAAAATAAGTCATCTATTTTACATGAGTGACTTAAAGTTGTATGCAAGGAATGACAATGAGCTGAAAGGTCTTCTGCAAACTGTAAAATGGTTCAGTGAATACATTGGAATGAAATTCAATTTGGATAAATGTGCTAAAGCCACAGTTTTACGAGAATCACTACAACAAACATCCTCAATTAGCTTAGAACCTGCTGTAACAATAAAAAACTTAGAGCAAGAAGAAGCTTATAAATACCTAGGTATAAATAAGGGTGAAAGAATTCACCATAAAAAAATGAAAGAAATAGTGCGTAAAGAGTACTATAGAAGGGTATTATTAAAAACTGAATTGAATTCTCAGAACAGAATTATGGCTAATAATAACCTCGCCACCCCAGTGGTCCAATATAGTTTCAAAACCTTGAACTGGACTCTAAATGACATCGGACGAATGAATGCTAAGACAAGAAAGCTTCTTTCTATGCATAAGATGCATCATACATAGACCGTCAGTACATGCCCCGTAAAGAAGGTGGATGGGTCTTATTCAGCTAGAATTGTCATACAAGACAACAACTATAGGCTTACTAACATACATAGAAACAACAAAGGACAGGATGATACAATTAGTCAAACAACATGAAAATAGAAATAAAAAATATTCAATAATGAAAGAAGGCAGTAAATACAAACAAGATTTACATTTAGTAGATTCTGTAGAAAGGGAAAACAGAGCCAAGAACCAACTATTCAAGCAATAAATATGAAAAAGAAATCCAACGACAAAGCTCTTGAACAAATGAAACTACGATGGCAAGACAGACCTCTGCATGGTCAATATCCAGAACGTGCTAATAAACCCAATGTTGATTAAGTTAATACTCATCTATGATTATGTTATATAACATATAGTCTTTTTTTGGATGGAAACAATTTTTCTTAAAAAAATTGCTAGTACCACGGTTTCTGATCAAAGGTGCTGGCAAAACGAACGACGAATGCTGTACAAAGATGTTGGACTGGTGACGAACATTAAAAAAATTGCTAGTACCACGGTTTCTGATCAAAGGTGCTGGCAAAACGAACGACGAATGCTGTACAAAGATGTTGGACTGGTGACGAACATTAAAAAAAATTGCTAGTACCACGGTTTCTGATCAAATGTGCTGGCAAAACGAACGACGAATGCTGTACAAAGATGTTGGACTGGTGACGAACATTAAAAAAATTGCTAGTACCACGGTTTCTGATCAAATGTGCTGGCAAAACGAACGACGAATGCTGTACAAAGATGTTGGACTGGTGACGAACATTAAAAAAATTGCTAGTACCACGGTTTCTGATCAAATGTGCTGGCAAAACGAACGACGAATGCTGTACAAAGATGTTGGACTGGTGACGAACATTAAAAAAATTGCTAGTACCACGGTTTCTGATCAAAGGTGCTGGCAAAACGAACGACGAATGCTGTACAAAGATGTTGGACTGGTGACGAACATTAAAAAAATTGCTAGTACCACGGTTTCTGATCAAAGGTGCTGGCAAAACGAACGACGAATGCTGTACAAAGATGTTGGACTGGTGACGAACATTAAAAAAATTGCTAGTACCACGGTTTCTGATCAAAGGTGCTGGCAAAACGAAAGACGAATGCTGTACAAAGATGTTGGGCTGGTGACGAACATTAAAAAAATTGCTAGTACCACGGTTTCTGATCAAATGTGCTGGCAAAACGAACGACGAATGCTGTACAAAGATGTTGGACTGGTGACGAACATTAAAAAAATTGCTAGTACCACGGTTTCTGATCAAA
Organism: Ascarosepion bandense; assembly: GCA_037127315.1. NCBI lineage: Eukaryota > Metazoa > Mollusca > Cephalopoda > Sepiida > Sepiidae > Ascarosepion > Ascarosepion bandense. Next base: position 845,761 of record JBBBDQ010001448.1, read on the forward strand.
TGTGCTGGCAAAACGAACGACGAATGCTGTACAAAGATGTTGGACTGGTGACGAACATTAAAAAAATTGCTAGTACCACGGTTTCTGATCAAAGGTGCTGGCAAAACGAACGACGAATGCTGTACAAAGATGTTGGACTGGTGACGAACATTAAAAAAATTGCTAGTACCACGGTTCTGATCAAAGGTGCTGGCAAAACGAACGACGAATGCTGTACAAAGATGTTGGACTGGTGACGAACATTAAAAAAATTGCTACTACCACGGTTTCTGATCAAAGGTGCTGGCAAAACGAACGACGAATGCTGTGCAAAGATGTTGGACTGGTGACGAACATTAAAAAAATTGCTACTACCACGGTTTCTGATCAAAGGTGCTGGCAAAACGAACGACGAATGCTGTACAAAGATGTTGGACTGGTGACGAACATTAAAAAAATTGCTAGTACCACGGTTTCTGATCAAAGGTGCTGGCAAAACGAAAGCCGAATGCTGTACAAAGATGTTGGACTGGTGACGAACATTAAAAAAATTGCTAGTACCACGGTTTCTGATCAAATGTGCTGGCAAAACGAACGACGAATGCTGTACAAAGATGTTGGACTGGTGACGAACATTAAAAAAATTGCTAGTACCACGGTTTCTGATCAAATGTGCTGGCAAAACGAACGACGAATGCTGTACAAAGATGTTGGACTGGTGACGAACATTAAAAAAATTGCTAGTACCACGGTTTCTGATCAAATGTGCTGGCAAAACGAACGACGAATGCTGTACAAAGATGTTGGACTGGTGACGAACATTAAAAAAATTGCTACTACCACGGTTTCTGATCAAAGGTGCTGGCAAAACGAACGACGAATGCTGTACAAAGATGTTGGACTGGTGACGAACATTAAAAAAATTGCTAGTACCACGGTTTCTGATCAAAGGTGCTGGCAAAACGAAAGACGAATGCTGTACAAAGATGTTGGACTGGTGACGAACATTAAAAAAATTGCTAGTACCACGGTTTCTGATCAAATGTGCTGGCAAAACGAACGACGAATGCTGTACAAAGATGTTGGACTCTTGACGAACATTAAAAAAATTGCTAGTACCACGGTTTCTGATCAAAGGTGCTGGCAAAACGAAAGACGAATGCTGTACAAAGATGTTGGACTGGTGACGAACATTAAAAAAATTGCTAGTACCACGGTTTCTGATCAAAGGTGCTGGCAAAACGAACGACGAATGCTGTACAAAGATGTTGGACTGGTGACGAACATTAAAAAAATTGCTAGTACCACGGTTTCTGATCAAAGGTGCTGGCAAAACGAACGACGAATGCTGTACAAAGATGTTTGGTCTGGTGACGAACATTAAAAAAATTGCTAGTACCACGGTTTCTGATCAAAGGTGCTGGCAAAACGAAAGACGAATGCTGTACAAAGATGTTGGACTGGTGACGAACATTAAAAAAATTGCTAGTACCACGGTTTCTGATCAAAGGTGCTGGCAAAACGAACGACGAATGCTGTACAAAGATGTTGGACTGGTGACGAACATTAAAAAAATTGCTAGTACCACGGTTTCTGATCAAATGTGCTGGCAAAACGAACGACGAATGCTGTACAAAGATGTTGGACTGGTGACGAACATTAAAAAAATTGCTAGTACCACGGTTTCTGATCAAAGGTGCTGGCAAAACGAACGACGAATGCTGTACAAAGATGTTGGACTGGTGACGAACATTAAAAAAATTGCTAGTACCACGGTTCTGATCAAAGGTGCTGGCAAAACGAACGACGAATGCTGTGCAAAGATGTTGGACTGGTGACGAACATTAAAAAAATTGCTACTACCACGGTTTCTGATCAAAGGTGCTGGCAAAACGAACGACGAATGCTGTACAAAGATGTTGGACTGGTGACGAACATTAAAAAAATTGCTAGTACCACGGTTTCTGATCAAAGGTGCTGGCAAAACGAAAGACGAATGCTGTACAAAGATGTTGGACTGGTGACGAACATTAAAAAAATTGCTAGTACCACGGTTTCTGATCAAATGTGCTGGCAAAACGAACGACGAATGCTGTACAAAGATGTTGGACTGGTGACGTACATTAAAAAAATTGCTAGTACCACGGTTTCTGATCAAATGTGCTGGCAAAACGAACGACGAATGCTGTACAAAGATGTTGGACTGGTGACGAACATTAAACAAATTGCTAGTACCACGGTTTCTGATCAAAGGTGCTGGCAAAACGAACGACGAATGCTGTACAAAGATGTTGGACTGGTGACGAACATTAAAAAAATTGCTAGTACCACGGTTTCTGATCAAAGGTGCTGGCAAAACGAAAGCCGAATGCTGTACAAAGATGTTGGACTGGTGACGAACATTAAAAAAATTGCTAGTACCACGGTTTCTGATCAAAGGTGCTGGCAAAACGAACGACGAATGCTATACAAAGATGTTGGACTGGTGACGAACATTAAAAAAATTGCTAGTACCACGGTTTCTGATCAAATGTGCTGGCAAAACGAACGACGAATGCTGTACAAAGATGTTGGACTGGTGACGAACATTAAAAAAATTGCTAGTACCACGGTTTCTGATCAAAGGTGCTGGCAAAACGAACGACGAATGCTGTACAAAGATGTTGGACTGGTGACGAACATTAAAAAAATTGCTAGTACCACGGTTTCTGATCAAAGGTGCTGGCAAAACGAAAGCCGAATGCTGTACAAAGATGTTGGACTGGTGACGAACATTAAAAAAATTGCTAGTACCACGGTTTCTGATCAAATGTGCTGGCAAAACGAACGACGAATGCTGTACAAAGATGTTGGACTGGTGACGAACATTAAAAAAATTGCTAGTACCACGCTTTCTGATCAAATGTGCTGGCAAAACGAACGACGAATGCTGTACAAAGATGTTGGACTGGTGACGAACATTAAAAAAATTGCTAGTACCACGGTTTCTGATCAAATGTGCTGGCAAAACGAACGACGAATGCTGTACAAAGATGTTGGACTGGTGACGAACATTAAAAAAATTGCTAGTACCACGGTTTCTGATCAAAGGTGCTGGCAAAACGAACGACGAATGCTGTACAAAGATGTTGGACTGGTGACGAACATTAAAAAAATTGCTAGTACCACGGTTTCTGATCAAATGTGCTGGCAAAACGAACGACGAATGCTGTACAAAGATGTTGGACTGGTGACGAACATTAAAAAAATTGCTAGTACCACGGTTTCTGATCAAAGGTGCTGGCAAAACGAACGACGAATGCTGTACAAAGATGTTGGACTGGTGACGAACATTAAAAAAATTGCTAGTACCACGGTTCTGATCAAAGGTGCTGGCAAAACGAACGACGAATGCTGTGCAAAGATGTTGGACTGGTGACGAACATTAAAAAAATTGCTACTACCACGGTTTCTGATCAAAGGTGCTGGCAAAACGAACGACGAATGCTGTACAAAGATGTTGGACTGGTGACGAACATTAAAAAAATTGCTAGTACCACGGTTTCTGATCAAAGGTGCTGGCAAAACGAAAGACGAATGCTGTACAAAGATGTTGGACTGGTGACGAACATTAAAAAAATTGCTAGTACCACGGTTTCTGATCAAATGTGCTGGCAAAACGAACGACGAATGCTGTACAAAGATGTTGGACTGGTGACGAACATTAAAAAAATTGCTAGTACCACGGTTTCTGATCAAATGTGCTGGCAAAACGAACGACGAATGCTGTACAAAGATGTTGGACTGGTGACGAACATTAAAAAAATTGCTAGTACCACGGTTTCTGATCAAAGGTGCTGGCAAAACGAACGACGAATGCTGTACAAAGATGTTGGACTGGTGACGAACATTAAAAAAATTGCTAGTACCACGGTTTCTGATCAAAGGTGCTGGCAAAACGAACGACGAATGCTATACAAAGATGTTGGACTGGTGACGAACATTAAAAAAATTGCTAGTACCACGGTTTCTGATCAAAGGTGCTGGCAAAACGAACGACGAATGCTGTACAAAGATGTTGGACTGGTGACGAACATTAAAAAAATTGCTAGTACCACGGTTTCTGATCAAAGGTGCTGGCAAAACGAAAGCCGAATGCTGTACAAAGATGTTGGACTGGTGACGAACATTAAAAAAATTGCTAGTACCACGGTTTCTGATCAAATGTGCTGGCAAAACGAACGACGAATGCTGTACAAAGATGTTGGACTGGTGACGAACATTAAAAAAATTGCTAGTACCACGGTTTCTGATCAAATGTGCTGGCAAAACGAACGACGAATGCTGTACAAAGATGTTGGACTGGTGACGAACATTAAAAAAATTGCTAGTACCACGGTTTCTGATCAAAGGTGCTGGCAAAACGAACGACGAATGCTGTACAAAGATGTTGGACTGGTGACGAACATTAAAAAAATTGCTAGTACCACGGTTTCTGATCAAAGGTGCTGGCAAAACGAAAGCCGAATGCTGTACAAAGATGTTGGACTGGTGACGAACATTAAAAAAATTGCTAGTACCACGGTTTCTGATCAAATGTGCTGGCAAAACGAACGACGAATGCTGTACAAAGATGTTGGACTGGTGACGAACATTAAAAAAATTGCTAGTACCACGGTTTCTGATCAAATGTGCTGGCAAAACGAACGACGAATGCTGTACAAAGATGTTGGACTGGTGACGAACATTAAAAAAATTGCTAGTACCACGGTTTCTGATCAAAGGTGCTGGCAAAACGAACGACGAATGCTGTACAAAGATGTTGGACTGGTGACGAACATTAAAAAAATTGCTAGTACCACGGTTCTGATCAAAGGTGCTGGCAAAACGAACGACGAATGCTGTGCAAAGATGTTGGACTGGTGACGAACATTAAAAAAATTGCTACTACCACGATTTCTGATCAAAGGTGCTGGCAAAACGAACGACGAATGCTGTACAAAGATGTTGGACTGGTGACGAACATTAAAAAAATTGCTAGTACCACGGTTTCTGATCAAAGGTGCTGGCAAAACGAAAGACGAATGCTGTACAAAGATGTTGGACTAGTGACGAACATTAAAAAAATTGCTAGTACCACGGTTTCTGATCAAATGTGCTGGCAAAACGAACGACGAATGCTGTACAAAGATGTTGGACTGGTGACGAACATTAAAAAAATTGCTAGTACCACGGTTTCTGATCAAAGGTGCTGGCAAAACGAAAGCCGAATGCTGTACAAAGATGTTGGACTGGTGACGAACATTAAAAAAATTGCTAGTACCACGGTTTCTGATCAAATGTGCTGGCAAAACGAACGACGAATGCTGTACAAAGATGTTGGACTGGTGACGAACATTAAAAAAATTGCTAGTACCACGGTTTCTGATCAAATGTGCTGGCAAAACGAACGACGAATGCTGTACAAAGATGTTGGACTGGTGACGAACATTAAAAAAATTGCTAGTACCACGGTTTCTGATCAAAGGTGCTGGCAAAACGAACGACGAATGCTGTACAAAGATGTTGGACTGGTGACGAACATTAAAAAAATTGCTAGTACCACGGTTTCTGATCAAAGGTGCTGGCAAAACGAAAGCCGAATGCTGTACAAAGATGTTGGACTGGTGACGAACATTAAAAAATTGCTAGTACCACGGTTTCTGATCAAATGTGCTGGCAAAACGAACGACGAATGCTGTACAAAGATGTTGGACTGGTGACGAACATTAAAAAAATTGCTAGTACCACGCTTTCTGATCAAATGTGCTGGCAAAACGAACGACGAATGCTGTACAAAGATGTTGGACTGGTGACGAACATTAAAAAAATTGCTAGTACCACGGTTTCTGATCAAATGTGCTGGCAAAACGAACGACGAATGCTGTACAAAGATGTTGGACTGGTGACGAACATTAAAAAAATTGCTAGTACCACGGTTTCTGATCAAAGGTGCTGGCAAAACGAACGACGAATGCTGTACAAAGATGTTGGACTGGTGACGAACATTAAAAAAATTGCTAGTACCACGGTTTCTGATCAAAGGTGCTGGCAAAACGAAAGACGAATGCTGTACAAAGATGTTGGACTGGTGACGAACATTAAAAAAATTGCTAGTACCACGGTTTCTGATCAAATGTGCTGTCAAAACGAACGACGAATGCTGTACAAAGATGTTGGACTGGTGACGAACATTAAAAAAATTGCTAGTACCACGGTTTCTGATCAAATGTGCTGGCAAAACGAACGACGAATGCTGTACAAAGATGTTGGACTGGTGACGAACATTAAAAAAATTGCTAGTACCACGGTTTCTGATCAAAGGTGCTGGCAAAACGAACGACGAATGCTGTACAAAGATGTTGGACTGGTGACGAACATTAAAAAAATTGCTAGTACCACGGTTTCTGATCAAAGGTGCTGGCAAAACGAACGACGAATGCTGTACAAAGATGTTGGACTGGTGACGAACATTAAAAAAATTGCTAGTACCACGGTTTCTGATCAAAGGTGCTGGCAAAACGAAAGCCGAATGCTGTACAAAGATGTTGGACTGGTGACGAACATTAAAAAAATTGCTAGTACCACGGTTTCTGATCAAATGTGCTGGCAAAACGAACGACGAATGCTGTACAAAGATGTTGGACTGGTGACGAACATTAAAAAAATTGCTAGTACCACGGTTTCTGATCAAATGTGCTGGCAAAACGAACGACGAATGCTGTACAAAGATGTTGGACTGGTGACGAACATTAAAAAAATTGCTAGTACCACGGTTTCTGATCAAAGGTGCTGGCAAAACGAACGACGAATGCTGTACAAAGATGTTGGACTGGTGACGAACATTAAAAAAATTGCTAGTACCACGGTTCTGATCAAAGGTGCTGGCAAAACGAACGACGAATGCTGTGCAAAGATGTTGGACTGGTGACGAACATTAAAAAAATTGCTACTACCACGATTTCTGATCAAAGGTGCTGGCAAAACGAACGACGAATGCTGTACAAAGATGTTGGACTGGTGACGAACATTAAAAAAATTGCTAGTACCACGGTTTCTGATCAAAGGTGCTGGCAAAACGAAAGACGAATGCTGTACAAAGATGTTGGACTAGTGACGAACATTAAAAAAATTGCTAGTACCACGGTTTCTGATCAAATGTGCTGGCAAAACGAACGACGAATGCTGTACAAAGATGTTGGACTGGTGACGAACATTAAAAAAATTGCTAGTACCACGGTTTCTGATCAAAGGTGCTGGCAAAACGAAAGACGAATGCTGTACAAAGATGTTGGACTGGTGACGAACATTAAAAAAATTGCTAGTACCACGGTTTCTGATCAAATGTGCTGGCAAAACGAACGACGAATGCTGTACAAAGATGTTGGACTGGTGACGAACATTAAAAAAATTGCTAGTACCACGGTTTCTGATCAAAGGTGCTGGCAAAACGAACGACGAATGCTGTACAAAGATGTTGGACTGGTGACGAACATTAAAAAAATTGCTAGTACCACGGTTTCTGATCAAAGGTGCTGGCAAAACGAACGACGAATGCTGTACAAAGATGTTGGACTGGTGACGAACATTAAAAAAATTGCTAGTACCACGGTTTCTGATCAAAGGTGCTGGCAAAACGAACGACGAATGCTGTACAAAGATGTTGGACTGGTGACGAACATTAAACTTTTTAAGTTCGGCGGCCTTTTTAAGTGACCGCTACGACGACGATATTTCTCAAACTTTTTGGGCGACTATTAAACTTTTAAATCTGCAACAAATTCGGGTAACAATTAAACTTTTCAAATCATAATTCACTTTGTCAGGGACCACTCAACCTGACTTCTTTACAAAAAATCAGATTCACATAATCTTCTTATTCGTCTTCTTTGTCCTTTCTTCGTCACTGTCAAGCAACAACAAATACAATCTGCAACAAACTCCTCCGTCTAAAACAATTAGAACCGGACCCTAATGTAAATAAAATATAAAATATATTTTATTTTCCTTTTTCATACAAAGGCATTTTCAGTGAGATGCCATGGGTTAGAAAGTTGTTTGGTCAGAGTTGTCAGCACCACTCATCAGGAAAACCCCGATTTTACTCAACCGTACGCTTCAACGATTACGTCCAGACTCTCAAAATCAAAATCAAAATTACTACTAAAGATTACCTGTCAGCATAACGTCACTTCCCCGCCATTAACAGCTATCTTCCGGTACAAACTTAAATGTGGAACATGAACCGCTGACCTCGCTAGGCAAAATAAAAATCCAAATGCGAAATGTTTTCCTTTTTTGCGCACCTGTCTAACCTTTTACAAAAAAATACATTTCACTCAAACTTTAAAATATCTCACCGAGCGCAATACAATCATTGTCAAAAATTTCATGATTCTCAAAAATATCGTCTAATGAATATTTAACAGTTACGAGCATCTGTATTAAAGTCTGAAACTGAAGCTTTTTTTCATGCAGCGCAAGACCAAACTCTTTTCACTAGAAACTTTCAAGCAAATATCATACATAATAATGTAGATCCAAAATGCAGGTTCTGTGACAAATATCAGGAAACAATAGAACATCTAATCTCAGGATGTTCCTCCACTTGCTCCAAATGAATATAAACATCGTCACGATAGAGTGGGGCAATATTTACATTGGACAAGGTGCAAACATATTGGAAAATATGTAAACAAACACTGCTATAAACATCACCCAGCACCGGTTACAGAAATAGAAGATGTTACCATTCTATAGGATTACACCATCTACACACAGACGAAAATTGAAACAAATAGGTCGGACATTATTGTTAAAATCCAAGAAGGAAAAACTTGCCTGCTAATTGATATGGCTTGTCCAGCGGATTGCAACCTAGCAACCAATGAATTTGAAAAACTATCAAAATTTAAAGACCTGGAAATTGAAATAAAAAAATCTGGAAATGGAAAACAAGAATAGTACCAGTGATAGTAGGTGTACTTGGAATGATAAAAATTGAACAAAACAACACAATGAAAGAATTCCTGGAAACCCCAGCTTAAGAGATATAAAAAATTGTTTTGTTAAATACAGCCCACACACTAAGGAGAAGTTTCTTTATGTTACGCTAGGGATGTTATGGGAGACAGAAAAAAGTAAAAAATGAAATGTAGCCATAACAACACAACACGACCTGCCTTAGATCTTTTCTCAGATTTGGTAGATTGTGTGACCGTAGCAGAAATAGAATTATGATGAAAATGACATAATATTGTTAGGGCGCTCTCCACCTTTCCGCGGAAATGGACTATTCGAATCACTATATAAAATAGTAGTGATTATACCACGAGGAAGGAAGTCGAGTGAGCGAGTCAGTAGGGTATTTCCGGTATTGGACCGGAAGTGTTCTACTAGTCAATCTATCATTTCTCTACGACGATACTGTATACTAATTACCTTGTTCTGTATTCTACTAATCCTCACCTCTTGTAAATACTTCTCTTTCCTGTCAATACACCTACTTTTATACTATTATGTTGTTTTGTATTATTTCACATAATTCTGTTACCCGACGTAACAAGTATAATAATAATAAGAAGAAGAAGAAGAAGAAGACAAAAAGGCATTCATTATTTTCTTTTGTTTACTGAAGATTTTTAAATGGATTTTTTTCTATTCGTGTGGAAACATAAAGACAAATAAAAGCAGTTCTCTGTGCCTCAAATTGCAAATCTGCTGATAAATTACGTTTTTTTTAAAGTAAAACAATAAAAGGCACAAGTGTGCAAGTACTCTGCAACGGTAAGGAGCGAACTCAGTCTCAATAATTTGTAAGCATAGCTTGTTATCCATTAAATTTTTCCAGTTTAACATCACCTACTACTCTTGATTACCAAATACAACTGCCGGCACAATTAAATTATTTCTTTTACCTCACCTTGACCCAAACCCCACCGGCATTGTGCTTATTACGTCACGATTATCAACTTTCTCCGCGGTACGATTATTTTGTTCCGCGTTAATATAAAATTTCCCGGTGGAATATTTACTTGAACCGACTTGTTTATTTTAAAAATTAAAAAATTCTCACCGGCATGCCTACGCCAGACGGCATTTTCATTTGGTACAAAAGAGGATCGACTCAAAGCATGTTGCACTCACTAAGGGTCGAACAGTGATGCTCTTTAAGACTTGTTTGCAAATCATAACAACGGAGAGACGAACAAATATGTACAGAGTGGGGCCAAAAGTAGGTATGCAGTTGTTCAATTATTTTATATACTGACGCGACTTTTATTTTTAACAGGTATTGTGAGTAGTGGAAAATAATTTGAACCAAGAACAAAGAAAGTGGATTCTAAAGCCGTATTGGAAGTTTGAAAATGTCGTCGAGCAGGTGCGCAAAACATGGACAGAAGCATTTCAAACCGTTCTTCTAAGACAGCTGACAATTTATCGTATCAGACAGAAATAAAAAAATTAAAAAAACAAGACAAAACAAAAAAAAAAAACCAGTTCAGTGGTTACTGCACTGAAATCTGGACGTCCTGGGACATCTATGAATGAGGAAAATAAGATAAAAAAAATTTAAACAAATTTAATTGTAATAAATAAAAATAAAAGTAAAGTGTATACCTATCTTTTGGCCTATCACACACACACACACACACACACACACACACACACACACACACATATATATACATACATATGTGTGTCTGTTTGAAATGTGTATGTGTGTATATATATATATATATATATATATATATATATATATATATATATATATTATAAATTATGTTTTAGAACATGTACATCATTTTTTAATATATGTCCTCGACAATCATATGTTTGTTTCAAAGTTGGGTACGTTTCTTCGGGAGGTAAAAGCAAAACTGAATTCGTCTGCTCCCTATATTTGGTTCATTGTTGTTGTGGGAGGTTGGTTACGGTTATTGATAATGAAGGGAATGTGTCTTGTGTTGTCTGTTAGAGTTTTGAAGAGCCTGGTGTGCAAGTGCTAAATTGTTGATTAATGGTATTATCTGTTGGAGTGTACGTTTTTATCTGCCGGGTATATCTTTTGGTTAGAATTTCGCAGAGATTGGTGTGTGTGTGTGGGTGGGGGGGTTATTACTCGGTCAGTTTTGTGTGTTTGCGTGGGGTTTTCTTGTGCGTGTGATTGGGGACTTGTCTTGTTTGTTGACCTTAAGAATTTTTAGGCGTCTTGCTTAGCTAGCGCTTGATTTATTTGTGTCTGTTGTTACCAGACAAATTTTATTTATTCTCTTTCATTTAGTGGCGAGGCTGTTTTTCTTAGGGTTCCTTATATAGACGTGATAGGGTGGGGTGTTTTTTCTTTTTAATTTTGATTTTTTCAGTACGGCATATTTTGTATTTTATTTTTGTTTTTTATATTTTTTTATTTTTTTTATTTTAGCGGGATCGGGGTGTTTATTCATGTATTATTGTATTTAGAAAAATTTATTTCTAAAAAGGCTAAACTTGCATTCTTTCGGAAGTAAATGCAAATTTCTATTTTGTCAGCTTTGATAATGTTTCTAAATTTGTATATTTAATCTTAGTATTGAATTTAGAAGATCGATTTTTTTCCTTTTAATTTTTTTGATTCATTTTTAATTTGGGAGAATTTTTTTTTTTTAATTTGGGAGTTATTTTTTTCTTTTGGAATATTAAACTTTGTTGTAGACTTTCGTAATTTGATCTATTTAAGTGTGGATTGTTTTGTATTTAGGCGAGGTTATTTATAAAAAATCAAAAATTGTATTTTTTAGAGGGCAAATGTAAATTTGTATTTTATCAGTTTTTTATAATTTATCTAAATTTGTATATTTTTTAATCTTGATTTTGAATTTAGGGGATCAATTTGTTTTCTTTTAATTTTTAATTATTCCTAGATTATAGTTTGGGAGCTTGATAAAACCAGAAAACTAATCCATAAAGTCTTCAAATCTTTTGGCCTTAACGTAGTGATTAATCACAATATCAAACAAGTAGACTTCCTTGACATAACATTAGACCTCGTATCGAACACATTCCAACCTTACATGAAAAACAACGCCAACCCAATATATATAAACCCCAACTCTAATCACCCACCATCCATAATTAAGCACATCCCATCATCGGTAGAACGTCGTATTAAATATTTATAAATTCATTTGATGCACTTGTATTTACAGTTTTTCACTTGGCAATAAATACTAAAAATAGTATGAAATACATCATTTCTTTGGAAAAAACTGGGGTGGCCTAATGATTATAGCCGGTAGTATATATATATATATATATATATATATATATATATAGTTATGTATCAAATGTACATTGCGACACGGAAATTTCTATGTTTCGAGATAGATTCTCATCATCAGGCAATGTTGATGTTAGTTGTGCAAATGATTTTTCCGTGTCGCAATGTACAATTAATACATAACTATATAATTATATTAAGCTCTATAATACTCATTATATTGAGCACTGTTTATAATAAAATAAATGCCAGAGCACTCAAAATAAAAAAACCTTGAGTCCTCTTCACCTGGAATTATATATATATATATATATATATATATATATAGAGAGAGAGAGAGAGAGAGAGAAAGAAAGAGAGAGAGATAGTGGATGATTAATATGTGAGAAGATGAATGGAGGCATAAGGTCGTCATCACTAATGATCACTCGATACACCTTCGTAATCGCAACTCAACTCTTTCTGAATCATCTGAACTGTCCTCAGATTGACACTCAAACAATCTGAAATGTTCGTATTGGAGCTTCCGGGGCAAATGCCAAGCAGTACAGCTTATCGTTTCCAAATTTCTGACAGAACGAATTTCGTCATGGTGTTCTTTTTTTTCACAGACAGTACCCAACTGACCCTACTATTCTACACATTCGACAAAATCATAAACAAACAAACATCGCGCATGCACGAAATTAAAAATACAAAAATGGTGACTATTTACTCATCCCATGCTGGATATATATATATATATATATATATATATATATATATATATATATATATAGTAATAAGCGTAAATTACATGACATTTTTACTAAAAACTAAAAAAAAAAACAAAACCGGTTTCGTTCCAGGATTTATCAAGTTTATTTCTGGCAATGTAAGCATGTCCATTAAAAGATAATAACGGGGGAGAGAAAAAATGCAAGGTGAACAAGAGTTCAATGACATTCAAACCCAGCAAACAATTTCTCTGTAGGCAGAGAGAAGGCTTGCGGGATTTTATGTACAGTGTCTCTCTTGACCTTATATTTAAATTCCTGGAAATTGAACCTGTCGGGGAAGCAAGTATATGGAAGCAAGTATATATACTGGCAGGAAGTGCGAGAAAAGAAGCTGTTAGAGTAAAAATTGGGGTTACATTTTATGGGTTTCACTGTAAAAGGGTGGGACCTAGTTTCTAATCTAGTATCTCGTGAAAATTCATACCTAGGGAGCACCAGTGAGCTAGGTTCATTGGAGCAGAAGCCGTGAAAGTATTTATAGAAGAGGCACAGGGAAGCCACGTCACGCCGGTGAGAGTGCGACTGCAGCCAGGCTGCCAAGTCGGTATTCGATCACATTACAGATTCTCCGTTGGATTTTGTCAAGAACCCAGAGGTGAATAGCAGAGGCACCCGACTAGATGTTGCAGCAGTATTCAATACACAGGCGGATGGTAGATTTATATATGTGCAGGATGGATTCAGACGGGAAAAACTTCCTGGCCCTGCACTGTGAACCGACCTTCTTAGCAGCGGATTTAGCCATGGATTCAGTATAGTCATTCCACTTGAGGTCCGCTGAAAGTTTTAGGCCAAGGAGGCGTAGTGTTTTGCTCTCAAGGAGGCTAATGGGGGGATAGGAGCGATTGTCTATGATGATGACTAGATAGCAGCTTCATTTTGGAAGCATTAAAATTTACGAGCCATTTCTTACCCCAGTCCACCACAGATTGGAGGTCGTTCTCAAGCTCAGTTTCCAGCTAGAGATGAGTTGAGACTTGTTCCAAGGATTCTAACCTGGTGGCAGCAAATCATTCATTGTATCAACGAATATATATATATAAATATATATATATATATATATATATATAGTACTGTGCAAAAGTATTAGGACAAGAACTATTTTATCTTTTATGAAGCATCAAAATAAAGTTTAAAATCACCCCTGTTCTAACACTTTTGCACACTATCAGTAGTGTGCAAAAGTATTAGGACAGAGGTGATTCTCCTAAAAATCTCACTGAAATTCAAATACAGGGTGAAAAGCCAAACTGTTATAAGAATTATTTAACTAAAAATGAAGAGGAAGGAAGGCTTTGGAATTTGAATTGGCCCCAACAAAGCCCTGATCTCAATCCTACTGAACATCTATGGGATATTTTGGATAAAAAAATTGATAAATCTAATGTTATTTCGCAAGACACACTTTGGGAACAAATACAAGCTGCTTGGTAGGGATACCATTAAATACATTGAAGAAGCTTGTGATGTCAATGCCTGACAAAATGAAGGCTGTGATCAAAGCAAAAGGCTATTGTACTAAATATTAAATTTATTTTGTAACAAGTATTTTTTCTTGTGAAAGCATTTATTGAGTAAATCAAATAAAATTAATTTAATTAAATTGTTTATTTTCTGTCAGTATGCTTCATCAAAGATCAAATAGTTCTTGTCCTAATACTTTTGCACAATACTATATATATATATATATATATATATATATATATATATATATATATATATACTACGTGCGATTGTTAAATTGTCGCAATTATTTATTATTTCAAAGTAAAAGGTTATTATACTGAATATTAAATCTATTTTGTAAGAAGTATTTTTCTTGTTAATGCATCTGTTGAATAAATCAAATAAAATGAATTAATTTAATTAAATTGTTTATTTTCTGTCACTATGCTTCATAAAAGATAAAATAGTTCTTGTCCTAATACTTTTGCACAGTACTGTATATCCCGTATTTTTTTGCAAAACGTATCAATATCAAATGGGGAATCATAAAAAGAGAAGACGCAAGCAATATTAATGGTAAAAATTGTAAATTATGCCTGGAAGAAAAACTAGAAATAATTACTTTTAAAAACTAAAGAAACGCTTAAACAAGAAAAATAAAATCATGGATAAATGTAAGCACATAAATAAACACTTACTTTGCTACCTAAGGACTAATGAAAATAAACATATATATATATATATATATATATATATATATATATATATATATATATATAAGTAAATATAACAAACTTTAATTAAAGAACAAACGAAATAAATATAATATAAACTACAAACATACACGCATGAAATCAAACAATAATAAACTTAATTATATTTTTACAATTAATGTTTTATTCCCACAAAAATCAATCAGGAAATAAAAAAACAAAAAAACAATTCAAAACAATAATAGCAAAAATTGTAAATAATGCCAAGAGAAAAACTAGCAACAATTTTCAAAACCAAAATAAATTCTTAAACAAGAAAAATGAACTTAGAAACTATCCATGCGTAAACCTGAACAACAATAAATAAAAGATTAATTATAAATCCAAATTTTTACAATTAATACTTAAAAATATTGCCATGAAACTATCAAACCAGATAAGAAAACAAAACAATATAAAAAAATGTGTGTGCGTATATATGTATAAGGGCATATCTGTGCGTGTGTACGTATGTACTCGTGTTCAAACATAAAAATACGGTGACACACCTAGGAATAATAATAATAAATTGCGACACCCGCTGAATAGTGAACGGATGAATTCGCCTACGAGACTCTGGTGTCGGGATGCTGAAGTGACAAACGTATATATATATATATATATATATATTTTATTATGACAAAAACTAAGTAATTAAAAAATCAATATATATATATATATATATATATATATATATATATTTTATTATGACAAAAACTAAGTAATTAAAAAATCAATATATATATATATATTGATTTTTTAATTACTTAGTTTTTGTCATAATAAAGTTAGACCAGTGCACATTTGTATTAAAAAGTGTTCAATACAATCATGTTGTAGAACTTTTAAATATTTTACATTTGTAAACGAGTTATTACGCGACCTAGGTTTCTACCATGTGGTGAGCGTTTTTTTTATTGCAAATCGCCTGAAGACACCACATGGTAGAAACCTAGGTCGCGTAATAACTCGTTTACAAATGTAATATATATATATATATATATATATATATATATATATATATTTCTTTTTTGTTATTACAATACAATAGTTTATAAAAGCATTATATGACTACACAAATAGTTTCATGTTTCAGAACAATATAGTTCTTCTTCAGGTTCTGAAACATGAACATTTTTGTATTGAGCACTATTTATAAAAGTAAATGCATGAACAGCAGATTTTTAATCTATCTGTTCTTTCACTTCCTTGTAATGTGTGTGTGTGTGTGTGTGTGTGTGTGTGTGTGTGTGTGTGTGTGTGTGTGTGTGTGTGTGTGTGTTAAGGAAGTTGTAAGACAAAATGGAAAAGTTTTACTTGTGACGTGTTTCATATGTTAGGACTTCATCAGACTGAATATGTTGAGGTTATTATGACTACACATGCGCACGAATGAGTTTCAAGATATTGTGAACAATTTTAAAAAATATTTTTTCTTGTGAAATCTAACCAAATTCATCTATATCTTTTTCTTTTTCTTTCCATCATCTTTGCTTTTAAATATCCCAAATTGTGATAACATGAAATCTGCTAAGAATGGTAAAACATTCCAAGAATGGTGAAACATTCCAAGAATGGTGAAACATTTCAAGAATGGTAAAACATTCCAAGAATGGTAAAATATTCCAAGAATGGTAAAACATTCCAAGAATTGTGAAACATTCCAAGAATGGTAAAACATTCCAAGAATGGCAAAATATTCCAGGAATGGTGAAACATTCCAAGAATGGTAAAACATTCCAAGAATGGTAAGATATTCCAAGAATGGTGAAATTCCAAGAATAGCAAAATATTCCAAGAATGGTGAAACATTCGAAGAATGGTAAAATATTCCAAGAATGGGGTACATTCCAAGAATCGTGAAATATTCCAAGAATCGTGAAACATTACAAATTAAGAATGCTCTTAAATAGAATCCAATGATCATTCCTGATTTTATTTTGTCGTTATGATTGGAATATAAGCTTATTACGTCATTTTTATTAATTGATTTTCGGTGGATACTAAATTTTAGGCTGCTGTCAACTCAGTGTAGAATGATGTCTAAGAATGGTATTATTTTCTTCCATTTTTTTATGTAAATTCTGTTGCATGTTCGACATTCTTGCGTTTGGAATGTTTTGTAATTTGCTTGAAGCATTGTGTATATTAGGTGTATGGTTAGGTCTTTGAGGCGTTTAGTAAAATAAAGGAAGGTAAAGAAGTTGTTGGGTATTACCTATTTATTATACATTAATATTTCGAGATCAAAATCTCATCTTCAGAATGGCAGGAGAGCTTGTGTCTGAGTGAGTTGTGCCTTTCAACGAATGTTCATTCCTGGCTACTGCTGTCATTATTTTTTTTTTTTTTTAATCGTATCACCCCGAGCAAGGTGGTAACGCCACTGATGTGTTGGGGGAGGGGGGCTACATAAGAGTAAAAAGATTACGTAGAAGAGAGTGAAGAGAAAGAGGCTGATGTGTTGGGAGGCTACATAAGAGTAAAAAGATTAAGTAGAAGAGAGTGAAGTGAAAGACGAACCAGTTAGAAAGGAACAAGAGAAGGGTGGGAATACAGGTGTGATGACAGTTACAAAGGTGGAGAGAAAGGAAAGGATATACAGGGTGGCGAAGAAAGAACTAGAGTCAAGTGGTTAATAGATGAGTATTGACATTGCATTTAAATTCCTGGAGGTTGTAGCCGTCATGAAAGCAATATATATATATATATATATATATATATATATATATATATATATATTAGCAGATGATTCCGGTGTGCGGCAATTATAGACAGTCCCTGAAAATCATAACAAGCCTTGTGCAGGAAATTAGACACATGAATCTCATTCGGGAGCTGTCTATGGTTGTGCTCGTACGAAGCTGCAAGTCATAGTAAATGAGAGTGCAAGTGTTCTGGCCTTGATCAGACTGTCGTTTGCATTAGATAAGGTACTCTCTCCCAGAAACCGTAAGTCAGGTCTGATAATCACATTTGTAGTGTAAAACACAGGTAGAATCTGTGGGTATTAATATTGCATTTAAATTCCTGGAGGTTGTAGCCGTCAGGAAAGCAAGAATATGGAAGCGAGTTCCACAGGCAGGAAGTGCGAGAAAAGAAGCTGAAGGAGTAGAATTGTCGTCTGCATTTAGTTAATCTAACTGTGAATGGGTGGGACGCAGTTGCCAATCTGGTTGCACGAGTAAACACCTGTTGCAGAGGCACCAGTGACTTAAGTTTGTTGGAGCAGAAGCCATGAAAGTATTTATAGAACAGACAAAAAGAGGTCAGATCTCGTCGGTGGGGAAATGGCTGTAGTCGAGCCGCCAAGTTGGTACCTATCACATTACTGATTCTCCTTTGGAGCCTGTCAAGAACACTGAGATGAACAGCAGGGTCGCCTGCCATATATAGCAGCAGTATTCCATGCACGAACGAATGGTTGATTTGCATATATGCAGGATGGATTCAGGCGGGAAAAACGTCCTGGCCCGACACAGTGATCCAACCTTCTTAGCAGTGGATTTAGCTATGGACTCAATGTAGTGGTTCCATTTGAGATCAGAAGAGAGGGTAAGGCCGAGGAGACGCAGTGTATTGCTCTCAGGGAGACTCGCTTAGTCCATGCTTATGGGAGGCAGGAGAGGTTGTCTGTGATGATTGACAGACAACAGCATGGTCTTAGACGCATTGAAAGTGGCAAGCCACTACTTACCCCAATTCACCACAGAATGTAGATCCCTCTCAAGGTCAGCAGCGAGAATATGTTTGAGTAAATGCTTGTGTGTGTTGGGGTGTTAGAGCATGTATGTGTGTGCATGTTTATAGTATATATATGTGTGATTGATAGTTGGGACCTTTTCCTAATCTGATGATATCAATCTGCTTTAATATGTAGTTTATCTAAGTATGCGTTCACCTGACCGTTAGTTTGATCTTTGCCAAATTAGAAGAAAGATTGTTTTATAACTGTTGTTTTATGTTTGCTTTATCTCGTGTGTGCGTGTCCGTGAGTGTGTCATGTGTGCGTGTTTATGTGTGTATACTTCTTGTATTTTATTTTACTTTATTTTGTATATATATTTTTAAATTATTTTGTTTTATTTATTTATTTATTTGTTTTATTTTATTTTAATTTACAAGATCCGATAAGTCAGAACCACAGTGATATTTAAACAGAGACTTTGCAGACCTCAATATTTACACGAAGTGGGGAAATATATTGAAAATATCTTCAAGGCCCTTCAGTACTCTAACTTTCATATTCAGTGCGAAACAAAATGCTCATAAAATATGCTCATAAAATATTCCAAAATAGAAAAGCTGACCTTCCTGACAAACCCAACGAACCAAAAACAATTATATTATTCTACCCGCTAACTCTATTAAAACAACAACGGAAAGGAAGTTATATAAACTCAAGATAAAAATTTGTCACAACTACGTCTTAAACAATAAAAGACTTAATCAATACAAGACAAAACAACAAGCCACAACTTGAAGGAGGAATTTGCTCTATCAACTGCAAGGTTTACCAAAAGGCATATATTAGATAGACCGCAAGAATTTTAAACAAAAGACTATATGAAGACAAAATTAACATAAAATAAAAACACACATACACACAATAAAACGCATTAGTTATTCTTTTTTTTAAAAAATCATATCACCCTGAGCAAGGCGGTAACGCCACTAATGTGCAGGGGGCTACGTAAGATTGAAAAGATTGGAAAAGAGAAAGCCGGAAACCACATCATAAACAGGAAAACAAGGGATGAGCCTCTTCACCCGTTCAATAGACGTGGGTGGAGTGTGTACCGGGCGATAGTTTAGTCTATCTACTCCAATTGAAAAAAAAAAAAAAGAGGAAAAGAATGGAAAAGAGTAAAAGATTGGAAAAGAGAAAGCCGGAAACCACATCCTAAACAGGAAACAATGGATGAGCCTCTTCACCCGTTCAATAGACGTGGGTGGAGTGTGAACCGGGCGATAGTTTAGTCTATCTACTCCAATTGAAAAAAAAAAAAAGAGGAAAAGAATGGAAAAGAGTAAAAGATTGGAAAAGAGAAAGCCGGAAACCACATCCTAAATAAGGAACAAGGGATGAGCCTCTTCACCCGTTCAATAGACGTGGGTGGAGTGTGTACCGACCGTAACAAAAAAAGCTAAGCACAATTTTGAGTTAAAAAATATTTCTCTAAATGGAGTACTGCTGCCATTTATGGTCAGGTGCCCCTGCCGTTCTCCTCAGTGTTCTTGACAAGCTCCAAAGGAGAGTGTGTAATGTGATAGGTACTGATCTGGCGACTCGTCTGCAGCCACTTTCCCATCGTCGAAATGTGGCCTCCCTCTGTCTCTTCTATAAATACTTTCATGGCTTCTGCTCGGATGAGCTTAAGTCACTGATGCCTCCTCAACAGGTGTTTACCCGTGCAACCAGACTGGCAACTGGGTCCCACCCATTCACAGTCAGGTTAGCCAAACGCAGACGACAATTCTACTCCTGCAGCTTCCTCTCTCGCACTTCCCGCCTGTGGAACTCACTCCCGTATTCTTGCTTTCCTGACGGCTACGACCTCCAGAAATTTAAAAGCAAAGTTAATACTCACCTACTAACCACTGGACTCTAGCTCTCTCCCCTCCCCTGTATAATCTTCACGTTCTCTCCGCCCATGTATCTGTCATTGCACCTGCTTTCTCAGCTTTCTATTGTTCCTTTCTAACTAGCTTGTACTCCTCACTCTTTTCTAATTAATCTTTCTACATTTATGTAATCCCCTGCACATCAGTGGCGTTTCTGCCTTGCTCGGGGTGAAATGATTAAAAAAAAAAAAAAAAGAAAAAGAAGAAATAATTCACTAAGACAAAAATGTCTAGAAAGTGCTTTTGTGGCGGACTTCTTAGATAAATTTCAATTCGGCTGATAGTCATGAATTGTAATGTTCATTGGAATGGTCGTTATTGCTCCAAAAGATATAAGATTGAAGAAGATTCAACTTGACAAAATTCTGAATGTTCAGAATAGTTAACTAGTAGTGTAGGTATGTATAAGTGGATGCGTTTCGTGATGTGAGGGGATTTAGTAGGCGGCGACGTGGAGTCGTTTGGCAGCTAAAATTAAACTGCTGGAATAGAAATTCCAGCCATTTTTATAAGTGCTAGGAGGCTCCAGACAACTTGGCGGGAAAATTCTAACTTGTACAAAAATCTGTGATTGGTCGAAATGAACAAATCAGCTACTGAGTACTGAAACGATATTCAAAGATGTTCGAGAACATTCTTAAATGCGATTTCAAAATTGTATTTATAGTGTTATGGTTTATAAAATGGCGAGTGTTCTAAAAATAGAAAAAGATAGACACACTGACGCCAAGAATTCAAAATTGAGCGGCAAAATAAGGAACCGTTTCTTTTGGTAGGAGTAGGAGTAAGAGTAGGAGGAAGAAGTAGGAGTTAAGGACAGTAGATTTGTGTAGGAGATTTAAAAAGGGGAAGACGCTACAGTTGACGACTAGAGTCCAGAAGGGATGGGCTCGTTTACTACTAGCATCTCACAGTGAAGAGAATTTAACTAGTCTGCTCCTGTATCCACACAAAATTTAAAGGTTGTAACTTGATGTAAAAACATAAAGTTTTATACCAAAAATAAACATCATTAATTCAAGTTTGTGTTATCTTCTAATTATACCAAAAATGTGACAACACAACAATAGAAAATCAACAGCGATTAACTGACCAATCAGAGTTAAGCAACCAGCAAAATGTATGTGTGTGGTGTTACACATTAAATGATGTATGTTTGCATGCGAATTAAATGTCTAAGTTCAATGTTAATGGCAAGTTCAGCCACAGTTAATTTAAGTCCAAGTCTTTAAAACGTTTCACAGTTCTTGGCATATTTTCTGTTGTCACAACGTGGAATGTTTAAAATACAAAAACGATGGAAAAGGAAAGAAAATGGATGAATTTGGTTAGGTTAGTTAAAAAATCATTCTTTAAAAAAATTATTTCAAAAATACCCGCGTCTCTTGTGTGATGCGCACCAACGTCAACAAAACCCGTCTAGTTAAGTCGAACACACACACACACACACACACACACACACACACACACACACACAAAAAAAAATGTGTGTATATATATATATATATATATATATATATATATATATATATATATATATATATTCCATTTGTAAACGAGTTATTACGCGATTTAGGTTTCTACCATGTGTGGTGTCTTCAGGCGATTTTCAATAACTGATTTTACCGTTGTTTAACGTTTTATTTTCTTTTTTAAGAACGCTCAGGTAACGGTGTTTTTTTGGGCGCTTGCGTGGCAGGGAATTTTTGAACACGCAATTTTTACAATTACAAGGAATTATGACGTTTTCATCTATGAACCTAAGAAGTATGAACCTAAGAAGTATTTTTAGTATTTTTTTAGCATACTAAAAAATACCTTTTAGGTTCATACAACCATGGATGAAAAAGTCATAATTCCTTGAAATTTTAAAAATTGCGCGCTCAAAATTCCCTTCCACGTGAGCGTTCAAAAAAAAACCCATTACGTGAGCGTTCTTAAAAAAAAACCAAAAAAAAACCCCAGTAAAATCAGTTATTGAAAATCGCCTGAAGACACCACTCATGGTAGAAACCTAGGTCGCGTAATAACTCGTTTACAAATGGAAAATATTCAAAAGTTCTACAGTATAATTGTATTGAAGACTTTTAATACAAATGTGCAATGGTCTAATCTTATTATGACCAGAAACTATGTAATTAAACAATCAATTAATATATATATATATATATATATATATATATATATATATATATATATATATATTAATGGCTGTCTACTCGTATTCAAGGATACCCGTCTACCTGGGCGGCTAGCTAATCTTCATTGTAAACACCTACTCAAGCACACACGTGTTTGTTCAACAACAACAGAGCCTACCTGTTGTTATACTGCAACAATGCCGAGCTGACCTTAGTTACAGTTTCTGGGAGAGAACGCGTTATCTAGCGTGAACAACAGTCTGGACGCTCAAAATCCTTGATCACGATGAAATGTGACTTCGAGCGAGCCAAACCATCAACGACTCCTCAAAGTCTACCAGTTTCACTCACAAAGCTTGGATCAAGCCGTGGTATGGTTTTCAGGCACTTTGCAAGGTGCTACACGCTCGAATCGCCTCCTCCAGACCGAAAACATCACTTTCTTGACAAATCACCTATGATGAGATTCGAACGTTCTAACCATTCGACCACGCGCCCATAGTGTCATCCGCAGACAGATCTGTTTCACTGTATCATAGCTCATCAGTACGTTTAGACATCCGATTGCTTCTAGCCAGGATTGAAAACCGACCAAATTGACATCAGACGGTGATTCTAACTCTGAGCTATGGGCGCTCATTAGAGGAAGGTGGACTTTAGCGTGTTATATACAATATAAATACACGCCAGTAGCCGAGAGTGTTCAAATTCATTACTGAATGAACGATGCGTAGATGCGTGTGTAGCTACTGTTTTTTCAAAGTCTACCATTATACTAATGCGCATGTGTAATCATAGCAACCTCAACAAACCCTGACGAAGTCCTTACGGATGAAACGCGTCAAAGGTAAACTTTTCCATTTTGACTACAATTTCCTCAATATTGTTATTGAGTTTGATTTGAGTTTGGGTTTTGTTTAACGGCATATCAACACCTCTGTGGGTTATTTAATGCCAAAAAGGTGGGGTTTTAAAATATTTTTTGTAAGTTCGATCATAATAAGAAGGTTGATTTAGTCAGATTTTAAATGAAATTTTTTTTGTTTTTATTCTTTTTATTTTAGAAAACTGAAAATGTCTTCTAGTTTTGCATTCAAAAATGTTTTGCTGAGAATTTTTCCTTCAAAAATGTGTTATGGCAATATTCTTTTCTTCAAAAATGTATTGTTGCTAATATTTTTCTATAAAAGTCTATTTTTTATGTATTTCTATAAAAATGTATTTTTATACTTTCATAGTGTTTTGACCCCAATTTGGGGGTTAACTATTTGCCCATAGCTGGGACATATTGTTATTGCTATAATAAAATATATAATATTTATAATATATAAAATATATAACCTCATCTCTCATCTCATATATAGTAACAAATTACTTTTTTTTTCTTTTTTTAAAAGATTTTACATCATAATAAACTTAAATGTCAGGAGTCAAAATGTACTTTTTATTTTAATTTGTTTACTCCTTCTCACTACACACACACACGCGCGCGCACACACACACGCACACACACACACACACGCGCGCGCACACACACACACACACGCACGCACACACACACGAGGACGGAAAGTGCGACACTGAGATCCGAAGGAGTATCGGCATGGCCAAGAATGCATTCTAGAAAATATGTAGAATATTGAGAGACAGGAAAATCTTGTTGGAAACTAAGAAGAGAGTACTGTTCTTCAATATGGTAGTGAATGCTGGACAATCTCATCAAAGATGAAGAAAGACTTGAAGCAACCGAAATGTGGTTCTGTAGAAAGATGCTTAGGATACCGTGGACTGAACATGTGATCAAAGACGAGGTTTTGAAGAAAATGGAAACGAAAAGGAAAGTAACACTTAACATCAGTAAAAAGACAGCTGAAGTTCCTTAGACATGTAATGAGGAAGGAAGGCTTGAAGAATCTAATACTCTCAGGCCAGATAGAAGGTAAGAGAGACAGAAAAGCAACGCGTAACATACTTGATTGGCTTGAGCAAATGAATCGAAAAGTTGGATTTGGATGAGGTAACAGGGAAAAGCGTGTTAAGAGCTACTAGGGATAGGAAGATGTGGAAGGCCATGATCGCCTACGTCCTGCTCATAGAAGAATATATATATATATATATATATATATATATATATATATATATATATATATTCAAATAAAACTGCTAAAATTATAGATGTCGTATGGCCATTTCATCGAGAAATCCTCGCTTCTTCAGCGATAAAAATCTTTATTATGCAAATATAGGACAAAATTCATATGCCGGAAGGCTACTCAAAAGAAAATTCATACACTGGAAGTTTACAAGAAAGTGGGAAATAAGAAAAGAAATGAGAAAAAACAATGGGAGAGGGAGTTAAAAGGTTTTAAAAGATATATATATGTCTGTTGAATTGTAGTTTAAAGGTACGCTTTCTTCTCTTCCTTACCATATATATATATATATATATATATAGTATATCGAGGCAGCAAGTAATTTTCTAAACATA
Organism: Ascarosepion bandense; assembly: GCA_037127315.1. Classification (NCBI taxonomy): domain Eukaryota; kingdom Metazoa; phylum Mollusca; class Cephalopoda; order Sepiida; family Sepiidae; genus Ascarosepion; species Ascarosepion bandense. The sequence continues at coordinate 871,248 of JBBBDQ010001448.1, forward strand.
TACTGTTAAATATAAGAGACAATGAATGTCTATTATGTTTAGTCATGAGCCGTTCTAAACGTCGTATTTTTGCTTTAATTTCAGTTGAAAATAAAGACAAAAATTCTCCAACATTTGGATAATTATTTATTGGTTTTCTTCTAAGCTTTCGGCTCACATGAGCCATCTTCAGAGAGGTTGTTTAAACTGAAATATTATAAAATCCACCATCACCGACGATTTTATTTTGTGTTGACATAAAACTCCGCTTGGCAACGGCAATAGTTGCCAAAAATAATAAACGCAATTCTTAAGTTTGCGATGCGGTTTTATGACGTCACACCGCGGGATAGCGCGAAATGACAACAAAACCATGTAGTCAAATGCAATGTAATATGTTATTTCCGGTTTTAAAGTTGATTTTATTCAGTGTTGGTTGCTTTGATTTGATGTACATGGCCTCCAATATCCAATATATGTATATAATTGATTGTTTAATACTTAGTTTTTGGTCCTAATAGGCTTAGACCAGTGCACATGTGTATTAAAAAGTGTCCAATACAATTATATTGTAGAACTTTTGAATATTTTCCATTTGTAAACGAGTTATTACGCGACCTAGGTTTCTACTCATGGGTAGTGTCTTCAGAAGTAAATAATACATCTTAGGTTCATACAACCATGGATGAAAACGCCAAAATTCGTTTTAATTTTTTAAAATTTCGCGTTCAAATATTCCATGTCACGTGAGCGTTAAAAAAAACACATTACGTAAGCGTTCTTCAAAAGAAAAACGGTAAAACGGTAAATCAGTTATCAAAAATTGCTTGAAGACACCACTCATGGTAGAAACCTAGGTCGCGTAATAACCCGTTTACAAATGGAATATATATATATATATATATATATATATATAGAGAGAGAGAGAGAGAGAAATGGATTATATATATATATATAGAGAGAGAGGGAGAGAGATGGAATATATATATAGAGAGAGAGAGATAGAGAGAGATGGAATATATATATAGAGAGAGAGAGAAATGGAATAGAGAGAGGGGGGAGAGAAATGGAATATATATATATAGAGAGAGAGATAGAGAGAGATGGAATATATATATATAGAGAGAGAGAGAGAGGGGGAGAGAGATGGAATATATATATATATATATATATAGAGAGAGAGAGGGAGAGAGATGGAATATATATATATAGAGAGAGAGAGAGAGAAATGGAATAGAGAGAGGGGGAGAGAAATGGAATATATATATATAAGAGAGAGAGAGAGAGAGATGGAATATATATATATAGAGAGAGAGAGAGAAATGGAATAGAGAGAGGGGGAGAGAAATGGAATATATATATAGAGAGAGAGAGATAGAGAGAGATGGAATATATATATATATATATATAGAGAGAGAGAGAGGGAGAGAGATGGAATATATATATATATATAGAGAGAGAGAGAGAGATAGAGAGAGAGATGTATTAGAATTACCGAATGTAAAGTCTAGTAAAACAAAAAAATAAAGAGTAAAAAGTATTGAAATCATGATACACTCTTGTTTTGTTCCATTTATTACAGTAAAGGAATCTGAACGTTCACCATTCGAGATAACACAAACCTCCATATCCTGTTGAAAAGCAAGATCAACCCACATCCTCAACATTTTATCAGAAAATGCCTAGATTTTTAAGGACTTACAACAGAGTAGCGCGGTTTGGTGGAGTCAAAAGCCTTCGTCAAGTCCGTAAATATCAAATAGTGATCATTATTCTGTTTATACACTTTTTTTTCAGTAAATTTCCGTAGAGTAAAAAGATATTATATTTTAATCGAACCCGTATGTATAAGGGGTGCTGACAAGGTTGACCCAATTGGAAAAAATAAAAGGTTACAAATTAGTTATTTATACAACTTGAATAAAGCATATTTTACAAGCACACCAATGTATTGCAACCAATGTTTCACATTAACTCATTTATTGTTTATTGGTAGTGTAAATTAAATATTCCACTTGCTATCTATCTATCTATCTATCTATCTATTTTTGTAAATCTGTTCTAAGAACTTAAATCTGATCATCATATATATGCCTGTTCATATCTATCTATCTATCTATCTATCTATCTATCTATCTATCTATCTATCTATCTATCTATCTATGATCAGCATCTATCTATCTATCTATCTATCTATCTATCTATCTATCTGTCATCGCCATTGGACCCAGAATTTTCTCTAACCCGTGCCTTGAGCGCTTACTGGGACTCAGCACAAACCTCATGCGGAACTCGTACGTACGACCCATCGCTAGTAACGCTGGAAACATGGACGATTCTCTGTATCACTCTAGCAACTACCTGACCCCCCGCCCTATGCTATCCTCAACCTTTACAAGAGCCAGATCAGGCCGACAATGGAGAACTGCTGCCATATATGGGCAGGAGCTGTCCAGTTTTAACTTTTCAATCTATTGAGTTCAAAAACGTCTTCGCGTTCTTGTGGGTGACAGATTATTTTCCACCTTACAGACTCTTTCTCACAAACGAAACGCTGCCACCCCGCTCTGATCTATCATGGAAAGAGTTCAATGAACTACACCATTTCTTGGTTCTATTTGTCCTAACCTTCACGGCTAAGACCCGTCATGTCACGCATATTGTACCGAACCATCCTCATTCCCTTCGTATTCCTTTAAGATGTACGTTCCACTCGAAGAGTTTCTTCTTACGGACCGCTACCTTGTAGAATCGACTTCCAAGAGGGTGTTTTCCTGATCACTACAATCTTAATGTACTCAAGTCTAGAATGGAGGGTAGCCGTTATCTTTCACACAAATCCGCATAAGATGTGCCTTTTACACTGTAATTTACTACCTCTAGTAGCCCTCAGGCATTGTACAGGATGTACATCAATTTAAAAATATATCTATTTATCTAAATCATTTCTGTTATATATATTGAAATCATGACAGTTCTATCGATCTGTCAATTAGCTAGTTAACATACTGTAATATTAAATCAATAGATAGACTGATAGACAATATCAGAAAACTTTTCCTTTATAAATTGTTACATCGATCTGTTTACTAATAAATAATGCACTGATGATAGAAATCAGTAACTCGATTGATCTACTGGTAGAAACTGAATTGATCGATAAAGCAACTTCTATAAACAGTGACAAACAAATAAAACGAATTTTTTATAGTTTAAATCAGTCCTACTTGAAAATACTTACTGTTTACCACCACTTTAAATGTTTACTCGTTCTTTGTCTCTGTTGTAACTTTGTTTTTTAAGAAAAAATTTGTGATAGCAACACGCATGTGGAAGGTAATAAGTAAAAAACTAAAGTTAAGAAAAAGCAAAAAAAAAAAAACTGTACCTACTTTTCTTGTTTTCATAGGTTATTTCCGTTTGTTGTGGGTCATCTCTGACCAGACGTGCTGACTGTTTAATATTTCATTCATTCCGTGTGGGTGGTTATCGGGTGGATTCTGCTTTGTTGCTGTAATTGTCATGGTGATAAAACTCAACCACCCGATGTCTGTTCTTTGCCACTTTGAAGTCAGCCATTCAAAGGGAGATAATTCTACTCAAATTAGAATTTTCAATAAAGGTTTATTTCTAATTTTTAAAATAATGCGACGAAAGAAAACATTGCCTCGTTGTCTGTGAAAAAAAAAAAAAAAAAAAAAAAAAAAAAATGAAAGACTGTATTCGTTAAAACACGACTCATAAATAAAAAAAATCGCGTAACGATTCCAGAACTCATTTATTCGAGTGTTGGAAATTACCTTCCATTTTTTTTTTTTCGGCGAATCTATATGGTTCGTCTCTAACAAAAAAGGTGTGCGTTGTGGTGCAGTGGATATCGACTCGGAACGGGAAATCATAAGAGCCGAGTGCGAATTCCAATTGAACTAGTTGCATTCACTTACGCACAAATATCCTTGAAAGGTATGAATCCATCTCTTCTCCCTCCAGTTATGAGTTAAAATAGCAAGACAGATTGGGTTCTGTAGCCTTGGTTGGCAACCAGTTTACCGCCGAAAGTAAAGGCAACCTACTGCGGAAAAATCCTCTGCTCAGTCAGTCATGTGTCTTTCGAGACATGATCGCCCAAGCGTCTATCACGTATGGCACTAAACTGACTAACTAACGAAAGCAGACCAGAAAATCTGTAGCCTAAACCAATTATTTGATCTGAGATATTCACTGTATAATGTTCGATCTGCTTAATTAAGAGAGAACTTTTGGATTAAGTGCATTAACAAAGAATATTATATTCAAAAGAAATATATTAGACAAAATAAATGCGTTTTTATTCATCACTAAACCACCTATACATCGGTTAGGTTTCTTTTGAAAAATGCAAAACGCTTTATATGATTTTCTTAATAAAATTCAGCTGGAAATACAATGATAAACATTAACTTATCAAACAACAGTCTTTTAGAACAAACAATCATTTGTGTTATAATAAAGGCCGTTATATATTGTGGCAAGAGGAAGTCACCACTGTAGCTGTAAGGAAGCTCAGCCATGTCTAGTACAAGGCCAATTTACCAACATAGCCGACAATCCCCACAACTTAAGGTTTTATCAGATTCATCAGAAGGTTATCAGAAGATGGATTTGTGGAAGAATAAAAGTATACCTTTTGTATGTTTAAATAGAAATTTATTAATAGAAAAGAATAACATTAATTGGTAGAAGTTAAATGTTTATTAAGAAACAGCATTAAGAAGTTAAGGGTTCGTAGTAGTAACTTGTATGGATGTAGGCAGGAACGTATGTGTATATGTGTGTATGAGCGTTTGTTTGGTAGAAGTGTTTTTGAAGTATTCGCTCAGTCTTAAAGGGTTCCGTTCGGTTATCAAGTATAAGAAAAGGGTGAGCGATGAAGAGGAAGGAGGTGAGAGAGGTGAGAGAGAAAGATAGAGGCAATAATAACGATTGCTTGACGTTTGCCAAGGGTACGTATTAATTACTTTCGTATTCTTCTCTCTGGCGACAGCCGAATTTACTCCGTCTTTTATTTCGTTTGTGGGGCTCGAAAAGGTCATTTAGAAATTCACTCCCGGATGTGACTCTGGACTTTCCATTGGACGACGAACAAACTTCGCGTCGTCTCGCGAAAAGGGTACGTAAAATAATTTATTTCTGATTATTGAAGATTATTTGAATTTTGTTTTTAGATGTTTCCTAGTTTTCTATTGGCCGCAAAACATTTCGCATCGAGGTGTGAAATTTCACGAGTTTTGTCTTGGATTCACTTTTGCTTGTTGGCTAAGCAAAGTTTCTAATTCGAGTCATTTTTTTATTTCTAACAAAATCAATAAGTCAGTGCTTAGCATTTGAATTTTAAATGTAGATCTTGTTTTGTTCACTACAATATATGTCGCAACCCCCGTTCAGTTATCCACCCGCGCAGACCCTTCAAATATATTATCCGCTGCTTTCCTCTGTCTCCTTTTCCCTCCATCTGGTCTGTTAGTATCAGGTTCTCCAAGCTCTCCTTCCTCATTGCATGTCACAGGAACTTCAATTGTCTGTTCCTGATGCTCAATATTAATTTCCTTTTTGTTTCCATTCTTTCCAACACCTCATTCTTTCCAACACCTTATCATTGCTAACATGCTCGGTCCATGATATCCACAGCATCCTTCTGTAGAACCACATTTCAGCTGCTTCAAGTTTTTCCTTCATCTTTGTTGATATTGTCCAACATTCAATGCCATATTGAAGAACTGACATCACATAGCAATCCAGTACTCTCTTCTTTATTTCTAGTGAAAGTTTCAACCATACATGATACACGCTTAGGCAATCATTCTCTCTCTCTCTCTCTCTCTCTCTCTCTCTCTCTTTGATTGATTAAACAGAATATTTTCCCGCATTAGGTTGCCATTGCGAGAGACCAGTTGCTAACCAAGGCTATAGAACCCACTCTTTCCTGCTATTTAACCCTTAGCTGGAGGGAGACGAGATGAATTCATGCCTTTCGAAGAGTATCAGTGTGGAAGTGAATGAAACAAATACGACTGGAATTCTTTTTCGGATCTCAGATTTCTCGTTCCGAGTCGATACCCATTACACCACAACGCATATTTTCATTAACAACATTCTTCGATACGAATGTCCTCGACTACTATTCCGTCAGAACCTTAACAACAAGGAGTGAACTTCCACTCTACCCCTTTATCAAAGATATTTTAAACTTTTATCAGTTGTTTGAGTCTCACTTTCATAAACACTTTTTTCTCTGCCAAGAATTCTTATTAAGCGTTCAAAAGAATACTTTAATCAAGCCTTTATACTTTAGTGTGTTTAATTCGATGATTAAGAATAAGGTTTCTCACGACAATACGTGAAATAATGGTGTTGAAAAGGTACATACACAAATAAGAGACCGATTGATTTGGAATGAAACATAGGATTTAAACAAAATAACAAAAGGTAAGTTTAAAAGTTTATTTTCCGAGAAGTAAATTGAATACACAACAAAAATGTTAATGAATGTATCTGAGTGTGACTTGCCTGTGTACGTATACGTATACGTATACGTGTGAAGCGTATCCAGTCCTTCTTGTGAAAAGTCAGTGGAAAACACTTCGAAAAGATGAAAACAGGAAGAGAAAGTTACTTAAGACTTCGCCTTTGTGGTGCAGTGGATATCGACTCGGAACGAGAAATCGGGAAGCCGAGTTCAAATTCCAGTTGAATTCTTTGCATTCACTTACGTGCAAATACCGTTGGGAAAGGTATTAATCCGTCTCTTCCTTCCAGTTATGGGTTAAATAATAGGACAGATTGGGTTCTATAGATTTTATTGGCAACCAGTCTACCGCAAAAAGCAATGGCAAGCTACTGCGGGATAATCTTCTGCCCAGTCAGTCATGTCTCTTTCGAGACATGATCGCCCAAAGCGTGTATCACGTATGGCACTTAACTGACTGACTAGTTTTTATACTCTCAAGGCTGCTGCTGATATATGCTTATTAAGAGCTGCTGCTGATTGTTTATTTTGGGCCCTGGGTATGACCTAAAACTACACCCGACAATGGAGGCTTGACTAGGGGACAGAATTAAAGTACCCCGAACCATTGTTACCTACGGGTGATCCTTGGCTAGGATCTAACACCTGTTTGCCCCCTGTCAGGGTTACAGTTTTTTTAATTGCCTGAAAATATTAACATGAAGGAAAGTGGGGATAAGTGTAACCAGAATGTGATGTTTGAGTGCCTTTCTCTGTGTGTGCGTGTGTGTGTATGTGTCTTGGGGGAGGGGAATCAAATCTGCACTTACCAATTCAAGTCAAGCACGCTGCCACGTTCACGTTCATAGATAGACGGAAAATTGGGGCTCAGTTTTCTTCCTTTTTTTTATGGAAAAGCGTACGCTACTGGTGAACCGGAAGTCATCCGCGGTTGGACAATAAATGGCCAAGTAGAGTCGTATGTTGTGCGTTTTAGAGTATGGAAAAAGTTGTAGCTGACAAGAAATACATAAATCGATACCTGATCAGTATCGGCTGGATCACCGGGGAGAGGATGTATGATATTGAAAGACCCGAAACTCCTAATGAACCTCGGCTAGAAACATCACTGATGATGTGTACTGAAGCATCAAATAGATGTATTTCACAAATATTAAGGCAATGAAGCCGTAGGGAGATGGTTAATGTTTCTTGATTCGGCCTTGTGTCATACATAACCGAAATCCCTACAGCTTACAAGATTTATGCAGAATTATCATCAGAATCATCAGAAGGTTTTTATCAGAAGATTGGTTGTCGACAGGTTGGAATGCGTGGAATAGTGCTGAATAGTTGAAGAATAAAAATATACATTTTTCAGGTTAAAATAGAAAGTTATTGAAAGAATAGAATAACAAGACTAGGTAGTAGTTAAAAGCTCAATGAGAAAGTTGAGGGCACCAAGCGTTCGTAGAAATGTTCGTAGTAGTAATTTGTTGAAAAGAATTTATGCGTGCGTACGTATGTATGTATGAGCGTTTGAGGAGTGCTTTTGAATGGAGAAGAAAAAGTAAAAGGAATCAGCACACGAGAAAGAAGGAGAAAGAGGATAAAGTGAGACGCAACCTATGTCCGGGTTGTGGTTGAAGTTTCTCCCGTTACATTTTAGTTGTTTCATCTCGCTGCTCCCATCTGACTGTGTGAATGACTCTGATCGACTCATTTATAGTCATATAGTCATCTAGATTTTTTGCACGAGATCGCTAAGTCCCTCTTGGTCTTGCAAATCGCTTCCATTGTCCAGAATATCAACTTAACATCCAGTTTCGGCTTTTTGTTTAAGCACATGGTCAATCCTTTTTCTATTTGGGAAAAACCAGGATTTCACGCGCCATTGTGAATTTTCGTAAAAGTGAAAAAGAGAGTTGATTTTAATTCTTAATTTGTTATCCACCACAGTACTACAATACTTTTCTTTACTTGCTTATTAAATCTATTGTAAAGAAGTAATTTTTTTCGGTGAACTTTCATACCGAGTAGGAGCACATTTTTTTTGTGCACCTAATGACTAATTTTTTTTTTAATTTCCAAAATACGAATGCAACAAAGAGTAGTAATGTGTGGTTAAGACAAAGGCAAAAAGAACAATGACATGAATAAATTTATTGTAATTTTAATTTGCCATTTTAAGGACAACTTGAAAAAATGTTATGACAAATTTGCTCTTAGCATGGACACACACAAATTGGTGAATGTTCAACCAGAGGTCAGCCTGATGTGATGATAGGTTTTTTGTTTTTGTTTAGCGGTATATCAACCCGTATTCGTTATTTAATGCCGAATGTCAATATTAAGATTCAAACTTTAAATCTCAAAAAGAGAATAACATTATTTTATCATTAATTCAAATAATTCTATTTGCATGTTTTGTTGTTGTTATTTCTGATAATTGGACTCGTCTTCTGAGCTACATTATGATTGGCATGGCCTTTCATATATGAATCCATCATCTTTCTTGTTTCTGAGAAAGACATATCTATATCTTCTATACTTCACTTCTAGGATTTATTTTTCGCTTATATATATAGTCAGTCAGTTTAGTGTCATACGTAATACACGTTTTCGAGACATGGCTCACTGGGTAGAAGATGATCCCGCAGTAAGTTGCTATTGTTATTTTTTGCGGTAGACTGGTTGCCAGCAAAGGCTATAGAACAAAATCTGTCCTATTATTTAAACCATAACTGGAAGGAAGAGACGGATTAATACCTTTCCCATGGGTATTTGTACGTAAGTGAATGCAAGGAATTCAACTGGAATTCGAACTCGGCGCCCCGTTTTATCGGTCTGAGTCAATATCGACGCACACATATTTTTTTTTTTTTATAAGCGTTTCACCCCGAGCAAGGCATGTCACTGCCACTACTGCGCAGGGGGCTACGTGGAGTGGAGAAAGGCTGATTAAATATAGGAAATGTCAGAGGCTGGGTGATAGGCGGGTAAGGATACTGAGAATGAGGGTTGGGTAGATGAGAGTGTTCTGAGAATAGTTGGGAGTTAGTGTGGTAGGAGGTGTCTATTGACCCTACATTTAAACACCTGGAGATTGTAATTGTCGGGAAAGCAGACTTGTGGAAGGGAGTTCCACAGGCGGGAAGCGCGAGAGAAGAAGCTGTTGGAGTAGAATTTACGGTTACATCTTATTTGTTTAACTGTAAAAGGGTGGGACCTAGTTGCTAATCTAGTATCTCGTGTAAATTCGTGCTTAGGCGGCACCAGTGATCTAAGCTCATCGGAGCAGAAGCCATGAAAGTACTTGTAGAAGAGGCACAGGGAAGCCTTTTTCCTTTCCTAAGATTGTATTTATTTCCTCTGATGTAACCAGGGACAAATCTCTATTTCTAAAATCTCCCTTTGAGAGATTAATTCATTCGTGTGGATAAGCTTTACATTGCAAATTGTGAAAAGATTTAATTTTCCGTATGTTATCTGCATGTCTCTGTTGTGTATTCATTATTATGTCATTTTTTATCATAATTCGATTTCCGCTATGGTCGCACTACCTACCAAGTCTGCCTGAAGACCTAAGGCAGGTCGTGGTGTGTTGTTATGGCTACCTTTCATGTTTTTTCTATCATCCCCTAACATCCCTAGCGTTACATAGACAAAGTTCTTCTTGGTGTGTGCGCTGTACTTAACAAGATAATCTTTTGTATATCTCTTAAGCTGGGGTTTTCAGGGATTCTTTCAATGGGTTGTTTTGTTTCTTTTTTTATCATTCCAAGCGCACCCACTATCACTAGTACTATTCTTGTTTACAATTTCCATATATTTTCTATTTCAATTTTCAAGTCTTTATATTTTGACAGTTTTTCGAATTCCTTAGTTGCTATGTTACAATTCACTGGACAGGCCATATCAATTAATAAGCAAGATTTTTCTTTATGATTTTTAACAATAATATCCTGCCTGTTTGCTTCAGTTTTTCTGTCTGTGTAGATAGAATGGTGACATCTTCTATTTCTGTAACCGGTGCTGGGTGATGTTCATACCAGTGTTTGTTGACATATTTTCCATCGTGTTTGCACATTGTCCAGTGTAAATATTGCCCCACTCTATCGTGACGATTTTTATATTCATTTGTGGCAAGTATAGAACATCCTGAGATTAGATGGTCTATTGTTTCTTGGTCCTTATCACAGAACCTGCATTTTTATTATTATTATTATTATTATTATTATTATTATTATTATAGACGTTTACAAGTAGATTGCTACTTCTCATTTTCCCCCTCAATTCGAGTATTTGTCCTGCCGATAATTATATGTTTTATCAAGAATGGGGAGAGGTTGGCCAGAGGAGTTCTCTCTAGAGACTCAATAATGATGATTCTAGGAAATTCACTTTGATTTCTGAATCAGATTTAAAGAAATTCCGTTTTATTTTTTTTCTGTCTAAGTTTACGATATGATTTTGTCATTGGTCCTGTGATCCACCACACTCCATAGAGTCCATTTTCTATAAGAGGTTTAGCAAGGGGGTTAGACCCATTCGTAGGGGACGGAGAAACATCGACCAGTATATGCGTGCAGTGAAAGGACTTTGATACCCTGCTTTACTCGCCAAAAACTGATTCCTTAAATATGCAAACAGTGGTCGAAGTTAGTTTTTCTTCTCGATTCAATTGACTCTCAGTCACCGCCTTAATTATATCGCTTGACATGACCAACCGATTGATCGGATCGCATCTCTCCGAACTCTCGTCTCGCCCAAGTATAGATTAAAGAGAGATGTTGCCTGTTACATTGCGATTTATATACCAGGGTCATGAACTACTCAGCCACCAAGTGTTCGTCCTCAGGCATTATGGGTCGCCACCTACGGCAAACATGTGGCCCTTTGGGGGGTTGAGATTTTTATTACAAACACCATGATACAACAAAATCTCCACGAAATCCTAATTAGTCCTATAAGTACGATTTGTCTGTGAGGAGTGGGGAATAACAACTTTAAAAATGAAAACCCCTATTAATATTTATACAATGCATAATGCTATTTACAAGTAACTAAACAAAATAGTGTGAGTGATGTAGTGAACAAAACAAGATCCAGATTTAAAATTCAAATGCTAAGCAGTGACTCATTGATTTTGTTAAAAATTTTAATTTAAATTTAAGGTCATTTGGAAATTCACTCCCGGATGTGATTCTGGCCTTTCCATTGAACGACAAACTTCGTGTCGGCTCGCGAAAAGGGTCCATAAAATAAATTTTGTTTCTGATAATTAAAAATTTTTTAAATGTTTATTTTTAGATGTTTCCTAATTTTCTATTGGCCGAACAAAATTTCGCATCGAGGTGTGAAATTTAGCGAGTTTTGATTTTGGATTCGCTTTTACGTGTGTGCTAAGCAAGGTGTGTAATTCGAGTAAATTTGTTTATTTCTAACAAAATCAATGAGTCAGTGCTTAGCATTTGAAATTTTAAATCTAGAACTTGTTTTGTTCACTAAACCATAACTATTACAGAAATATTAGTTGACTGGAGGAAATTTGTGAGGGGCAGTGTAACTCATTAAACCAAAAGGATATAGATTTTTAACTAAACAACGAGGCTGTTGCATGACCACATTCAACTCCTTTATATTTTGAATATCGTCATTCATCCATACATACGTCATCATCAGCGCATTTTATCGTTAAATGAGTCAATCAATTAAGTCAAAACATATCTTTTCGGTTCTGTGGATGTTTTTTTTTCTTTTTCGCATTAGCATGACGGACGTATGCACTGTCATGTAGCCGGACTTCTGTCACTGATCCTCTTCGATCAATGACAACAAAGTATTGAATTGAGTGTTTGTTTAAGGTTTTGCTGATACAAGAGAACACGGTCTCCTTGCCCAGTGTCATTTATCTTTGTTATCAAATAACTTCATTCGATCGATAGGTAGCGTCAGCAAGTTTTGCTGGCTTGTGCAGTTCTTGTGCCTTTGAAAGAGCGGGAATTCTATCCCCAAGATAACGAGGCGAAAATGATTGCCTTACGAAAGAAATTAAAAAAACTGGAATAGGCGCAGTTTCGTCGATCAAGATGCATCGTTTCACTCACTGGATCTATTGTATGACGTTATCACCCTATCTCAGTATTTTCTTGGGAGTGGGGGTGAATGGGTGTAGATAATTCTCAAAATCTACCGATATCTCCATTAGTCAGCTGTGGAGAGTTATCAATAAAAATAGTTTCAGGATAACTGAATCTGGTGAATATCTGATTAAGACAGTGATAAATTTGGAGTGTGAATATTGAATAAGGATGCGCTCCAGCTAGGAGTTAAATAGAAGTTTCCTTAACGTTGGTTCTTCTTCTTCTTCTTCTTCTTCTTCTTCTTCTTCTTCTTCTTCTTCTTCTATGTGCCTTGTCCCTTCAGGACGTAGGTGATCATGGCTTTCCACGTCTCCCTATCCCTGGTGGCTCTTAGCACGCCTTCTCCTGTTACACCATGCAACCCTCGTTCCATCATCCACCTGATTAAGTCCTTCAAATATGTTATCCGCTGCTTTCGCCTGTCCTTTTCCCCCTCTATCTGGCCTGTTAGTATCAGGTTCTCCAAGACCTCTTTCCTCATTTCATGCCCCAGAAACTTCAGCTGTCTCTTCCTGATGCTCAGTATTAATTTCCTTTTCGTTTCCTTTTTTTTTCCTCATCATTGCTCACATGCTTGCCCCACGATATCCTCAGCAACCTTCTGTAGAACCACATTTCAGCTGCTTCAAGTTTTCCCTTCATCTTGGTTAGCTACCAGATGAGAAGAATATCTCTGAATCGCAACGTAAACCCACTCTACGATATTTCCCAAAAAGTTGTGGCAAATCACAGATAATAAAAAAGGAGAGCCATGATCACCTACATTCTGAAGCGATATAGTTGTACTGAAAAAAAAAAGATTTAATAATGAGAATTTCAAAGCTTCCTGCAATAATACCTAGGATGTTGATGCTAGATGGAAACAGACCACAGATGTTCATATCTACTCTTTTTATCGTTGTTTCCACCCTCACCTTTTTTTTCCATTCCCTCCCGTATATTTGGTACTGAAATAGTATGATTCTAGACATACGAGGGTCGGCTGAAAAGTTCATAGGCTGACCAAGATATATGGAATGTTACCAAACGAGGTTTATTTTAGAACATAGTCTTCGTTGCATTCCACACACTTCTTCTATCGGGTGTTGCAATGCTTGGTTCCCATTGTTGAGGGAGCTTTTATCATGTTGGTAAAAAAAAAAAAGTCATCAAGAGCAGATATGATGTCACCATCTCCGTGATACTGGTTCCCGGCAAAATGTATGTTGCGGAACAGATGCTTATATCTACTACAAGTATCAGCTGAAAAATTAATAGGCTGACCAAGATACACTCGTGGAATATGACCAAATGAGGTTTTATAGAGGGATATCCATTCTTTTCCAGTTTATAGTGGAGAGTCCGTTCTAGTTAAGGGTAGTTGTGTATTGTTGCAGGTTAACGGAATTTGGCCTTGTTGTAGATAGCCCACTATAAGTCATAAAATGATTATAAAATCTTTTCCAATCTTTTCACTTTTCTTTTTTTTTTCTTTTTCATTTTTTTTTTCAATTGGAGTAGATAGACTAAACTATCGCCCGGTTCACACTCCACCCACGTCTATTGTACAGGTGTAGAGGCTCATCCCTTGTTCCCTGTTTAGGATGTGGTTTCCGGCTTTCTCTTTTCCAAATCTTTTCACTCTCACGTAGCCCCCTGCACATCAGTGGCGTTACCGCCTTGCTCGGGGTGATATGATAAACAAAAAAAAAACCAAGAAAAGCAAATTGAGTTGAAAAATAACATTTTATATATACACATATCAATAACGGTTTTTACAATTAAAGTAATACTTGAAGTATAGGTCCAACGGACGTTAAAATGTTCATGGCAATAAAATGCTGAAAGGAGAATTAATGCTTAGGAATGTGGGAGCGTGTAAGTAAGGAATGTCTTTGACGTATTCGCTCCTTAGGTCAGTAAGTAGTTTTGAGAGAGCGAGAGATGAGAGGGGGAAGGGAGGCTCGCATAGTAAGCCGCTTGACTTGGGTCAAAGGGGGATACTGATTACACTCCTCTCTCTCGAGTCAGTCCGTGTGTGTCGGCTGTCGTCGGTCTGTCTGGCGATGCTTTCTGTATCGGCTTTTTATTTCGACTTTTTGGATCGCAGTAGCTCATTTGGGGATTCACACTTGTATTTGATTCTGGGCTTCCCATTAGCCGATAAATAAAATTCGCGTAGGCTCGCGAACTGGAAATTTAATATTTAAATGATATTTATTTTTCAACCGGAACATCTGCACGAACCCGGATGTGTACCGACGAATTTTGGTCATTTGCTTTCCGGTCGTTATAGTGCAAACATCCGGTCACTCGCGTTTGCTCGGTCGGTATAACCACAGTTTATTTTTCAACATAGTTCCCCTTGCAGTCCACGCACTTCTTTCATCGGTGTAGCAGAGTTTGGTTCCCATTGAAGAAGCTTTTATTCTTTTGGTCAAAAAAATCATCAGCAGCAGATATAACATCATCATTACTTTGATACTCGCTCCCAACTATGTACGAGGGTCATTCAATAAATAAGGTGAGTTTTTCGGTATAAGGACTTCTAATACAGATAGAAGCTTACTTTTTTTTCCTTTACTTCTTTTTCAAAGGGATTTAATTTTTTTGCAGATTGAAAAATAAACTTTGAGAGTTTTGGAGATTAACAAAGATGGCAGACCAAGAAGCATGCTCCAGGAATGAACAGAGGTCAATTATCAAGTTTTTGGTTGCTGAAGGGTGCAAACCAGTTGAAATTCATAGGAGAATGTCAATTGGTGTATGGTGCCACATGTGTATGGTGCCAAATGTTTCAGTAAAAAAAGTGTCTACAAGTGGGCTAAATTATTTAAAGAAGGGCGGAGCAGTGTTGAGGATGAAGCCAGACCTGGGAGGACTACAGAAAGGTGGTCTCCTGAGGTGATCGAATCAGTCAATGACCTCATTCAGTCTAACAGAAGGGTGACAATGGATGACATTGCATGGACTTTGAACCTATCTGTTGGGACAGCACACAAAATTGTCCATGATGACCTTGCCTACTCGAAGGTCAGCTGCCGATGGGTACCAAAGATGCTTACTGCAGAGCACAAACAGAAGAGGGTTGAGTTGTCCCAGCAGTGTCTCTCCCCGCTATGAGAAGGATGGTGATGAGTTTCTGAAAAGGGTGGTCACATGTGACGAGACATGTGTTTGGCACTATGAGCCTGAGTCCATGGAGTGGAAGCACGCAGGCTCTCCAGTGAAGAAGAAGTTCAAGTCCTAGTGCTCCACAGGGAAGATGATGCTCACCGTTTTTTGTGATATACAAGGCCCAATCACCATTTCATTCCTTGTGAGCAGTGCCAACTACTGTGAACTGCTGAGACAGGTCAAGAAAGACATAAAGAACAAACGCAGGGGTCATCAGTCACATGGAGTCGTCTTGCATCAAGACAACGCAAGGCCTCACACAGTAGCCCAAACAGTGCAGACCATCAACAAGCTGGGCTGGGAACTTCTCCCTCATCCTCCTTACAGCCCAGACCTTGCCCCTTCAGACTTTCACCAGTTTGGTCCCTTGAATGCATTCACGAGAGGCATGAAGATTGAAAGTGACAATGAAGTCAAAAGTGCTGTGAGCGATTGGCTGAGACATCAGTCCAAAGATTTTTATGCTGAGCGAATACGGAAGCTTGTGCACAGATGGGAAAAGTGAGTGACACTGCTGGGAGACTATGTTGAAAAAAAAAGTAAGCTTCTATCTGTATTAGAAGTCCTTATACCGAAAAATTCACCTTATTTATTGAATGAACCTGGTAGTTTTTCATGTTGAGAAACAGACAGTAGTTAGAGGGGGCCAAACCAGGATAATAAGGTGAGTTATCAAAGCCAGTCATACACAGAAACAATTGAAACCAAGGATTTTTGTGCTGGAGTATTGTCCTGATGAAACAGAACCTTTTTCATCAGTTGTCTTGGATGTTTAGTATTGATAGTCTTTCATGGCTGCCTCAGCATATTGGCATGGTACACTCTATTGATGGTGTGGTTCTTTTGAAGATAGTCAATAAATACAAAGCCTTTTGCATCCCAAATACCTGGGGCCATCACCTTCCCTACAGCTGAAACAACCTTGGCCTTCTTTGGAGCAGATGAGGAGTGGTGTTTCCACTGCAAAGATTGTCTCTTTGTCTCTGACTCTAAATGATGAACCCAACACTCATCCTGGGTTAGGAAACAGTCAAAAAACCAGCTGGACCTGCCTAAAAAATGTCAGGGGTTTCCGTGATTTGATCGGTCTGGTGAACTTTTGATAAGTTGCCAGAAGCTGTGGCACCAACCGAGCAGAAACTTTGGTCATGCCAAGTTCATTGTGCAGAATATTCTCGACTCTCTTACAGGACATGCTAATCGCATTGGCAGTTTGATTTATAGTAATCGCCTATCATTCATCACCATTTGGTGAACATGATCAATGTTTTTTTTGGTGATGGCAGTTGCAGGGTGTTCAGGCCTTGTTTCATCAACAAGATTCTGCCCCTCCACTTCAGCTGCTCACTTTTGCACTGTTGATAAAGCTGGAGCATTATAATCTAATGTAGCAACCATACCAGGCTAAACCCGTTTTCTGCATATCTAAACTTATTTATAAATGGAACTTTGTCTGTGTGTGTGTGTGTCTGTGTGTGTGTCCGTTATCTATAGACTCCAAAACGGCTGAACCAATTTTCTTGAAAATTTGCACAGTTGTACTATAAGCGTATGCGAGTTTTCTTAGCTAGGTTTTGTGTCGAGGTACCCCCGATAAATATCGATAATTGATAATCGTAAAAATTGGATTATAGAAGGAGTGGTCCGATTTTAATCAAATTTGATACACTCATAGACAAAGACATAAGAAACGATATTCAGAAGTTTCAAGGTTGCAGTTCTTACAATAGTGCAGAAAATTTGATATCGATACCAGGAAACCAAAATTTTACATCCATTCATTTTTCTTTCAGTCTACGGTTTCGCTTTAACTGGAAACAACTATTACTTTTTAGTCTGTCGTGCCAACATCCAAAGAGTCTGAGCTCCAGGACCATGGATTAGTTTTACAGCTTTCATTACACCCGAGCAACGCCGGGCTATATTGCTAGTACTTCATAATACCATAATACCAAATTTTGCCCATTTCCAAGAGAGTTTGCTGCTAGTTACATTTGAAGGTTTTCTTTGAACAATCAGATATCAGTTTATCTAGAAAAAAAAAACAATGCAGTTAATGATTTTAAAGAAGTTGAAATGAATGCATGCAAGAAATTTTACAATTCCAGCATCACTTTTTTATAGTCAGTCTCTGAACTTTTAGGCCAGATCTCATCGGAGACAGTTTCTGTCTGAATTTCTGTATGAACAGATATTATTTATATTATTTATATTATTTACATTCGGGCTAATCTCATCTTTGTTGTTGCTATCAAAATGTTTTAGATTATTATACATTCTGGCCTACTACACTTTAGGCTTGCCTATCTTTACTCCACTAGGTTACTACCCTGTGGATGAATAACCTATTGAATTAAAGTTTTGGTTTGTGAACTTGATGACATTATAATTGTGAGTTCAATCCTTGGACTGGGTAGGCTCAAAGTCAGTCAGTTAAGTGCCATACGTGATACACACTTAGGCGATCATGTCTCGAAAGAGACATGACTGACTGGGCAGAAGATTATCCCACAGTAGGTTGCTATTGCTTTCTGCGGTAGACTGGTTGCCAACAAAGGCTATAGAACCCAACTTGTCCTGCCATTTAACTTATAGCTAGAGGGAGAAGAGATAGATTATATTACATTATTATATTAAGTATAATGAGTGGGGCATCAGTTTATTATTTCATAACAACAGAAAACCGACCCCCACTTTATGCCCAGTAGAAGTTTTAAATATTTTTCTAACTATTATATTCAGTCAGTCAGTTAAGTGCAATACGTGATACACGCTTTGGCGATCATGTCTCGAAAGAGACATGACTGACTGGACAGAAGATTATCCTGCAGTAGGTTGCCATTGTTTTCTGCGGTAGACTGGTTGCCAACCAAAGCTATAGAACCAAATCTGTCCAGTTATTTAACCCATAACTGGAAGAAATAGACGGATTAATACCTTTCCCAACGGTATTTGCGCGTAAGTGAATGCAATGAATTCAGCTGGAATTCGAACTCGGCTCCCCAATTTCTCGTTCCGAGCCGATATCCAATGCACCACAAAGTAGGCAGTATTAAAAAAGAAAAGAAAAGAATAGGTGTGTCTGAGTGAGAGTAGCGTGTATAGTAGTAGATATAGTAGTGTATATAGTAGTAGTTTATATAGTAGTAGTATGGAGTAGTGTATATAACATCGCAGCAGGAAATACAATTAGATAAATTCAAATTCTGCACTCACCTGTTGCATTCACTTTCGTAGTATTGACATTGAAAAAGACATTCTAAAAAAAAGAAGGCTCTGGATTCCAAACCACAGAAAAGGAAACGGGAAATCGTTCAACTATCTTCCACAAAAGAACATGGTAATTCCATCGTAGACAATCGCTCCTACCCACCATTAGCATGGATAAGGCTAGCCTGCCCGAGAGCAAAACACTACGTCTCCTTGGTATAACACTCTCAGCAGACCTCAAGTGGAATGACTATATCGAATCCATAGCTAAACCCGCTGCTAAGAAGGTTGGTTCACTGTGCAGAGCCAGGAAGTTTTTCCCGTCTGAATCCATCCTGCCCATATATAAATCTACCATCCGCAAGTGTATTGAATACTGCTGCCACATCTGTCCGGGGGCCCCTGCTCTTCTCCTCGGAGTTTTTGACAAAATCCAACGGAGAATCTTTTATGTGATCGATACCGACTTGTCAGCTCGGCTGCAGTCGCTCTCTCACCTGTGTGACGTGGCTTTCCTGTGCCTCTTCTACAAATACTTTCACGGCTTCTGCTCCAATGAACTTAGCTCACTGGTGCCCTCTAGGTATGAATTTAAACGAGCTACTAGATTAGCAACTAGGTCCCACTCTTTTGTGAAACCGACAAATTGTAACCTCAATTTCTACTCTAACAGCTTCTTTTCTCGCACTTCTCGCCTGTGGAATTCCCTTCCATATACTTGCTTCCCCGACAGCTACAATCTCCAAGAATTTAAATGTAAGGTCAATTGACATCTCCTATCTCACTAACTCGCATCCTTTCACTCAAGCTCTTTTCTCCATCCACTCCACCCCCATTACACCGGTATTCTCATCCGTTTATTACACTCCTCCTGACATTTCCTATAACTAACCCCTTTTTCTCATCACTTTCCCCTATGTAACCCCCTGTGGAACAGTGGCAGTAAAACTGCCTTGCTTGGGGGGAAATGATTTTTTAAAAAATCACAGATAATAAAAAAAAGCTATGGAGAGTCATGACTACCAATGTCCTGGAGAGTCATGGTATTTTTTTTACACACAAAAGAATATGACAAGATCCCAAGTTGGCATGTATGCCGACGACACAACAATCTACTCCCGCATCGATCAGAAACCAGGTCTGGACGACAAAGTGAACCTCGCTGCCGCACTGGAAAGGGACCTCCAATCCGTAGTGACCTGGGGTAGGAAATGGTTGGTAAATTTCAATGCCTCCAAAACAAAGCTGTTATCAACTAACCACCATAGACTATCGCATCTACCTCCCATTAGCATGGGACAGGCTAGCCTCCCAGAGAGTAAAATACTACGCCTCCTTGGCCTTACACTCTCGGCGGACCTCAAATGGAACGACTATATTGAATCCATTGCCAAATCTGCTGCTATGAAAGTCGGCTCTCTGTGCAGGGCCCGGAAATTTTTCCCACCTGAAACTATTCTGCACATATACAAATCTACCATCCGCCCGTGTATTGAATATTGCTGCCATATCTGGTCGGGTGCCCCTGCTGCTCTCCTTGGGCTTCTTGACAAAATACAAAGGAGGATCTGTAACGTGGTTGATACTAACTTGGCAGACCGGCTGCAGCCGCTCTCACACCGGCGTGATGTAGCTTCCCTGTGCCTCTTCTACAAGTACTTTCATGGCTTCTGCTCCGATGAGCTTAGATCACTGGTGCCGCCCAAGCACGAATTTACACGAGATACTAGATTAGCAACTAGGTCCCACCCTTTTACAGTTAAACAAATAAGATGTAACCGTAAATTCTACTCCAACAGCTTCTTTTCTCGCGCCTCCCGCCTGTGGAACTCCCTTCCACAAGTCTGCTTTCCCGACAGTTACAATCTCCAGGTGTTTAAATGTAGGGTCAATAGACACCTCCTATCACACTAACTCCCAACTATTCTCACAACACTCTCATCTACCAACCCTCATTCTCGGTATACTCACCCGCCTATCACCCACCCTCTTAAATGTCCTATATTTAACCAGCCTTTCTCCTCTCTACGTAGCCCCCTGCACAGTAGTGGCAGTGACATGCCTTGCTCGGGGTGAAACGCTTATAAAAAAAAAAAAAAAAAAAAAATGTCCCTACACATGACAATGAAACGAGAACAGTCTACACCCATACGTTAAATAAAGTGTTTCGTTTGAAACTTCCTGCAGGTTTTCCGCATTAACAGTCACCTGAAGAAGGCCAAGTCGGGGTGGTCACAACAGCCAAAATGTTATCATAATAAAAAAAGAAAGACGAGGACATGAGTAAGTCTGAGTGTAAATAACGGCATGCAGTTCTTTATCAATCATCCTTTATTCTTGTATAACTTTGTCTATCACATTTTTACACATTGAACCCTGTGTATTTATCTATATTTATGAGACGAGGTAGTATTTACAGTATTTATATTATTCAGATTATTGTCCTCATCTTTGTTGCCATTCGTACGACGTTTCGGCCATTGTACGCCTCGGCCTTCTTCAGGTGCTAGGAATTTCGAACCGAACCCTTTATTACAATCAGTGGGGTATATCATTCTCATCCCTTGTGTAGTAATGCCTTGATTGGAAGTCATGAGTTATCTCACTTTAACCCTGCAAGTTACTTGTTCACTACTGGTACTGAACTCACAACTCTTTGGGTCAAGTCACAGGAACTAACCAATGTCTATATCCACAGGGCTAATGTGTCCTTAAGGACAAGAAAAACTGAATTTTTGGGATTTATAAACCTAATATCCATAACCCTTTTTTACCGGAGTTCATATTACAATATTTTATGTTAATGGTTTTCTCTAGTATTTTTATGTTAATGGTTTTCTCTAGTATTTTTTTACCAGAGCTCATATTGCAATTTTTGACAATAATGATTTTTCTTTGGCACTCCGTATTGTGTTCATCTCTATGCTTATTCGACTTAGAAGATTTTTGAAGCCTAGCATATGCGCTGATTCCTTAAGTTTACGTAATCTCCAGTGGTGTTATCTATCTATAATTTCAACTTCATACCATAGGGGGCGGTGATCCCCTTTCTCCCGCCATACGAAACGTCGTACAAATGGCAACAAAGATGAAGACAAGAATCCGAATAATGTAAATACTGATTGAAACTTTTGTTTAAGTTATACTTGAGGATTCTCACAAGTTTAAATGTATGTTTTTTCATAGATTTTGGGGTAAGAAGAGGAATAACCCCTAGAAAGAAAATAGAATTATATTCAATTCTCAATATTTGTATAAGATTGAATACTGTTTCCATATCTAGATGCGTGATCCTGCCTTTCATCTCCGGGTTTTCGACAAAATCTAATCAATCCTGGCTTGGCCTCTCGACTTCAATCACTTTCTCACCGACGTAACGTGCTTTTCCCTGTCTTTTCTACAAATATTTTCATGGTAACTGCTCTGACGAACTTTTTTCCATGGTGCCTCGACCACGTGAGTTTAAGCGTGCTACTAGATTAGCATTTAGGTCCCACTCTTTTACCGTTGAAATAGTTAAATATAACTACAACTTCTACTCAAACAGTTTCTTTTCTCGCACTTCCCCCCTGATGCTCTGACAACTCTGATCACCAAAAATTTAAATGCAACATCAGTTGTCATCTTCTATGTTCTTGAGTATCGTTCATCTTTTATCCTTTCCTCAATACCCACTGTATCCAGTTTTTTTTTTCTATCACTGCAATCCTCTGCACACTAATAGTGGTCCCACCTTATTTTGGGCTGAAATGATTATGAAAAAAGATTCAAGTCGGTGAGGTGGAAGGCTGCATGGATAGTGTAACAGTGCAACAGTTATCAGTGCAGAAAGTGAAATCGACCATCTGAGTTCAAATTCTAGTTGATCTAGCCTTTTCTGTTTTGCTCACTTTGCTTGGAAAAGGCATGAATCTACCATCATACCTTGAAGAAGCAACCAATTTAAAAGAAGGAAAGCTCTGAAATCAAAAACAAGCCTAAAGAGAGATGGGGCTTCTTCAAGGTATCTTGCCCTAACACACATTATGGCCACAGTACATATTGTGCTCCTATGATCTTAATGGATTACAAAATTTGTGATGAGTCAGGCCCTTCTCCAATCAAGAATTATTCTCAATTCGATTAAAAACTTTCTGAATATTGGCATCATCAGAATATCAAAGAACTTGAAGTCTTTGATATGATGAAAACAATAACCTTATTATGATACACCTCAGTAGAATCACAAAGCTTAGTATCTTGCTCATTAATTTGTTACAGCTTAATTAACAATACATCAGCTGATTTTTTAAGTGTTCAGGGATATCAGTAAGTTAATATGTGATACATACTTGGGCAATCATGTCTTTCAAAAAAATATGACTGATTGGGTAGAAAATTTTCCTGAAGTATGTTGCCATTACCTTCTGTGGTAGACTGGTTGTTAACCAAGGCTATAGAACCCAATCTGTCCTGTTATTTAACCAACAACTAGAAGGTAGAGATAGATTCATACCTTTCCCAAAGGTATTTGTGTGCAAGTGAATGCAACAAATTCAACTGGAATTTGAACTCGGCTCTTCAATTTCTCATTCCAGGCTGATATCTACTGCATCACAATGTACATCTAGTTCAGGGATATCCCAAATTGTAAATGAATGGTTTTGTAATCCCAAAACCATTCTACTCACTGGTGCTCTCTATATATGAATTTACTCGAGCCACAAGATTAGCAATTAGGTCCCACCCTTTTACTGTAAAACCAATAAACTGTAAATGCAAATTCTACTCCAACAGCTTCTTTTCTCACACATCCCACCTATGGAATTTCCTTCCATTTACTTGCTTCCCCGAGAGCTACAATCTCCAAGAATTTAAATGTAAAGTCAATAGTTATCTCCTATCTCACTAACCTGCATCCTCTCTCTCATGCTCCTTTCTCCATCCACTCCACTCTTATCAGTATTCTCATCCTTCTCTTACCCACTTCTTGACACCCCCTATAACCTGTCACTCTTTTTCATAACTTTCCTCCTATGTAGCCCCCTGCAAAACAGTGGCAGTAAAATGCCTTGCTTGGGGTGATATGATTATAAGAAAAATTTTGCATTGTGTAGTGTGATGATTCTTCATCTTCTTCTGGGTGCCATGTCCATTCAGAACGTAGGCAATCATGGCCTTCCACATCTTCCTATCCCTTGTAGCTCTTAATACCCTTTCTCTTTTTACCATTTTCCAAGCCCTGCCCTGCCATACATTTGTTAAAGCCTATAAATCGAGAATATAAATCTATAGAAACTGCTGTGGACACAAAGTGGGGGATCTTTTGACCATTCTTTTTTTTATTTTTATTTTTAATCATTTCATCCCAAGCAAGGCGGTACCACCACTGATGTGCAGAGGGCTACATAAGAGTAAAAGTTTAGTCAGAAGGAGAGTAAAGAGAAAGACGAACCTGTTACAACGGGTGTCACAGAAAGGGCAAGAGAAAAGGCAAGAGAAGATGTGAAAACAGTTGAGAAGGTAGAGAGAAAGGAAAAGAACAAGATGTAAGGGGTGATGTATAAAGGACTGGAGTCAAGTGGATAAGAGATGGGAATTGACATTGCATTTAAATTCCTGGAGGTTGTAGCTGTCAGGAAAGCAAGTATATGGAAGGGAGTTCCACAGGCAGGAAGTGTGAGAAAAGAAGCTGATGGAGTAGAATTGTTGGCTGCATTTGGTTGATTTAACTGTAAAAGGGTAGAACTTTGTTGCCAGTCTGGTTGCATGAGTAAATTCTTGTGGTGGGGGCACCAGTGACTTAAGTTTGTCAGAGCAGAAGCCATGAAAATACTGGCAGAAGAGACAGAGGTAAGCCACATCCTGCCAAAAGGGTTTTCTGAGATGATTAAAAGAGAATAGGTTCCTTCTGGAGATGTTAACATTAACAAATCATTCCTTGCCCCAGTTAACAACAGAATGTAGATCATTTTTTTTTAGATCTGCTGCCTTATAGAACCACTCAAAATTATTATTAAGACAGGTATAAATGTTCATCAAAATAGATACCAAGTTGAGAATTGATAGCATCAGGAAGGTTGTTGATGAAAATTGAGAACAATGTAGGTTCAAGGATAGAGCTCTGGTGAGCGCTTGTGTTAATGCAAAAAAGATCTAAAAGAGAAGCAATTTTCATTTTGTGAGTTTCACACTCCACCCACGTCTATTGAACAGGTTAAGAGGCTCATCCCTTGTTCCCTGTTTAGGACGTGGTTTCCGGCTTTCTCTTTTCCAATCTTCTCACTTTGTTTTCTTTTGTTTTTTTTTTTCAGTTGGAGTAGATAGATCTATCTATCGCCCGGTTCACACTCCACCCACGTCTATTGAACAGGTTAAGAGGCTCATCCCTTGTTCCCTGTTTAGGATGTGGTTTCCGGCTTTCTCTTTTCCAATCTTTTCACTATTACGTAGCCCCTGCACATCAGTGGCGTTACCGCCTTGCTCGGGGTGATACGATTAAAAAAAAAAAAAAAAAGATAAGAAAGACTGAATCAGTTCGAAAAATTCATCCAGAAATGTGATGACCCTTTCCACTTGTGAAGAAGAAAATATTTCAAACCCAATCATATGTTTTTGAAATATCCAAAGCAACACCCTGGGCTTCACTGTTCTTATCTAAAGCTTGATAAATTCTTTCGGCAATAACTGTTAATACATCAACAGCTGACCTAGAGAAGAGAATGCCATATTTCTTCTTTGAAAGAAAACTCTGCAAGGTGAAATGTTTAACCAATTCAGAGTTGATTAGTGCCTCTAGTACTTTGCCAAAAAGTGGTAGAAGGCTAAAAGGCTGATAGAGAGATCAGATGGTTCATTTTAATTTATGTACATTACCCATATATATATATATATATATATATATATATATATATTCTTCATTTGTAACTGAGTTATTATGTGCGCGACCTAGGTTTCTACCATGTGGTGTCTTCAGATGATTTGCAATCACTGATTTTACCATTTGGATGGAGAAAAGAGCATGAGAGAGAGAGGATGGAGGTTAGTGAGATAGAAGATGACTATTGAATTTACACTTAAATTCTTGGAGATTGTAGCTGTCGGGGAACAAAGTAAACTGAAGGGAATTCCACAAGCAGGAAGTGCGAGAAAAGAATCTGATGGAGTAGAATTTGCATTTACATTATATTAGTTTTACAGTAAAAGGGTGGGACCTAGTTGCTAATCTTGTGACTCAAGTAAATTCATATATAGGAAGCACCAGTGAACTAAGTTCATCAGAGCAGAAGCCGTGAAAGTATTTGTAGAAGAGACATAGAGAAGTCACATTGCACCGGTGAGAAAGTGACTGTATCTGAGCTGCCAAGTCAGGGTCGATCACATTACAGTTTCTTTGTTGGATTTTGTCAAGGACACCTACCTAGGTGGATAGAAGGAGCACCCGACCAGATATGGCAGCAGTATTCAATGCATGGGCGGATGGTAGATTTATATATGTGCAGGATGGTTTCAGATGGAAAAAATTTCCTAGTCCTACACAGAGAGCCGACCTTCTTAGCAGCAGATTTAGCTATGGATTCTATATAGTCATTCCACTCGAGGTCTGTTGTGAGAGTTAACCCGAGGAGGCGCAGTGTTTTGATTTCAGGGAGCTTAGCCTGATCCATGCTAAATGGGTGCAGGAGTGATTGTCTGTGATGGTTTTGGAAGTATTAAAGTTCACAAGCGATTTCTTATCCCAGTCCACCATGGGTTGGAAGTTCTTTTCAAGCTTGGCAGCGAGGTTTGCGTTGACAGATTGAAAGAATTTTGAATGTTGATTTTTAAATCAAACAGCCTACTTAATTTGGGTAATTGTAATATTTTTGAATGCTTATATATTTCACTACATATAATATAATTTTATATTTAAAAAAAATTTCAAATATTAAAAAAAGAAAAGAATTAAAACTCAAAAATTGAAAATGTAGTAATCTCCAGTGCCTCCCTTTCAGGGCATAATTATAATTGATGTTCATGTTTGTGTTTTCCCTTCACCCTTTATGCATACAATTACATCAATAAGAACATTATTTTAGTCTGATGAAGTCCTTTTAGAAAATGAAACGTGTTATACAGAATTTTTTTGGCATGTAATGGGCTAACATTGTTCTGATATATAGAAATTAATATATTATATTCTCACATATATATATATATTACAGAAAAGTAAAAGAACATGTAGAAAAACCCACTGTTCAAGCATTTACATTTATAAAAAGTGCTCAATACAGAGTAGAGCTTAATATTGTAATTTTGTTATTTCAATGGTTTATAAAAGCTTTTATAAACCATTGTAATAACAAAACTACAATATTAAGCTCTACTCTGTATTGAGGCTTTTATAAAGCATTGTAATAACAAAATTACTATATGTATATAGTCATCCACAGACAGATCTGTTTCACTGTATCACTGCTTATCAGTACGGTTAGACATCCGATTGCTTTTAGCTAGGATTGAAATCCGATCGAATTGATGCTAGTTAGCAATTCTATCTCTGAGCTATGGGACCTTGGCAGAAGAAGGCAAACTTTTTAGTGTGTTATGTACAATGTACGCATGCCAGTGGCTGAGAGTGTTCTAATTCATTACTGAATGGATGATGAGTAGATGCTAGAGTAGCTACTGTTTTATCAAAGCCTACCATTCTTCCAGAGTGCTCAATCAGAGTGTAAGAGCTTAAATAGTCATCTGCAGACAGATCTGTTTCGCTGTACCACAACTCATCATCATAATCATATATATATATATATATGTATATATATATATATATAAATATATATAATTAGAGTAGACAGACTAAACTATTGCCCGGTTTGACACTCCACCCACGTCTATTGAACAGGTGTAGAGGCTCATCCCTTGTTCCCTGTTTAGGATGTGGTTTCCGGCTTTCTCTTTTCCAATCTTTTCACTTTTCTTCTTTTTATTTATTTTTTATTTTTTTATTTTTTTTTTAATTGGAGTAGATAGACTAAACTATCGCCCAGTTTGACACTCCACCCACGTCTATTGAACAGGTGAAGAGGCTCATCCCTTGTTCCCTGTTTAGGATGTGGTTTCCGGCTTTCTCTTTTCCAATCTTTTCACTCTTACGTAGCCCCCTGCACATCAGTGGTGTTACCACCTTGCTTGTGGTGATACGATTAAATATATATATATATATATAAGAGAATAAGATGAATAGATATGGTCAGACTGAGATATGATCATATTGAGAAAGAGAAAGAGAGAAATAACCTGAAATAAATTGATAATTTAAATATGTAGATATAAAACATACTGATATTATTTCTTTCTCTCTCCCTCTCCCCCCTCTCTCTCTATCAAGTTGCAGTATATCATTATTATTATAATAATAGCAATTATTTTCCATTTTTAAAAGAGTTATTTCACTAGCCAGGTTTCTACCATGAGTGGTATGTACAGGATACTCCTTTGGATTCTTCTATACCCACACTGCATGCTGATATATATATATATATATATATATATATATATATATATATATATATTATAAATTAAATATTCACAGCTTATTCCATCATATATCGAGCACTGTTTTAAATTAATGTTTTAGGACGGAAAAAATTCTTTCTTCGTTCTGTACACACTAGGATATATATATATATATATATATATATATATATATATATATATACACTGCTGGCTAAAATCTTAAGGTCAATAAAAAAAAAAATACTTTTTGTGTTGTTAAACACAATCACTTATTTGAGCAGAACTTCAAAAAATGAAAATAAGAAAGAAAAAAAACTTTTTTAGTATTTAATAAAGAAAATTTGATACTTGTCAAACTCAAAAGTTAACACCTTCCAAAATTCTTATGAGTTCTTTGTGAGAAGTAGAATTTTTAAAATGACTTTAAAAATAATGTAAATTATTAAATTTCATTTTTATTTTATTCACAAACACTTTTCCTTAAAAATGAAAAAAATAACAAAAAATAAAAAACAAAAACGGAAGCGGAAGTTATATTGACGACTGCGCAGTGCTATAAATTTTGTGTTAGCGCGAACGAGACTGTGCAACAAGTGCTATAAATTGGTGTTGTCAATTTAGCTTCATTTTTTTTTGTTCTCCATCCCACTTAATATTTTTTAAGTAAGTGTTCGGTTTTATATACATTCTGTCTTAAACAGAATAAACAGTATCATGGCGGACGGGGACCCATTAATTTTGGTGAGTAACTTTTCTAAATGAAATTTCAAATATCTTCGTATTTTCAGTGGCATAAATGGTTGCTATGGTGACTGTTATTTTTTTATTTTCAATGTCCGTGATTTTTTTTTTGTTTTCATTTTAGTTACGCATTTTAGGTGGCTTTTTCGCCGTCAGTTGTAAACATTTTCTTCCAGTAGGGCGGATATATATTCGTCTTCTTATAAACTTGAAAAAATAAATAAAACAATTTAAGGATTAAAGCGAAACCGTTAAAAATAGTAATAAATTAAAAAATAAAACATGCTTTTTCAGAAAAATTCAAGGTGTTTTTAATTTAAAAAACTAAGGAAGGAAAGTAAATTTAACACTTTTTTTTTATTATCACCTAATTGAGTAAAATGTCAAAATTTATCATGAACTTGAAACTCTATTTCTATTTTCATTTAAAAAAAATGCAAAATAATGATTCATTGCATTCTACTATGTTTTTTTTTTGCATGTTTATGGTTGAACTTGAATTTATTTATAAAATTAGAATTTCATAAGAAACGTTTACAGAAAAATTAATTAAAAATTAAGAAGCCAATCTTAACCGGCTTTTACTTTCTTATAAATCTTAAAATAAACATAATTTGAAAATTTAATTTTTTTATTTACATTTTTTTAAAGATTAGTTTGAAATCAAATTGATTGACAATTTAACTTTTAGTCGTGGATATAAACAAAAAAAGTTAAAAAAAGAGCAACCCCGATCAGAAAATAAAACTCTCTAGAGAGAAACTCTTCTCTCCAATGTCCGCTCCAAATCTCTTCTTGCTAGAGAATCAATCAATCTTAAGGGCTTTTTTTCTTTCTTTCTATTTGGACATAGATTGTTGTTCTTGAAATGCAACATTTAACATGCAAATTTGAATTTGTTTTAAAATAATAAAACAATTATTTTTTTTTGTGTGTAGAGGGGCCTACATTTTTTGTGCTAAAGTACCTGATCCTACTTTCGATTTAAGTTTTTTTTTTATTTAAAGAAGATTGAATTTTTTAAAAGCGTAAACAAAAAAATTTATTTTGTCCTTGTACAAAAACGAATTTCTGTTGTTGTGCATAGCACTCTCGTGAAAACAATTCTTTTAAAGTAATTTTTCATTAAATACTTCTTTTAAAAAAAAAAAAAAAAGTAAAATTTCCGCTTAACTAACCTACATTTAATTTAAATTAAAATGAATTTTTAAAAATAAGTTTTTTTTATGAAAGCTAAAGGATTAAATTTATTTCTTGTTAGCAAAATACTCTGATTTTCAGCAGAATTTATTGATTGGAATCGATTTTTTTGTTTGATTTAAAGTATTTTTGTAGAAAAAAAAATTAATGCATGTTATTTCCAATGAAGTTAAGAGTTTAAGTTTTTAGTGGGAGTTAAATTTAATGTAAATCTAAACTTTGCATCTATTTTTTATTTTATTTATTTATTTTTTTTTAATCATATCACCCCAAGCAAGGCGATGACGCCACTGATGCGCAGGGGGCTACGTAAGGGTAAAAAGAATGGAAAAGAGAAAGCCGGAAACCACATCCTAAACAGAAAACAAGGGATGAGCCTCTTCACCTGTTCAATAGATGTGGGTGGAGTGTGAACCGGGCGATAGTTTAGTCTATCATTATTTTTTAATAGCTTTGAACTCTCAGCTGATTCGGATTTAACCCTCTATATCATTTTGATAAACTACTAAAGAACCTAATCCATGCTCAATTAGTTCTCACGTTGCAGGGCCTTTTTTCAGACAAGCAATATGGCATTTGTTTCTCCCGGTCAACTGCTGATGATTATTGTGGAAAGAGAAAGAGTATATCAAGCTTTAGAAAATAATGAAGCTCAGACTGTTGCTTTGGATATCTCGAAGGCATTTGACAGGGTTTGGTATATGGGTCTTTTTCAGAAGATTAAAGATTATGGTATTTCTAAACAAATTTTTACAGTGATTCAGTCTTTCTTATCAAATCACGAAATGAAAGTTGTCCTGAATGGCCACTCTTCTTGATCTTCTATTATTCCTGCAGATCTCCTCCTGAGCTCTATGCTTGGACTTACTCTGTTTTTAATTTCCATTAACGAACTTCCTGATGGCATCAGATTGAGGAGGTCAAATTGGCGGCCATTCTAAAAAATGATCTAGTTTATTAACTGGAGCAAGGAATGGCTTGTTAACACCTCCAGAACAAAATTGTTCTCCATTAATCTTCTCAGAGAATCTGTGGGATAGGAAATTAAGAATTAAAATTAACCTTCTTTTTAAAAGCATTTTGGAAAAATCCAAACCATAGCAAATTTCACAAGTCAGTGAGAAAAGCAAAATTCTGGATCCCAAGTGGATAGCAAAAAAGAATTCATATGTGACTTCAGTCAAACGTTTTTTCTCACCTAACTTTAAAATAGAAGATCGATTTACTGTAATGTTGTATGAAAAACTGAGCACCCCCTAAAATTGTTTAAATATTGTAATCTTTCCAAATTTTTTTTTTTGTCAATCAGAAAGTTTAGGGTGTAATCAATAAGATTGCACTGAAACAAAGTAAAAAAAAAAAAAAAAATTAAAACAAAAAATTTAAAGGTGGTGGTAGTCTCTTTCAGGTCCACCATTTTTATTCTTTCTTCTATTTTTATTCCAAGCAAGGCAAAAAACCCACTAAGATGCAAGGGGTTATTGAGTGTGAGAGAATATGAGAAATATTATTAAGGAGATAACAATAAAAGAACAAGAATTGAGAAAACTGAAGATAATGATTGCCATTACATTTAAATATTTGAAGATCAAAGTTGACTAGAAAAACAAGAAACTGGAAGAGCATTCTTCAAGTGAGAAGTTCAGTAGAAGAAACTGTTAGCATAGAACTTATGGCTACAACTATCCATTTCAACCATAAAATAATGAGACTTTATCTAGTAATGTATAAATTACTTAGACATGTATAATGCAATCTAACATTAAATATTTACCTTTTAAATAAAAGAAAAAAAACTTAAATTCACTTTCTTGTTTGGGACTTTATAAACAGTATTTGATTTAATTGTTTTTTTTTTTATTATTATAATTAAATTATCACTTCATGCAGCCATTTCAAAGCAAAACCATTTTGTCAACGCATATGTCATTGCAATTTTTAAAACGCGCAATCTGTTGCAGTTTTAAAGCGCTGCAATCCATTGCAGTTTTAAAGTGCAGATTAGACACTGTTTTATAAAGACTTTTTGGCAAGTAGGCATCTGTGCTGACTCCACCACCATTTACTCCCATCTTGATAAGAAATCTGCCAAGGCTGACAAAGCAAACCTCACTGTTAATCTTCAAAAGAATCTCCAATCTGTGGTGAACTAGGATAAGAAATGGCTTGTAAATTTTAATGTTTCTAAAACGAAGCTGCTATCCTTTAACCACCATAAACAATTGCTCCTACCCAACCACCCCCATCAACGTGGGTCAGGCTAGTCTTCCTGAAAGTAAAACACTGCACCTCCTCTGCCTAACTCTCACGGCCAACTTTAAGTGAAATGACTACATTGAATCAGTAGCTAAATCTACCTCTAGGAAGGTTGGATCACTGTGTAGGTCCAGTAAGTTTCTTGTTTGAATTCATCTTGCATATATACAAATCTACCATCCACTCATGTATTGAATACTGCTATTACATCTGGTCAGGCATCCCAGCTATTCATCTTGAGGTTCTCAACAAAATCTAAAGGAGTATCTGCAATGTAATTGACCCTGACCTGGAAGCTCAACTCCAGTCACTTTCTCATTGATGAGATGTGGCTTCCTTCTGTCTCTTCTACAAATATTTTCACAGCTTCTGCTTTGATGAGCTTAGCTCCCTGGTGCATGCTCTGCACAAATTTACTCTAGCAACTAGATTGGCAACTAGGTACCACACTTTTACAGTGAAAACAAGCAAATGTAACTGCAACTTTTACGAGCCGCTTCTTTTCTTACACTTCCTGCCTGTAGAACTCACTTCTGTATACTTGCTTCCCTGATAGCTACAGTCTCCAAGAGTTTAAATGCAATGTCAATTGCCATCTCTTATCTTCTTGACTTGCATTCTTTCCTCGACAGCTCCTGTATCTTGTTATTCTCTCTTTCCACTCTACTCTCATAAAGCTCTCTTCACACCAGTATTCTCATCCTTCTCTTACCCATTCTACAACACCCCCTGTAACCTGTTCCTTCTTTTTCTTCACTCCCTTATGTAACTTATGTAACTCCCTGCACACCAGTGGCAGTAATGCCTTGCTTGGGGTGAAATATATATAATATATATATATAAATAAATAAAAACGTATTTAAATAGATTTCCTTCATAAGTAATATTCAATCCCTCTATATGCTTTATATTTGGATGACTTTTTTCTATTGACATATTTCATACACCTGTGTATCAAATACAAGTAAGGGTCAGATTACATTTTTTTAATTTTCCCTAACGTCTAAGCATTTATGAGCAAACAGGTCATATTTACCGTTTAAAATTGATTCTTACAAAAGAAAGCGAATTTTTGTTTGTAATGAATGCAAGAAGATAATTAATGAAGCTTAGTTGCTGTTTGCTGACAGAATGAAGCAGCGTATAGCATCGCGTAAGTTTGGTTCCAAAGACTACTGGTGGTTCAGTAAAAGTGTTCTAAATAACAGTAAACCCCCAATCCCCACTGTAATCAATGAATTTGAGGTCCTCACATCTTCAGCAGATGAGGCCGAGTGCTTTGCTCGCAGGTTCTCCACCAACTTGACACTGGATTTGTCTGGAGTATCTGTACCTGACTTCCCACCTAGAACTGAGGCCCAACTGAATGACGTCCACATTACCCCCTTGCTGGTCTCTAACATAATATCAAAGCTTGACCCCCATAAAGCAAGTGCAGGTGACAGAATCCCAATCATTGTACCAAAGAAATGTTCCCTTGAACTCTCCTCTGTTTTCTCCAAACTGTATAACTACTACCTCTCTGCTTCTTACTTTCCTGCCTGTTGGAATTCATTCTCTGTATTTCCAAATTTAAGAGTTACTGAAAACCCTCGAACCCCTCTAATTATTGCCTTATCAGCCTCCTACCGATTTTTGGCGAAATGTTCGAGACTATTATCAACATCGAGGTGGTTCAATATCTCACAGCCCACAGTCTCTTCTCTGACAAACAGTATGGTTTCTGCTTCATCAGGTCTACTGCTGATATGCTAACAACCATCACTGAGTATATATACCAAGCTCTCGATAAGAACGGCAGAGCTCAAGCTGTTGCCCTGGATATCTCCAAAGTGTTTGACAGTCTGGCATGCTGGCCTTCTACACAAGCTATGGGGCTATGGTATAACTGGACAATTGATTGATTTAATCCAGTCATTCCTTTCAAAGTGCATAATGAAGGTAGTAATGAATGGACATACCTCTTGATACTATCATATGAACGCGTGTGTCCCTTAAAGCTCTATTCTAAGTACTACACTTTTTCTGATCTTCATCAGTGATCTCCCCAATGTAATCAGATCCCAAGTAGGCATCTATGCTGATGACATCACTATTTACTCTCGCTTTGATCAAAAATCCGCTAAGGCTGACAAAGTGAACCTAGCTGCTAAGCTTGAGAAGGACTTCCAATCTATGGTGGTCTGGGGTAAGAAATGTCTTGTGAATTTTAATGCTTTCAAAAGGAAGCTGCTATCTGTTAACCACCACAGACTCCCCCCCCCCCCCCATTAGCATGGATTAGGCTAGTCTTCCTGAAAGCAAACCTTTGCACCTCCTCGGATTAACTTTCTCAGCAGATCTCAAGTGAAATGACTACATCAAATCCATAGCTGAATCTGCTGTTAGGTAGATTGGTTCACTGTAGGGCCAGGAAGTTTTTCTCATCTGAATCCATTCTGCACTTATATAAATCTACCATCCACCCCTGTATTAAACACTGGTTCCACATCTGGTCAGGTGCCCTTGCTATTCACTTCAGGTTCTTGACAAAATCCAACGTAGAATCTGTAATGTGATCGATCCTGACTTGGTAGCTCAGCTGCAGTCACTTTCTCACTGGCACAATGTGGCTTCCCTGTCTCTCTTCTATAAATACTTTCATGGCTTCTGCTCTGACGAGCTTAGCTCCCTGGTGCCCCCTCTGCATGAATTTACTCGAGCTACTAGACCAGCAACTAGGTCCCACTCTTTTACAGTGAAACCGATAAAATATAACTGCAATTTCTACCATAACAGCTTGTTTTCTCACACTTCCTGCCTGTGGAATTCCCTTCCATATGCTTGATTCCCTGGCAGGTTCAATCTCCAGGAATTTAAATGTAAGGTCAATAGACATCTCCTATCTCACTAACTTGCATCCTTTCTCTCAAGCTCTTTTTTCCACTCCACCCCCATTACACCGGTATTCTCATCCGTCTATTACCCTAGAGCTACTAGACTAGTAACTAGGTCCCACCCTTTTACAGTGAAATTGATAAAATGCAATTGCAACTTCTACTCTATCAGCTTCTTTTCTTGCACTTCCTGCTTGTGAAATTCCTTCTGTATTCTTGCTTCCCTGATAGCTACAATCTCCAAGAATTTAAATGTAAAGTCAATTGTCTCTCACATCCTTTCCCTCATGTTTTTTTCTCCGTCCACTCTACTATCATTACACCAGTATTCTCATCCTAATCTTACCCATTCTCTGACACCTCCTATAACCTGTTCCTTCTTCTCACCACTTTCCTCTTATGTAAGCCCTTGCACACCAGTGGCAGTAAAACTGCCTTGCTTGAAGTCAGTCAGTTGAGTGCCATATGTGATACACGCTTGGGCGATCATGTCTCGAAAGAGACATGACTGACTGGGCAGAAGATTATCCCGCAGTAGGTTGCCATTGCTTTCTGCAGTAGACTGATTGCCGACCAAGGCTATAGAACCCAATCTGTCCTGTTATTTAACCCATAACTGGATGGAATAGGCGGATTAATACCTTTCCCAAGGGTATTTGCGCGTAAGTGAATGCAATGAATTCAGCTGGAATTCGAACTTGGCTCCCCGATTTCTCGTTTTGAGCCGATATCCAATGCACCACAATGCACGTCCTGCTTGAAGTAAAATGATTAAAAAAAAAATTCTTTACGAGTATTTGCACTAGTAAAGTTGGATGATCCTATTTCTTTAAAAATCATTGAATATTGTTTCAAAATAGAAAAGTGAATGAGAACTGGAGTAATCCCTTGCTTTTGAACCTCAGCTTGATGTAATACAATGTAAATTTGTCACAACTTTTACCTAGCATCAAAGTAAGTCTTTCAGATATTTTGTAGAAATTGGTATAAAAAAAATAGAATATTATTTACAAACATTATTACTCCATTATTCCGCCACATTTTTTAATTTGAAATTTTTGATTTATCGTAATTTTATTTTCCCGTTATATAGAAAGTATTTTTTGACTGAATAATACGTTCTCAAGATAATTTTATTTCTAATCTTTGTATTTAATTTAGACTTAGAAAAATGAAATACTTAAGTGTAAGGGAAGTAACTAAGTAAATATTATCTAGAATTATTTCCCTTGGTTTAAACTAATTTTATTTCATAAAATGTCTGAACAGACAACGTTTGTGATAAACATTCGTCATAAATAATTGAATAAGGTATTGCTTAGCATCCCCACCATCTGAGAAAACACCTACCGCTGAATTAAAGATTATACTGACCTCATTAATTTAGTCTTTTCTTAAAGATTGAGGGGACAAATGAAAAGAAAAAAAAATACTATATTGGAAGATTTAAAAACTAATTGACAATTTATTGATTTGTAATTATTGCTTTGTGGTGCAGTGGATATCGACTCGGAACGACAAATCGTGGAAGCGGAGTTCGAATTCCAGTTGAATTCCTTGCATTCACTTACGCACAAATACCCTTGGGAAAGGTATTTAATTTAATTAATCCGTCTCTTCCCTCCAGTTATGGGTTTAAATAATAGGACAGATTGGGTTCTATAGCCTTGGCTGGTAACCTACTGTGGGATAATCTTCTGCCCAGTCAATCATGTCTCTTTCAAAACATGATCGTCCAAAGCGTGTATCATGTATGGCAATTAACTGACTGAATTATTGATTTAAAAACTTAATTAAGAATAATTAGGAAAATTACATTTTAACTCTTGACATGAATCTTGCCAGAAATTTAATAGGTTAAAAATTTTGA
The DNA here is from genome assembly GCA_037127315.1 of Ascarosepion bandense. Taxonomy (NCBI): domain Eukaryota; kingdom Metazoa; phylum Mollusca; class Cephalopoda; order Sepiida; family Sepiidae; genus Ascarosepion; species Ascarosepion bandense. The sequence continues at coordinate 908,646 of JBBBDQ010001448.1, forward strand.
AAAAGAAAAATATTTTACCAATTTAAAAAAATAAAATTTCTTTCTACATGTGACCATAAACATGACAAACTTGCTAGATAAGAGTGGGTAAGGAGAAGGACAAGCGTGTGTACAGCTTTCTTTGCTTTACCTCTTTCCTTTTGGCTAGTACCTCTTCAAAAGAGAACTCTGACCTTTTGGGTCTCAGTTTGACCCTAAGAAGCTGCTCTTGATATTCCAATACCAGCCTGTTCCGTTGATGCATGTGGTCTTGAGCAGAGAACCCTTGTTCGCAACCAGGTGTATGTACAGCCAAGGTGGTGGCCAGTTGAGCAAGGATGCTGAGGTTAGGGAAGTCTTTTACGTAATATTTTGTTACCAACGCCCAATGTTTCCACATATTGTCCATTGCTAAAGATGTTGGAAAAATGGTTGACTCATTCTGTTGTTCCAGGAAAATACATGACTGTTGCTTCATCATTACAAGAGTCAGATTAGACCAAAAACAAAGTATCACTGCCATGTCTGGGCTGGGACTACCCAATCCTCACTTCTCAGCTTTGATAGATTTCAAAATTGTTTTCAGTCTTGTGAAGGAAAACTTAAACAAAATATTGCAAGTCTCTTGCTATTTTCATGGCAAATGTTCAGGTGAATTCTATTTAATTCTTACTAAAACTATTACACCTAGGACATGTCATGACTTTTACAGCCCTGAATCACCCTTATATCCTTAGTATTAAAATTATCAGGAGAAAATTTTTCTCAAGTAGCATTTCCCCAAGGTTTACTGCTTTACCAAACATTGTGTGGATGTTTCCCTGAACACTACAGTTTTAACCTCTTCAAGTTAATTGATATCTATTGTCTTTATCCTCTAATCTTTCATTTATATTACACATCTCCTTCATCATAATCATTTTAACAATAACACTCTTTGAGTTGTTCTCAAGACTAGTATTGTGTGAACTTAGCCATAAAAAAAGAAACAAAATTCATTATTTTATCTAACATCTTTCCATCATTTTGAGTTGCTTATGAAGACATTTTATCTGTTTCATAAATGATCTTTTCTGAAAAATGCTGTTTCTAAAATGAAAAGTTTTTTTGTTTTTTTTTTAAATGTATTTGATTTTATTTTGGAATTTGTACTTAAAATATTGTTTTAATGCCTTTATTAGTATTGTAATATATTTCTTGTTTTTTTTTTTTTTTTTTTTAGGCTAAAATCAATTATTACTGTCGTAAGCAGTTCTATAGTCACATGGAAAAAACAGCTACAGAGGGATTTACCAAATATGGCAATGACTCAATCTTGAAATATTTCAAAGGTTTTGCTCTAATTTTACAAGGTGAGTGATGTGTTTGATTTTTTAAAAAAAAATTTTTTTAAAGAATAAAATACAGATTACTTATATATTCCAGGAAAATATACTGAATGGAACAAATATAGTGTGTTCTGATGAAATGAGCTAATTTAGCTCATAGGAATGAATTATAATTTATAACCAATAATGTGTTGAGTTTTCCTTTGTTTATATATATATATATATATATATATATATATATATATATATATATAGTCAAGTAACTAATGTTCAGTTAATTATATTTGTTTGCCTTTATTTACAAGCTTCCAGGAAGGTATGTTTCTAATATTCTCTCGCCGCCTTGATAAATATGAAAAGTTTACGTACGTGCCTTCATATGGAACAGAATGAAAACAATTTACCTTGCCCTGACTTAAACTAGGAAACTCTTATGCAAAAAAATCCTTATTAATCTGACCTGGTATCAACGGATGAATATAATCAAGAGTTCAGAATTTCTGCTTTTATTTTCTGGTGTTTACGTTTAGATGTGTTAAACAGCTTAGAACATACCACCTTTTTGTATCAGATCACCCCATTTTTAGGTGAGCAAAAGTAAAGGAACAGTCTTAAGAGAAATAACATTTAATATTTGGTTGCAAAAGCACTTGTAATAACTATGTCAAGCCTGCAAGCCACTGACATCTTCAAACTGTTGCATGTGCTAATTTGTTTAACAAATTTAAATGTAAATACCAGGAAATAAAAGCTAAAATTCTGAACACTTGTTTATCTTTTAATCTTAAACCAAAATGTCTGTTTTGGTGAACAGCAAAAACAAAGGAATTGGCCTTGCCATTCTAATACTTTCAGAAGGTACTAATATACATAGAATTAAAAATGGTAATGTATCTAGAGAAAAAAAAAAACGGCAATAAATAGTATAGTTGGTTATCCGTTATAGTGATGTGTATGTGTGTGTTGAAACAGATTCGTTTGATTTGGCCTTGTTAGTAGATAGCCCACTATAAGAGGGGTACAAAACAAGAAAATCCAATTGTATATAGAAACAACAATTTTATATGTATATATCAATTAAGGTTTTTACAAATAAAATAATGTCTTTTGTTTGGTTGTTAAAATGTTCATAGTAGTAATTGTTGGAAAGAGTATATGCGTATGTATGTGTGACTGTTTGTTTGGTAGGAGTGTCTTTGAAGTATTTTTAGGGTACCAGCTGGTTAAGTAGATTGGTGAATGAAGGGGGAGGTGAGAGAGAAAGAGAGAGGCAGTAATAATACAATCGCTTGTTGAGGGATGTGTTAATTATGCTTGTATTTTCTCACTGCAACCGTCATCTCGTCTTGTCTTTTTATTTCGTTTTCTGGGGTTCCAAACAGGTCATTAGGAAATTAACACCCAGATGTAATTCTTTGGTTCCCATTGGATGACAAACAAACTTCATGTCAGCTCGCGAAAAGGGTCCATAAAAGGAATTTGTTTTGTTCACTACAATAGCAACACATTTGAAAGATAAGAGGAAAATGGTGGGAAAAAAGAAAAGCAAAGAAGTGAGTATAAAGTGGGTAAAAAACCCACAAAAAATGAAAAGGTCAAATCATGACACCCTACACATACACACATGGGCACAGATGCACACACGGACACTAACAATAGAGAAGAAAACTTGCCCCAGTGATAAGTGTATAAAAAAAGAAAAATTGATAAATATAAGCAGTTAATTGCTGATACCCCCTGAAGAGTGGACTGATCGATTCATCTACAAAACTCTGAAGTTGGATTGCTGAAGGTAATATCAATCAGCTAAGTGACAATCTTTTTAAGAATTTCTTTTTTTTTCCCTGTTTTATGAAATATGAAACTAAATATTTGCTTTTAGGATCCCCCCTCTTTTTCTCCACTTTATTTCATTTTTATGTGCACCTTCACGTCAGTCCTAAGGCTGCGTTTATTTTCACGATTTCCTTAATTTTCTTCCTAAAAAAGAAAAAAAATCTTAATTTTGTATTTTTCTTTTATTTGCTAATTCATAAAATTTGTGTTTGTTGTGATTTTTTTATTTTATACCATTATTTTGATCTGATTTTATGTCTGATAGTTATCAAAAGGTTGTCACTGACTGAAGCAATGTGTTTTTAACAAAGCCTGATAGGAGCATTGTTTGAACACAGTTACCGCCCTCAGCTATGAATTGTTTCTCCTGTTTAGAGACTTGATGAATATTGTTTTAGAGGAAGCTGCTTTTTTTTTTTTTTTTCAAAAAAAAAAAAAAAAAAAAACAACAAAAGGCAATCATCTGTCTGGCACATTTTTTTTATTTAGTTAGGCAAAGTATTTTCCTCAATCTCAGAGCATGTGACATTTTTTTTTCTTACACTCTGCTTTGTCAAAGATGCAGTTAAAAGACCTATAATGTTTAGGTTCATTTGATTTATCCATTCATTCAATAAATATTTCTTACAGGTTTTGTTGCAGGCTTATAGGCTACTTCAGACATAATGTAACTGTTATTTTTTTTTTTTTTTTTTTGCATAATATTTTTGCTAAATTTTAAAAGCTGTAGTGATAAAGATTCATCTAAAATCTTTTAAAGATTGCATCTTTTTATTTGAAAAGTAAGAGTTTGTTTAAACAAGAAAAGGGTGACAGGGTGGCTTTTTAATATTACATTTCAGTTATTTTCTGGAGGCCGAGTTCCTGTGAATTCAATAGCCATAGACAAGTGCAAAATAAGTAACAGGATTGTCCAACAAACAGAATTGACAAAGTTTGCAATAAGGAAAAGAAAAGAACAGTGCAAGAAATGATATAAAACAAGCAAACAATATAAGCAAGGCAAATCAACAGTAATAAGCCAAAGTAGCGGTAATGTGGTAAAAGTTAACAAACTAAGAATTAGTGTTGACACAGAGGCATGTTCAAACAAGTGAACGACAAGACAGACTGGGACTGAGTCAGATGAAACCAAGAATTGGCTTATTTTATTGGTTAGAAAAAAAATCCCAGATTGCATTTGTGTGATTCTGCTTAGAAAATAGAGAGGGGAGAGTATTTTGCAGTTATTCCTATGGGGATTGAAACCAAGAGTCCCAAAAGCAGTTTGATGTTGAATCAGACTTAACTTTGCAATGATGCTGATATCAAGTAGTATGAGGCCCTGCTGTACCCTTGACCAACATTAGTAGTGGAGAGAAGGGAAATATAATATATGGGCAATTTTTTAAAAATTGTGCCCACAGAATACTTCCCTGGCATTTCTTCATTGGTAAAGCAGATGTTAGGCAACCCCCACCTGCTAAATTAAAATGAATCTCCTCAGGTGCAGATTGTGGGTTATTCTCACATAGCTTTGCTAGTTTTCATCAAGAGGGCATTAGGTGGTGTGATCAAACATCTATAAAACAAATAAAAAAAACAGGACACTTTTTTTTCTTTTCCATCCATCATTCTGTAGCAATGACCTTCACAGGATCTTGTTCTCAAGCATGGGTATAACTTTCCCTTAGTGACTGAACTTCACACACATACCATCCTGTTTGTGTATCACCCACGCAATTCTTAACTTTCAATATTCTCTTTCTTTTGCCTGCATGCTAGTGTATTTTCTGTTTTTACTCAATTATATAAAAACAAAAAGTATAAAATATATTGCCTTGCTGAAATTCTTTCATTTCCTTACACCTATCATTTACTTGTATGAAATATTCTTGTCACTGTTTTTAATTTAACCATGACTAGCAATAGCATCGCAACAAGATCTGTGGTCTCTCAAGATCTATAAATGCCACACATGCTGTGTTATAAGAAATTGTATGGGTTGTTTGTCAAACTATAGATTTTTAAAACATTCATAGATTACTTATTTTTTTGTTTCTACAAATTTTATTTTATTTCATTTATACTGTTTGAAAGCCACTTCTTGATACATTTGGAAAAATAGCATATGTGATGCTGACTTTGTTCCAGCAGCCATGAAACCAGTGTCAACACAACTAATGGTGACTATATTACATCTTATAGCATTTGATTTTTGTTATGTAAAATTGCAGAATGAGTTGTTATTCAAATTGGTTTAGATATTGAGTTTGAGGACTGAGAAAAAAATGAGAAAATTAGTTTTCATTTGATTTTTATAACCTGACCTCTTCTCTCAGGTTAGATGTAACACCAGGGCATTTTTTTTTCTTTTTCTTTTTTTTAATGTGGGTAGCCTATATATATATATATATATATATATATATATATATATATATGGACCAAGAACAAAAATTACCCTGTCTTCATGATATTTTGATCTTGTAAAAAATAAATTATGCATAGTGGAAAAGACAACAGCATTATAGTAATTTTGTACTTTAAAAAATAAAGCCTTATACCTGAATTGACCATGTTATGTCATCAAATGCTTTATTACAAAAGTCAGAAATTATCCACACTTTTGCCATAACATCTTATGTTTGTCTCACTACCTTCTGCTCACATGTACTTATAGTTGGTATTATGGTGATCATGGGCTCAAAACTTGAACTTTATTGTGCCAGTTTTCTTGTGACTGTGTACACCCATGTAGAAATGTGCATGAATGGGTCGAGAAGCTTAAGGGTGGCTGGACAAGTGGGGTACACAAAGGAGCAGGACGCCCATCAATCTCCATTACTGATAACAAGATTCAGCCAGCTTGAGAAAGGTTAATGGCAAACTGGCAAATCATCATTGACGAGGTAGCCTGTTCTCTGCAGATTCGAATCACTGCTCTTTGTCTAGCTTTTATTTAGTTCTGCTCAGTTATTGCTTGCCCTGTTTCCACTGAATCTAAGTCTGTATTACCTGACCCAAGATTAAATTCACAAATTCGGTTACTATGCAAGAAGGAATATTTCCCATTTTTATTTCCCTATTATAGGTATTAATATATCCATAATATAATAACACCTTAATACATGTATGGAAGAGAATTACTGAAAGGAATAACAAACATGCATTTGTCTCAGAGATTTTTATACTGATATATATATATATATATATATATATATACACACACACACACACACACATACATTCATGTTACTAATTTATCCCACACAGAGAAGCTATAACATATGCCTGCAACAAGCAGTGAGACAAGGGCGAAAAGAGTCTGTCTTGTGAATATTTCTCAGTTGGGTAAAGGGCAAGTTTGTTGTGTCATTTATGTTTCTAGCGAGACCATGTGGATTCTACTGAAGTGTAGGGAGCTGGTTAATGTTTCTTTGGTTTGGCCTTGTGTCTTACTTAACTGAACTTCCTACAGCTTACAAGTTTCATGCTGAATTATCATCAGAATTATTATCAGGTTTTCATCAGAAGGTTGGTTGTTGGCAGGTTGGAATATGTGGAATTGTGTAAGAAGAATAAAATATACATTTTGCATTTTAAAATAGAAATTTATTAAAAGGTGGAATGACAAGAATTTGTAGAAATTAATCTTCAATGACAAAGTTAAGGTATCAAGAGTTTGTACAAAATGTTCATAGTAGTAATTGTTGAAAGAGATAAGGAGAAAGGAAAGAGGACAATACTTGAAGTGGAAGCTGCTCCCATCTGTCTCTGACTGACAGCTGGTGAAGTTCTTTTATTGTAATCTACATTTTTTGCACTCACTCTCACATTCATCAAAAATCATTTTAACACCTACTTGCGAAATCTGGTTTCAAACACATGGTCAATCCTTTTTCTATTTGGGAAAACCAGGATTTCACAAGTCATTGTGAATTTTTGTAAAAGTGAAGAAGGTTGATTTTAATTAATTTCTTATCTGCTACACTACCACTGTTGGCTTGTGACGTGTCTTTACAGCCTACATAACAACTTTTGGACAAACACATCTTGTCTCTCAACTGACTTTCACCGCTCTATGAAGTGATGTCAATCACCTGTGAGTTTGTTACAACCAAAGGGAAATAGTCACCCATTCTCACATTACATTTAATGTCACCAATCATATTCAACCAATTTTTTTTTTTTTTTATTTATTTATTTTTAATCATGTCACCCCGAGCAAGGTGGTAATGCCACTGATGTGCAGGGGGCTACGTAAGGGATTGGGAAAGAGAAAATTGGAAACCACATCCTAAACAGGGAACAAGGAATGAGCCTCTTCACCTGTTCAATAGATGTGGGTGGAGTATGAACTGGGCGATAGTTTAGTCTATCTACTCCAATTAAAAGAAGTGTTGTTACAACCATTTATGTGGCTCTTTTGAGACACAGGATGCAGTATAGTCAGGAGGCCTTTGTTGTTGTCATCTCTTGAAATTGTTGATCATGTTCATAACTTAAGTTTGTCTAACTGAAGAATCTCAACTTGAAGAATTGCTGAGAGATATCAAGAAATGTGTTGAGCTTACAATTCATTAACTTTTTACTACAGAGATGATTTCAGCCAAGTGAAGCTTACAGCCATATCACAAAACATTGATTTCTGTGCAATCACCAAAGTTAATTAACGTTAGCTTGGTTAGTACCTAGATGGGTGACCACTTGGGAATACCAATACTTTAAGCTTGGATGTGTGGGTGGTGTAATTAATAATGGTTTGGAATTAGAAATTGGATAGCCAAGTTCCAATTCCAGTTAGGTTCATTATATTCACTTAAGTGCAAATACCCTTTGGAAAAGTGTGAATTCACTTCATCCCCAAGTTATAGGTTAATTAACTCATAGCTGATGAGAGAAGTGATAAAATCATTATCTAAAAAAAAAATTCTTACAATCAAAATAATTTTAAATAACCTGTAAAAGGTTGAAAAATTGTAGAAAATAAATAGCTTAATCAGCCAAGTGGTTGCCGAAATGTTTGAATGCCAAGCAAAACCATACCAAATGAACAACTCCTAAGTTAATTTTGCAGCATTTTCAGTCATCTAAGGAAAGTTTTTAGAATGGCTACTCGCTGTTTGTGAAATATGGTTAAAGAACTATAAGCCAGAAACCAAACAATGATCCATCTAGTGGAATCACTTGAGTTTTCCTTGGCCAACCAGATTTAAAACCTAAAAAATTATCAGGAAATACTTTAAGAATAATGAAGCTATTGTGATAACTGTTAATAGAAGAGTTAAACAGTTTGTATACAATACATTAACTTTGTGATAACTAAAAGAGAGGGGGTTGGAAGCTGTGGAAAGGTTTTCTTTGTGCAAGCTTAAACAACATACAACAAAGAAAAAGGTAAAAAAGGTGTTTAAATATAAAAGTCTAAAATATTTTTATTTTGTGTGTTTGTGTGATTTTTTTTTTACTTATTTATACAAGTAAATTTTTCATAGCATTAAAGTTAAGTCTTTGTAGTCGTTTAAGATGAAAAGAAATGCACTTTCTTTGTGTATGTGTGAAAAAGAGGCAAGGAAGAAAATGAGAAAGAAAGTGTAAGTGTCATGTAGCTTGGTGAGTATTACTGGTGAATGAGTTAAGGAAATTTTATTTTTAAACCTGGTATTGTGAATTGTTGCAGTTGGTGTCTCCTTATTCTCGTCTGGTATAGAAACTTTGCTTAAACGAATAAGCTGTGTCTACTACTAGGAAGGTTGGGTCACTGTGTTGATCCAGAATCCATTTTGCACATTTATAAATCTACCATTCGTCTGTGCATTGAATACTGTTGCCATATCTAGTTGAGTGCTCCTGCTGTTCATCTTGAGGTTCTCGACAAAATCCAAAGAGGATCTGCAATATAATCGATCCTAACTTGGCATCCCGTTTTCAGTCACTTTCTCACCGACGTGATGTGGCTTCTGTCTTTTATACGAGTATTTTCATGGCAACTGCTCTGACAAGCATTTTTCCCTGGTGCCTTGACCATATAAATTTATGTGTGCTACTAGATTGGCCTGAATGTCCTGCACTTTTACCATCAAAAGAGTTAAATGTTAACTGCCTCTTCTACTCTACAGTTTCTTTTTTTTTTCACACTTCCCATTTGTTGAACTCTCTAACACTTGCTTGCTTCCCTGATATCTACAATCTCTAAATGTTTAAAAGCAATATCAATTGCCATTTTCTATCTACTTGATTCCCATTCATCTCTTATCCTTACTTCAACATCCTCTGTACCTTGTTTTTTTTTCTCTTACTGTAACCCCTTGTGCACCACTGGCAATCTTGACTTTCTTGGGGTGAAATGATTATATAAAAAAAAGAAAAACTATCCTTGAAAGGAATCAAGAAGCATTTTTTTTTTTATTGTTAGCAGGAAGGCAATCCATTGAAAAATATTCAATGAAACATTTATTTTCAACGCATTATTAACTGGAAGAAAGTACAATTCACCAACTCAGAAACCATTTTTGTGTCATTTGGTATTTGACTGTTTTGGTGTTTATTTCTGTCTTTCCTCCACAAATGTAACTGCTTACCAGGCTGTTAAGAAAATGGTTGTTTTGAAGAATTTAAGCTTTGAGTCTATTAACCACTCTCACCTCACTGACATACTCTTACTCCAAATGATTATTTCCTGTTTTGAAACTTTGGAAGTTTGAAAGGGATGAAGTTTCCAAATCTTCTGGAGGGGATATCCACAGAGCTGTATTTCAGTGACCAAATATCAGAACGTTTTGAAAGTGTTAAAAAAATATACCTGAGAAATTGTTGAATGTGTGTAGGGTTGTGAGGTGGAGCATGAGGGACAGTGTGGGTGTTTCATTGCTCTGTCCTTTCTTCTTAGATTGATAAGTTTTCAACACCACTTTGTATTTCTAGGGGAAAATTTTTCAGCACCTCTGTCATATGTATCATGGAAAATCTTCAGCACTCTCTTATCTATGTGTGTTATGTAAATTTTCACACTTTCTTACTTCCTACCCACACACACATATATACTGGCTTATGACCATATGTTGAAACATTAGTGCTTGTACAATCACTGAAGTTAAGCAACGTAAAGTTTGGTCAAAACCTAGATGAGTGACTGCTTGGGAATGCTATCTACTGTAAACTTGGATATGCAAATGTTGTAATGGATACTGGCTTGGAATTAAAAATCTGAGAGCTGACTTCCAATTCCAGTCGGGTTCACTATATTTACTTATGTGCAAATACCCTTGGAAAAGTTATGAATCCATCTCTTCTTCCTGTAGCTATGGGTTAATTAGTAAAACTTGTATCAGTAAAACCATTATCTAAAAAAAAATTCTTAAATTTAAAAATATTTTCTGGTTTTAAATAACCCGCAAAAGGTTGATAAACAATAAAAACAAAAAAAATCAACCCTATATATATATATATATATATATACTTGCTATATGATTCTGTATGAAGAGGGTGTATGAAAGTCCTTAGTCTGGTTAAGAATGGAATATTTGGTCATATTTTGAGAATTAGGTCAAGCTAAAAACTCATAATTAAGTGATTGAGTTTTAATTTATTTAATATCAACAATAACACAGGTTATAGGCTGTCTATTAATTATATGACAATTATGAATATGCAATCATATCTTAAATAATGTATCTTATTTGTGACATTCATGTTGTCTGTCTATTGATTAATTTTGTGATGTCTTTCTCTTGCGTGCAGGTCGCATACAGGAAGGAATGCGGGAATTGGAATTGGTGAAGGACAAAAGAGACATCAACCTTTGTTCTGCTCTTGCCTTGATATTTGCACACAAGAAATGCAAAACAATTGGTAAGCTTACAGTCTTTTATGTGCTGCAGACTTTAGAAATAGTTTCAAAATCTTCCTCTCCACAAAACATAGTTTGTGACATTTTAAAAAATTTTTTTTAACGTCTTTGTGCCTTATGGCATTCTTTGTTGCAAACATGATGAGCTATTGTACTTTTGTACACAAATATGTTCTTGTTTTTTATCTTGAACTGCAGTGAAAAAGTGTCAGTTTCAATTAACATCATGCACTTATATATATATATATATATATATATATATATTTGCTCAAATGATATACAATGACAATTTCATGTGTTGGCACAATTTTTAGGCAATAAAGAAAGGAAACCTCCAAAGAAATTCGGTGAATGGTTCCTTCCTTTACCACCAAGATTGCCAGTTTTATGTATTGCCACAATGTCAGGAGTAAAAACAGAAGTGCTTACATACATATATACTAGCTATATAGCTTGGCAATGCTCAAGGTTTTTTTTTTTTAGTGGTTATGTTGAAATGGTAAGGTCAAGTGCTTATTCGAAAAGCTCACGTATGAGGTCGCTGTCATGCATAATTTAAAATGTAAGGTAAGTATTGGTTTTTGTTGTATTTATAAAACAGGATACATGTTTGGTCAATTTTGCCAATAAATGGGAATAATGTATGTACAATTGGAAGAACGGGAGCGGGTGTTACGGAAGCCTGTGATGCAATGACATTGTGACAGAAAAACTGGATGCATTGTTCTTGCAACGTTGGAGGAGTTAGCATCTTGTAGAAAATGTGAAATTATGGCATATAAGATCAAAATTACAAAAAAACCCCAAAAAACTGATTTTTTGTTGGAATACAACTAAGTTTTTTGAAGAAATTAATGATCACAAAAAGCAACATTTTTCATTAATTTTTGCCACACCCTGTGTATCAATTGAAATTTTTGTTTGTATATCAAGGCATCAGACCTTGATCTATTAGTGACTCTATTTTGGTTCAGTTTGAGTGAAGTGTCTTGGAGAAATGCATAAAAATGTTCAAAAGACCATCCAAAATTGTTTATGGTTTTTTGACAAACCCTGTTCATTGATTCAAAAAATTTTTTGTACATCAAAGGTTCAGACCGTGATCTACAAGTTACCTGATTTTAATTGAATTTGTATAAAGCGTCTTGGAGAAGAAGAGTTTGCAAATTCTAAGCATTTTGGTGATTTTTGCCGTACCCTGTGGATTGATTAAAAAAAAAAAATGTGTGAACATCAAAGGTTTATGTCATGATGGACAAGTGGCCCAATTTTGGTTGAAATCAGACCAAGGGTTTTGGAGGACATATCCATTTTTATATATATATATATATATATATATATTTGGTAACTGTTGGCGTTGCTTAGTGGAGTTTTATGTCAACACAAGAAAAATCATTGCTGATGGTGAATGTTATTGTGTTACCATCCTTATAACCTCTCTGAAGATGGCTCATGTGAGCCGAAAGCTTAGAACCAGCTTAATAAAAAGTTATCCAAATGTTGGAGAATTTTTGTCTTTATTTTCACCTGAAATTAAAGCCAAAATACAATGTTTAGAACGGCTCATGATTAAACATAATAGACATTCATTGTCTCTTATATTTAACAGTATATGTTTAGAAAATATATATATATATATATATATATATAAAATTAATGTAGAGAAGCTTGTTATTTTAGTCATGCCAAATTCAAAATTTTATGAAGGCACTATTGTAATGTCTTTACTATTCAGGGTTTTTACCTTTTTACTCATATATATATATATATATATATATATATATATATATATATATATTATTTGATTTTTTTTTTTTTGCATAATCCCTTTCTCCAAACAGGGCAATAAGGCCATTAAGATGCCAGATGTTACCCAGTGTGAGAAAATGACAAAAAAAAAGAAAATGTTATTGAGGAGGGAGGACTATAAAGAGAACAAGAATTAAAAAGACAAAAGATTATGATTGACATTGTATTTAAATTTTTGAAGATCAAAGTTGACTGGAAAGCAAGTAGCTGGGAGACAGTTTCACAAGTGAGACATGTGAGAGAAAAAAAAGACTGTTAGCATAGAACTTACATTGAGTCATTTCACCTGTGAGATGTGATTTTGCCATCAATCTAGTACTGCCATTAAATTCATAAAGTCTAGTTACTATAGAGAAATGATCATTAGAACAATTTGGATGAAAGCATTTACAGAAAAAGCAGAGGGGAAGTACGTTTCAGTAGAGTAGGAAAGTAACTGAAGTGATCAATAACATTGCAGAATCTGACATTATTATTACTTCAAATGCTGTTATCGTGTATACCTCACTTGAAATAGACACCCCATTCTTATTCTTTAACCTGTGTTTATTACAGCCATTGAGAAACCCCACTTTTATAGGAGAAACACCATTTGATCCAGTGTGTTTTAACACAAAGAATATCACAGCAAGGAAGTTTCTATTTTCTGTTTTTAAGAAAAGCACATCATCTTAACTCTAATTATTTTCTTGAGTGCTTCATACTTGCTCATGTTTGTATCTGAAATGTAAAGAAAGGAGTTTGTAAATAAAGGATTTATTTTTTTTAATCCAATATTTTTATTACTTCAAACTTTGTATTAAAAGGTGGTTTCCTCTACAAAGGGGGATGCTCGACTCGTTACTAAGAGTTCTTAAATGGACATGTCAGAATATGCACTGTTTCTATTTTGAATACAAGGTATCCATTATATATTTATGGAGAGAACTATATTACTATTTAAGCACTAATTTATATATTAATAACAAAGCACAGACACTTGTGTGTGTGTGTGTGTGTGTATATATATATATATATATATATATATATATAATATTTTTTTTTCTAAACAAATACTGTTAAATATGAGACAATGAATGTCTATTGTGTTTAATCATGAGCTGTTCTAAACATTGTATTTTGGATTTAATTTCAGGTGAAAATAAAGACAAAAATTCTCTAACATTTGGATAATTTTTTATTAAGTTGGTTCTAAGCTTTCGACTCACGTGAGCCATTTTCAGAGAGATTATGGGGACGTTAACATTAAAACATCATGTGAGCCGAAAGCTTAGAACCAACTTAATAAAAATTATCCAAATGTTAGAGAATTTGTCTTTATTTTCACTTGAAATTAAAGCCAAAATATGATGTTTAGAACGGCTCATGATTAAACATAATAGACATTTATTCTCTTATATTTAACAGTATATGTTTAGAAAATATCTGTTGTCTCGAAACACTATATATATATATATATATATATGTGTGTGTGTGTGTTTGTGCATAAAAGTATGAATATAAGCACATGCATACAAATTCAAACCAGAAGTAAAAATTGAATTATAAACCCAACCTCTTACAATTAATGTTTTAATAATACTTAAAATATGACCAAATCAGATGAGAAAAGAAAATAATGACCAAGTGAGGGTAATATAAATATTTATTTCATTATATAAGCATTAAAAAAAATTATTTATGTAATGAAATACAATTTTTCTAACTCAAGAAAATGCTAGAACACTCAAGAATTAGCAGCAATAGTGTATGTATGGAAAACTGGAAGTCCAAATGGCTATAATTGAAAAAAAAATTAAAAACGGAGAGAAAAGGTAAAAATTCAATAAAGAGTGCAAATTTAAAAAAGAAAAAAGGATAACTAACCACAACATTCTAAATGTACGCACATCTTTCCCGGCTGGTGAATAACCTTGTGACCAAGGAACAACTGTGATCAGCATTTAAAAATTAGAAGGCAAACAATCTGAAAGCAAATAACAATTTTGAAAGCAATTAAAATTTTGAGGGCAAACAACTTTGAAAGCAACGAAGAGGTTGAAGGCAAACAATTTTGATCAAACAACTTTGAAAACAATTAAAGTTCAAAGGCAAACAACCTCGAAAGCAATTAAAACCTTGAATACAAATAACTTAAAAAAAAAAAAACAATTTTCAGCATTAAATGACCCAAAGGTTGATATGATGGTTTAATAAACCAACCAACCAGACAGGTGTACACATTCACTATGGAAAAAAAAAAAAGTTATTCACTAATGAAAAGTACACATAAAAAAGAAATTGGGTACTGCCACATATCTATATATATATATATATATATATATGGCGTTACACGATTCCAATGGCTGGATCAATAAATCGATTGCTTTGATCTAAGCCCTATCTTATCTCATATTTGGATTTTATTGATCAGAAGACGGGCAAAAATTGGGTGACCTTCAGGAACTGCTGTAAATGAATCTTTCAGTTTGAGGAAGTCACAAGAAAAAAAAATATCTTCATAGAATTCCAAGTTTTATACTTTTGTTCTTTGCTAAAATACTTGGTCATTTCAACAGTCAGAATATAGCTACTTTCATGCAGACAGTTCTTGTCCCAATCTGTGTCTTAAGTTAAACCATAAAACTTTGGCTGGTGGTGTTAAGTCTGACACAGGGTTTAAGTCAGAGTTCTTAGGCAGGCAGTCACATGATATCTGGTGGCTTGGTCTTCCGTCCCAGCTGCAATTCCAACCACGGCTTTGGCTAGATTCTTTTCAACTCTCTTTGGTCACTTTTGACCCTCATTTATATGAACTTTCATCCAAAGCCGGTGTGAGGAATAATTGGTTTGGGGAAATTGGTGATTCCCCTAATTTTGATAGTCTCTTTGTTGTCTGACTTTTGAAGATTAATTATCTTTTTTACTTTGGGGGATTTCCTTTCTGTGAGTAGCAGTCACAGGTTTCAATCCACCCGATTAATTTCTTCCTTTCTTCATTGGTATCTCATGCTAACACTCTTCAAAGGGCATGAACACTTTCTTCACCTTTCCTAGTTTTCCACCTCTGCTCACCACGTTCGTCCTCCTTTGACGGATTTGATTCGACGGCCTCGGATTCCATTCACTTGTGGTCATTAATTAAATTTTATCATTTCATATTTCTCCTACATAAGGAAAATTCTGTTTCCTACTTAGATATTTGCCAGATGACTTCCTTAATTTTTGTCAGGGTCATTAATTTCTTAAATTTTTATACTCTAACTCTGTTTACAGTGAAATTCTGTTTGTTGTTTTCTTGGCTGGTCATTAAGTGGTTGTCATAATTTCAAATTTTGCTTATACAAAATTCTCTGTCCTGTATTGTTTTAATAACTTACAGGATCCATTAATCAACTCACCACATGGTCTCTCTTGCACTTTGCCTTTCTCGATGGTAAATCTCTTTAGGTTTTAGATGTTTTACTTTTTCTAAAAAAAAACCCATGAAAATTTTCATTCAGTTTATCGGGACATCTTTCTATCATTTATTTCTATTTTTAACTCTTCAGCACTGAAAATATACGCACACACACACACACATATATATATATATATATATGTGATATATTAAGACCTATTGAAATGCCTAAAATTATATAATTTTTGCCTGTAATGAAAAGCAGGATATTGATAATAGAACAGTATATCAAATTTAAAAATTTCTTTTATATACCATGTCTGTTCAGGATGTTGGTGATCATGGCTCTCCAGAATTTCCTGTCTTTTGTAGCTCTTCATAATTTTGTCTTTTTGCTATCTTTCTAAACCTTGCTCCACCCTACGTTTACTTAAGCTCACTAGGTAGGTTATGTGTTGCTTTGTTTTATCTCTCTTACCTTCTATGTTCTGTGAGCATCAGATTTTCCAAGCCCTCTTTCCTCATTATGTGTTTCTTTCTGATGTGAAATATAAATGTCCTTTTTGTTTTTATTTTTCCCCAAATTTGGTCATTGTTCACATTTTTGGTTGATGTATTCTCAGTATCCATCTGTAGAACCACATTTTTGTTACCTCAAGTCTTCATCTATGAGGAGATTGTCCAGTATTCATTGCCATATAGGAAGACTGATATTAAATAAGTGAGTTTTCTGTTTCTTAATACTTTGCTTGACTTTTGGAATGCATCTTTCTCTATCTTCATGCATTTTAAAATTTCACTCTTGCACTTTCCATTCCATTAAAACACCTCCCAGTTAGTTAATTGCCATACATGATATACGCTAGGTTGATCATGTCTTGAAAAAGACATAACTGACTGGGGAGATTTTTCTGCAGTAAACTAGTTGTCAACTAAGACTATAGAACCCAATTTGTTCTGCTATTTAACCCATAGTTGGAGTGAAAGGTGACAGATTAATAACCTTTTCCAAGGGTATTTGCACATAAATGAATGCAACAAATTCATTATTTAAATTGTTGTATTTGCTTGATATTTTTTTTTTAAATCTTCAATTTGTAATGTACATGTTGGGCTGTTTCTTCTGCTAACAACCATGCATTCTATCTTTTTGCAATTGTTCTTTTTTTCTCACTTTCCTTTGCTGCATTCTGTAGGAATTACTGTGGTCTTCTTTCTGTGTCTGTTACCAACACTGTTTCAGCTGCTTATTGTATGTTAAGATTGTGCCCAACAACAATGAATCCTGGTAGGACTTCTAATTCTCTCAAAATCACCTCACTGTATAGGTTAAATAAGTCTTGTGAGAAGACTCATCCTTGTTTTACATCTCTTTCTATTTTTGTATATCTACTGAACTTATTTTCTATCTGTATGAGGGCTATTTGCTGCCAATATCAGTTTTGCATTATTCCAATATGATTCCCAAAAATGTCAAGATAACCTAGCAGTTTCAACAGTTCTCGTGATGTACTTTATCAAATACTTTTGCATAATCTATAAAAAAACGGGTGCACATTCTCTTGTATTTGTGATATCATTCTGTGTATAATTGTTGTGTTACTTGTTTCAGTGTCTTTATCGAACTTGTACCATTTCTGTCCTATTTTCGTTCTGATTCTGCTGTGCACTCATTTCATCAGTATTTGGACAAGTTTTGTTATACGACTCATTAGACTGTTTATCCAGTGAAGTTCACATTCATTTGCAGTTAGCTTAAGTAGTGCTATAAAAATAGATCTACTTAAAGTTATTGTATGTAATAAAAATTTATAAATATATTTTCTGTCAAAAATACAATATTTTTGCCTGACTGATGAGTGATAACATTGTGAAAATTTTAGTTTGTCATAGATAAGTATAGTGAATTTTGAATTCATTGAGATATATGAGAGATGGAATTCAGATATAAATAAAATGTATCTGTAAAAATCTCTTTTATAAATAAAGACTAAAGGAAAAATTTTCTTTAGCAATACATTTCATTCTCTAATGGACTTCATGAAGACAAAAGTAAGGATATGATAACCTTTACTCACTTTCATTTATTAGCCATTAAATTATATCACTTAGCATCCCCCATAGTTTACCTTGACTTTCACAGTTAGCCTTAAGAATATTTTTGATCATTCTTAAATTTAAAAATATTGAAAATGATATTTTTACTTCTGTTTATAAATATGTTCCAAAATGAAATCTGTCCATTTGACATGATAAAGTTCATAAGAGGATGATTGATAAAGAAAAGTTTTCCTTTTGTCCACACACACTATTGTGTATTTGGGCAGCAATTACTCCTTTATAAACTTTCATTAAAGACGACTGACAGGGTACTGTGATTAAGCTTTTTATTTTTCTTGTGTTCATATAAGTATTTTATTTTCTGGATATAAATTGTGCTAAAAATTGTCCAAATGTTCTGCATATCCAAGCACTTTATGCTATTCGTTTAGTCATTAATGAAGATGATTTTATTTTTAACGGAATGCAATTTTTTTTTTTTTTTAATGTATGTATCTAGAGTTATAAGAATGTTTTATGTTTCAAACACAATATTCATAGTTGATGTTATTGTTGGCTTCTTCTTTTCTTATTAGTGCTTCTATTATTTTTAGTCTTTTTGAACCTGTAGATGAGGTTATTATACTTGTTTTTTCTACAAATATGTTGTGAATGTGATCTAGTATGTTTCAGTGTGTTTAAATGAATTCTAATTGTACAATGATCAGAAAGGTCTTCTTTAAGTCTTCTTGCTCGGCATGTAGTAATATATCCAATATAATTATTCATGAGTTTGATCAGAAACGGTTTCTTAAAGGGAATGTTAATTCATAAATAACATTGGTTCTTTGCAATTTAGATCTTGCAGGTGCGTTATTGTTGATGATAAGGTTAGGTGTTTTGAATTTTTTATAGCAGATAATTTAATATTTTTGATCTGGTATTTCTTTATAATGTTTTTAAGAGAAAATTACTTTTATAGTTAACATATATTTCATTTATAGAAAATGTTAATGTTATTATCTCCATCTTCAGTATTGCTATTAGTAACTTTAGGAAGGTCTGGTGATTGAAGGGTAGTCTTGTTTGGGTTGAAAAACAAGTCCGATCCAGGCTTAAGCTGGGTCTATGGAATATTTTTGGATGAGCTTAAGGGCTCAGAATTCCCACATAAATTGACCTTGTCACATCTGACTTAGTGGGAAGGTAGCAAATACTCTTGCTTATGGATTGAGTCATTCTCATCTGTTGGTATAACATTTTATGACTCTGCAAATTGTGAGTATGTTTTGAACTTTGTATTGATACTGGATCTCATTGTATTGTTGTTTGCATTATTCTTGTGTAATTTAAAAAATTTTTTTAATTTTTTTTTTATTTTTGCGTGTTAATTTTGAATTCATTGTGGGGAGGCAAAAAGCCATTATAGCAGAGTCTCCCCTGCCATCTGCTTCAGTGGATGCTGTCAGTGTGGAACGAAACCCCAGTTAAAAAGGACTCATTTTTTTCCAATCAGATGCGTGAACAATATAAGGAATATATAAATGGGAATGAAATTATTCTGGAAGTAGTAAATGTTATATCAAAGACACTCTCCCTGTTTATGTCTGATGTTAAAACCTGGAAATTTATTGGTGTCAGCAGGGAGAGCCTGGAGGAGGCTCTCAAATGCCTCAGCATTATACCAAAAATATTAGCAAGACGGTCCAGGGCAATGTGTGATGTGCTGCTGGTATCTGAGGAGGGGGCAAAAGTGTTGGCAGGAAGTATCATGATGACAAAGAACGTCAGAGGCTCAAAACGGAATATATAGGAACTCGCCAGATTGAAATTGTTGTACACGATGTGCCACTGGAGATCTTCTGTGACCATGTAGGGGGTTATTTTGTTCAGTATGGTGTTGTAGAGGAAGTCTCTTGAGTGGCAAGTAAGGTGGGTGTCCTTACAGAAGATGTTTGGTTGCACATAAACTTGGACTGGCCAAATTTTCTAAAAGTCCCTGACATTTTGATGTGCCATGAAAAGAAGCTGTATGTTGTGGTAGAGGCCAAAGGTCCACATTGCTGGACTTGTGCTGCAGTGGGGTACTTATCAAAAATGTGCCCCTGGAAGAAATCCAGTGGTGGAACAAGTCATACTGGTAGCACTGGTGGTGCAAAAAATAAACACAGGTGGTAGAAAAGTCTGGCCAGGTCATAAGTCAAAGGGAATTGGCTGAGGTTATGAGGGGTGGGGAAAGAAGGCAGCTTCACCTTCCCCTCAGCAGGATGTCCCTACAAGAAAGGTGTCATCTCCAGCAAAGATGTCAACCTCACAGCAGAAGGATGTTCATCTGCAGCCACAACAATCTGCAGAAAGACCAGAAAAAAAAACGGGATGGAGTATGAAATGCCTCCATCTTGCTCATCGTCTTTAAAAAGAGGAACAATGATAAAATTGAAATGAAAAATTAAGAAAAATAATTTGAAAGCAGATTGAGGCAGGACAGAACAGGCCCTAATCTATTTAGATCAGTCCAAGGCATTTGATAGGGTCAACCATCGGTATCTGGCTCCTGTCCTGAAGGCTGCCAGATTCAAACCTGATTTCTGCAAGTGGATCAGCCTGCTGTTTCATTTCTTTATTGCTGTGGTACAGGTAAACAGAAAGCGGTTGGGCTCTTTTGCAATGTCTCTGTCGGTTTGTCAGGGTTGCTCATTGTTGCTCCTGGTTAAGGGACAAGGCATGCAGTCTGGACCTACATGAAATCACTGCCTCTGATTAGGCTTGAGCCAGAGCTTCTGCGTATGCCGATGATGTATCCATTTTTATGTTATCCTGAGAGGACATTGAGGTGATACAGAAGGTGCTTGAGTGGTATGAAAAGGTGACAATGCAAAATTTAATTGCAACAAGTCTTCTTGTTTGTGGGTAGGCACCTGGAAGGGGTCGCACTTCAGTTAGACTGACAGACCAGTCTGCATTCTTGGAGGGTTGTTTGTGTCAGATCTCCAGCTGGCGACTCTGCAAAAGCATGTAGAGAAGAATTGGTTGGAGGTACTGGCAAAGGTTGGAGCAGCAGTTCAGACTTGGCTTCAGCAGTGGTTGTCTATGAAGGGGAGGGCAGAGGTGTGTGCTGCATACATCTTTCCCTTCATCCTTTACCAGTTGTTTGTACACCCCCTGTAGGAGGGTGATTGAGCACCTTCCTACTCTGTTGTAGGGTGGATGCAAGCATCAGGTCAATCTGTGCCAAATGTTCATGTCATGGGGGGGTGGGAATGCCACATGTGGTGAGTCAACAACATGCATCAAGGTTGGCTTTCCCATGCTGCAAGTTGACAGAGAATTTGATTTTGGCAAGGAGTGTTAGATATGCCTTCTCTAGCCTTCTTCCATTTTGATGGCTGAGCACCAACGTAGGCTCCAAAATCAATCGAAATTCTTACACAAGTATCAAAAGGTTTTGCAGACTAGTTCTAACCTTTCTTGGCCTTGGTGGCACTTGTATTGTTTATTTGTGGAGAGGGTTGAGACAAAGGACCTTCTACATGATTGGCTTGGCAGCGACCAAGTTGTGCCCCTTTTGATCTTCTGTGCCAGCAGCTGAACAGCTGGATCTACAGGATATTTTTGGCTGAATTTAAGAGCTCAGATGTAACACTTTAAGTGTTCCTTATGCACACATGTTAAAACAAGTATCAATGGACCCTGGATTCGAACCCAGGAATAGATATTTGGAGAATATCTTTCTGTATATATTATTTTCTTTTTTTTAGGAAGGACTGAGACAGAGAAGAAGAAGGAAATAAGTGCTGGGGTGGCTGAGAGAAAGAGGAAGGTGAAATGTAAGACGTTTATGAGATGATGTTGATGATATGATAACAATTTGACAAAGACCAGCTGGCCTTGAGAAAAGGAGGAAATTCTCTTTCTTTTTTACTTGTCTGGTTCTCTCCCTTTCCCTCTCTCAGAGAGAGCAATAGAGGATTGACTGAAAATTGAAATTATCGGTTGGATTTGGAAGGTGACCACCCACATGAGGTTGGAATTGTAATTAACGCTGAGAGTTGAATGTATAAAGTCAACAGAATTCTGTCTCCAAGCTTCCAGGATGGCAAAAACCATAAGCAGATGATCTAAGCCAGATACCTGAAGTTGACATTAAATTTGAATGGAAAAACATTCCCATTACTTACCACTCCATGTCATATTGAAACTGTTTCAATAAAGACAGCAAATTTGAAAATCAAGTTAGAACAACACAGAGATCGTCACAGAGAATGTCAGACAGATGAGACTTGCCAGGAACATTGTGGAATGAAGATGCAGAAAATTTCTCTCTTCCACGTGCTAGTAACATGAACACCACTTATAAGCAGAACCTCGAAGGGAGCATAAAGACTGTGTTATTTCTGACAACAGACATAGTAGCAGTAGTAATTTGCAAACTTTAAAAAAAAAGTTGCAGATCGGTAAATTTAATCTTTACTTTTAAAGCATCAGAATCTTAGCCATCTGTTAAATATAAATTTTAACTGAAATTATGTAATGTGCTATTGCTTTTATTTAATGATGTTTTTTTTTGTCTGTTATTCTAACAGTTGTTGTCTCCACTTTAATATTTGAACTGATCAGTTCTTCAACCATTCGTTGCTATTTATGGAAATTTATTCACTGAAAGCGACAGTCACTTGAAGAAGGCCAGATCATTAGTTAATAGCAAGTGAATAAAATTCTGATTAGAAAATATAGTAAAAGGTTCTTTTTCCAAGTGGTAATTTTTTTTTTTTTTTTTTTAAATGACATATCTCTTCAGGACCTAGCTGATAATGGTTTTCTTTTTTCTTTTTTTTTTTTTTTTTTTTATAAATAACTATTAATGCATTCTTGGGAAATATAGTGGAATAGTTTGCCATTGCCTTCTCAATTATTTTGAATTCAGGGTAGTCCTTCTCTTAGACTGACAGCTATCCAAGGCTAAATAACTCAGTATACTCTTAACTCCTAGTGAGGTGGTGAAGAGATGAATTCATTCTTTTACCAAGGCTATTAGTGTGAAAGGGAATCAAACATACAAAGCTGCAATTTGAACTCTACTTACCAATTCCATTTTCTGTGCAAACAACAATTATACTGATTGCCCTCAACAATTTAGTGCTGCCGAAAGATTGCATATGAATGTCTACTGACAAATGCGCAGACATGACAGAATTGAATAGATGCTCACAGAAACCGTTTATTTTATTAAACAAGTAATTTATGCAAATGAAGTAATTATAAATGGTCATAAATTTAATAACTAATACTTGGTTGACATCCCCTTTGCTTTGCTTTTTTTTTTTTTTAATGCAAGGACCCTTCTAGGCATGCTAGCAATGAGTTCATGAATATCATCTTGAGGGATTTCTTGCCATGTTTCACGCAATAATCCTAAAAGTTTGGGCTTAGAAGATGGCTTCCTGTTCTTTATGCAGAGTTTTCGATTTAATATGCCCCAAAGTGTTCAATAGGGTTAATATACAGGGACTGACTTGGCTATGGAAGTTTAGTGATCCCATTTTGTCTCAACCTCTCTGGTGAATTGCACGATCACTCTATTAACAGTGGAAAGGGGTATTGAAAGATTTTAAGATACTTTTTGACCAAGACCACCTTCATGTTGGCCCATGATATATCCTCGCTGAAATTCGAATAAGTGTGATGCTCCTTTGGTTTGTGACATGTTCCAGTATTGTTATCTGCAATTTTAATCAAATAATCTATGTTAATTTAACTTGGTTATTAAAAAAAATCAGAAATAAAATTTATCTTGGTGTCTATTCAATTCTGTCATGTCTGTGTAGTTCTTACTTTCAAATAGGTCTTCCTTCACAGACATCAGGCTGCAGTGTTTTGAATTACTGCGCCTGGTTAAAACTACAGGTTGGTAGGATTTTTGAAAGGCTTGCTCTCTTTTAACCTTACTTTGATGTGACATGTTCTTTCTTCCTATTGAAAATTACACAGCATATTATTACAGCAGAAATGTCAATTGAAGATGTTTCACTATCAATGACTTCAATGATGAATTTTTTGTTCTTTTCTGTAAACACATTTGTTAATGAATTTATTAATTGTTGCTTGCTCAAATTCCGTGTCTTGTCTTTTTTACTTGGATTTGCATGAGTCTGCAAAAGTTTGTTTACAGGACAAATTATGCCAAGAGTTGTAAAACAATAGTTCCTTCCGTTCCACAAAAAGTGTTAGAGATTCAGTTCTTAAGAAGTGGGCGACAACAGACGGATGAACTGTCAGCATAGAATTTATCAAATTTTCTAAATATACATATGTGTATATATAGCTGATGTTGAAAAGAAAACTTAGTTTTAGATGTCTTTTTTTGTGTGCCATGTCTCTTCAGGATGTGGATGATTTTGGCTCTTTACACCTTTCAATATTTGTCTTTTTGCTATCACTTCTAATCTCTGTTCTGCCAACCATTTATGTAAGCTCATTAGGTAGGTTATTCCCAGCTTTTCTATGCTCCTTTTCCTTTCAATATGTCCTGCAAATGTTAAATTTTCCAAACCCTCTTTCCTCATTGTATACCCTAGAAATGTCAACTGTTTTTTTTTTTCTTATTCTAAGTATCAGTTAGGTGCCATACACTTGTGTGATCTGGTTTCATTTGAGACACAACTGACTAGGCAGAAAATTTTACAGTGTTACGTTGCCATTTCTTTCTGTGATAGACCAGTTGACAACCAAGGTTATCGAATCCAATCTGTCCTGCTATTCAACCCTTAGCTATAGGGATTAGAGATAGATTAATACTTTTTCCAAGGGTATTTGCGTGTAAATGAATGCAACAAATTCTACTGGAATTTGAACTCAGCTCTCTGATTTCTCATTCCGAGTTGATATCCATTTCACCACAATGCACATCCTAACTATAAGTGTCCTTTTCATTTTCATTTTCCTTAAAACCTTGTCATTACCTTGTCACATTATTAGTCCATAGAATTCTCAGCATCTTTCTGTAGAACCACATATTCATTTGATTTAACTTATTCTCTGAAGAGTGGATTTATTTTTGGGAAACTCTGAGTTTGGGAGCCAAGGCTTTGAACTTATTTATTTTTTATTAATATAATTGATATATATCTATATTTTAACATTGAACAATTTTAGAAAATCAGTTTGCATGACAAAAATCTGTTATCCTCTACTAATATACTGGTTGACATTTATTTTATTTTTATGTAAAAATAATGTTCGCTGCTGTTATTGCTGTAGAACTATATTTTTAGATATATGGTGTGCTATTTTAATTTAATTTTTTTTTTTTAATTATTTCTATGCCACCTGCAGTTCAAATGTTTTTTTTTCTGATTAATGATTTATCCTGCTTAACTGAATCAAGTAAAATCTTATTTGATAAACATCTGATTCACTATTGTACTCATTTGATTATATTTATGAATTTATTTACTGTTTTCCATAGTTTTGCTAATGTTCATTTGTTTCATGGAATTACATTCTCTATGCAATTATATTGTTTTGGACCTTTTACTTTTTACTGCTTTATTAGAACAATGTCTTAGATTATGCTTGGATATTCTTTGGATAAATTTTTTTTTTTTTAATCATTTCACCCCAAACAAGGTGGAACTACCATGAGTACAGAGGGGGTTACACTGAGAGAAAAGACTGCGTACAGGGTTATTGAAGACTAGCAGTATAGCCCGGCATTGCTTGGGTGTAATAAAAGCTTTAAAACTAATCCATGGTCCTGGAGCTCAGACTCTTTGGACATTGGCACGAAAGACTAAAAAGCAATAGTTGTTTCCAATTAAAGTGAAACCGTAGACTGAAAGAAAAATGAATGGATTTGAGTCAAATTTTGATTTCCTGTTATCGATATCAAATAAGTTTTTTTCGTCGTAAACTGAATTTTGAAGGCTAAATAAGTCCTCCGAGTAAATGGTATCATGGCTGAGGCTAAGAACTACAGTTATACCTACTTAGAGCCAAACCCAAAGCAAGAACTAGAATAAAAGGGCTGAAAAACTGATTTCCAATATCTGAGTCAAATAAGTCATCCAAGGATAGAACTGCAACCTTGAAACTTCTGAATATTGTTTCTTATGTCTTTGTCTATAAGTGTATCAAATTTGATTAAAATTGAACCACTTCTTCTATAACCCGATTTTTTTTTCGATTATCAATTATCGATATTTATCGGGGGTACCTCAACACAAAACTTAGCTAAGAACACTCAGACACTTATAGTACAACTGTGTCAATTTCCAAGAGAATCAGTTCAGCTGTTTCAGAGTCTATAGGTAACGGACACACACACAAAGTTCCATTCATAAATAAGTTTAGATTTAGATAGATAAATGAGATTCAAGAAGACAGAAGAAGCATTTAAATTTTTGGACATCGTAGCTATCATGGGAGTTTCATGAGTGGGAAGTGTGAGAAAAACTGTAGGAGCAGAATTAGTGGTTACATTTTAACTATCTCAATGGTGAAAGGGTGGGACCTAGATGCCAATCTAGTAGCATACTTAAATTCAAGTGGTTGAAGTACCGGGAGGGGGGACTCATCAGAGCAGTTCCCATGACAGAGAAGCCAATTACACTGATGAGAAAGTGATTGAAGTCAAATAACCATATCTGCTCTGAAATGTGTCGTAATGTCAACAAATGTAAACAATGTTAGGGAAAATCCCAGAGATTAATGAAATGGTTAAACAACCAACATATTGAAATTATTTTGTTTGAACATTATTTTTAATTGATACTCGTATTTGAATAGATAATCTGTTTTTAATCAAACCGTGTATTTGCTTCTACTGGCCTGATTATTTACGATAAATTTTTGTTATGAAAATGTGTGCCATATCTCATGGCAGAGATGGTTATTTGTGTAGAATTGAAAATTATGTAGGCTTGATTCGACTTTGTTAGACTATGGTATCATTCTTGATCTAGTGCCAGATCAATTGGTGGCTTCCCCTTTGTTGATAGGAGTCGCAGGTTTGAATCTTTCTGAATGACACACATTTTTGTAACAAATTTATTGTAAATAATCAGGCCTGTAGAAACAAATACACTGTTTGATTAAAAACAGATTATCTACTCAAATACGAGTATCAGTTAAAAATAATGTTCAAACAAAATAATTTCAATATGTCGGTTGTTTAACCATTTCGTTAATCTTCAGGATTTACCGTAACATATATAGTCTGGTTGCTGTTGAGTTAACAGAAATTCACATAGAAAGAAAATTCAGTTTTAAATTTTAGAAGAAACTTTCAGTCTTGATATTGAGTTTAACACACTGAAGTAACTGACTCCCTCAAGTCTTATAAACTTCCTGGGGAGTATAGGGCAAAAGCTCTCAACAACAATAAGCATGACTGCTGTGCTTCTTGTAGCAAGTAAGTTTTTACACCTAATGCCCAACCAGTTTTGAAATCAGTTATTCTTCTCCTAGATTAGTTGCCAACCATATCTCAAGAACCCAGCCTACCCTGCTATTTAAGCCTTAGCTGGAGGGGAGAAGAGATGGATTAATTCCTTTCCCAAGGATATTTGCATATAAGTGAATGTAATTAATACAACTGGAATTTGAACTCTGCTCTTTGCTTTCTCATTCCAAGCTGCTATCTTTTACACCATCCACACATTCAGAGAAGTAACTGAAGGATATTGAAATCAGGGAAAAAAAAATCTGGTATTTTCTCAATATCGAACTTCTGCATTTCCGCCATCATGTTACATGCCTAAGACACTTAACATTGTTTATTTTTATTTTTTTATTTATTATTTTTTTTTTAATTTGACAATAATCAAGAATGTATCTTGATTTTAAAGCAAAATTCTTGGATAAATAAGAATCTGAGCAGCTTATTTGAATGCGAGTTTCTTTGAATTCCAAGTCAAGTGAGTTATCAATTGTTTTGATTTTTATCTTGATTGATAGATGTGAAGTATCGAAAAATATGTTCATGACAATTTGAACAGATATTTATATTTAAAAGAACAACTCCTCAATGTTTTCGATGTAATATTTTGAATACATTCACCAGTTAAACATTTTCTCAAGTTTGCAGTTAATTTATCAAATCAACATCCATATTATATTTGGTCATCTATAAAAACAAACAAAAAAAAAAGCAAACTTGAATAATAGCAGATTACAAGCACATATCTATTTTTCTTTTATAATCATATCGCCTCCAAGCAAGGCATTTTACTGCCACTGTTTTGCAGGGGGTTACATAGGAGGAAAATTATGAGAAAGTGTGACAGGTTATAGGGGGTGTCAGGAAGTGGGTAGAAGAAGGATGAGAATACTGATGAGTGGAGTGGATGGAGAAAGGAGCATGAGGGAGAAAATGCAGGTTAGTGAGACAGGAGATGACGATTGACTTTACATTTAAATATTTGGAGATTGTAGCTGTTGGGAAGCAAGTAAATAGAAGGGAATTCCACAGGTGGGATGTGTGAGAAAAGAAGCTGTTGGAGTAGAATTTGCATTTACAGTTTATTGGTTTCAAAGTAAAAGGGTGAGACCTAGTTGCTTGAATAAATTCATTTATAGGGGGCACCAGTGAGCTAAGTTCTTTGGAGCAGAAGCCATTAAAGTATTAGAAGAGACACAAATGTCACATTGCACTGGTGAGAAAATGACTGCATCTGAGCTACCAAGTTTGGATTGATCACATTACAGATTCTTTGTTGGATTTTGTCAAGGACCCTAGGTGGATAGCAGGAGCACCCGACCAGGTATTCGGGATATTTGTAGCTTGATGCATATTTGATAAGAATGATGGAGAATTGGGCAGCATCATTCTCACTTTTACTTTCTCATGTCTC
Organism: Ascarosepion bandense; assembly: GCA_037127315.1. Classification (NCBI taxonomy): domain Eukaryota; kingdom Metazoa; phylum Mollusca; class Cephalopoda; order Sepiida; family Sepiidae; genus Ascarosepion; species Ascarosepion bandense. Next base: position 937,695 of record JBBBDQ010001448.1, read on the forward strand.
ATATAATTCCTGTGATTAACAATAAATAAGAGAAATGAAGATTTTTTTTTTCTCTAAAAATGTTCAGATATGACTCAAGACTTTGAGAAAAATTGAAATTACTTCTGTTAGTCTGAGAAATTTTTCAACAACTTTACACATGTAGTTTGGTTAATTATCAGCAAGTCTTTATGCAAACTTCTTGACTTAATTTTTTAATTGCTTTATTCTTTTAAAAGTTGTTTGTTGTTCAAATCTTTTCCTCTTAAGTAGTTAAAATCTTGCTGAATCTGTGTCAGCATTTTTCTTATCTGCATTTTTTTTCCACAGATCGTGAAGCAGTTCAAGAATTAGACAAGAAACTCAAAGAAGAACGGAAACAGTCGGGAGATATGGTAAATATTCATGTATAATTCTTTGCATGAAAAAATGCTTAGGAATTAAGATCTTTTTTTTTTTTTTTTTCCTGAATAAAAAACTGTATCTCTCACCTCTATCATTAAGAAATGATAGGGTCACCAAATGTGCTACAGTAATAGTGGTGTTTTCTGGGAACGATAACTTGACTGAGTATAATCCTCTACAGGTTGGGTGTGAATTTATATATTTTTTTCTCTTCTAGACCAGTTGTCACCCAAGGCTATAGAACCCAGTCCGTCTTGCTATTTACCTAACAGGAGAAGAGATTGATTCATACCTTTCCCTAAGGCTATTAGCACATAAGTGAATGCAATGAACTCAACTTGACTTCAAAGTCTGCCCTCAGATTCCTAAATCTGAGCTCCTATCTATTATACTCCATCATGCCTCTAAAATAAAAGTTAACATACAGTAAAACTTACCTTTTCACATTCTGGCATTGACTTCTTCAATTAAGGATTAACCAGAAAGCATGTACACAGGTACATATGAGCACATGCTTTGTGGAGTATTAGTTAGGAAGTTAATCTCACAGAGGATTATTACTATAGTGTTCAATCCTCCCTGGTTGCATCATAACTATAGCTTTGCACTACACTGAGTTTGACTTGTGTGTATATTACTTTACATGTTATTTTAGTAGATACCTGTGTTAAAGTAGATGCCTCGGTTTTTTTATTATTTAACATTGTTTTTTTTTATTTTTATTTTTTTAATTGTTTCACCCCAAGCAGCGTGTTACCACCAGTGATGTGCAGGGGGCTACATAAGAGAGTAAAAGTTTAGGCAGGAGGAGAGTGAAGAGAAAGATGAACCAGTTACAGGGGGTGTCAGAAAGGGAAAGAGAAGGATGGGAACACAGGTGTGAAGACAGTTGCGAAGGTAGAGAGAAAGGAAAAGAACAAGATATACAGGGTGATGGAGAGAGATAGAGAGGAGAGTGAAGAGAAAGATGAACCAGTTACAGGGGGTGTCAGAAAGGGCAAGAGAAGGATGGAAACACAGGTGTGAAAACAGTTGCGAAGGTAGAGAGAAAGGAAAAGAACAAGATATATGGGGTGATGTAGAAAGGACTGGAGTCAAGTGGATAAGAGATGGGAATTGACATGGTATTGAAATTCCTGGAGGTTGTAGCCATCAGGGATGCAAGTGTATGGAAGGGAATTCCACAGGTGGGAAGTGCAAGAAATGAAGCTGCTGGAGTAGAATTGTCAGCTGTATAAATGGGTGGGACCTTGTTGCCAGTCTGGTTGCTTGAGTAAACTCTTGAAGAGGGGGCACCAGTAACTTAAGTTCATTAGAGGAGAAGCCATAGTGTTTCAACAGAGGGTGGAAAATGTAACACTGAAATCTGAAGGTGTATCGTGATAGCTAAAGATGCTTTCTAAAAGCTAAGTAATGTATTAAGAAACAGAAAAATCTTCATTAGAAACCAAGAAAAGAGTATAGAGCTCTTACATAATACCAGTCCTCGTGTATGGCATTGAATACTGGACAATCTCTTTACAGATTACGAGATTTTATACAGAATAAATGTTCTACAGGATGATGCTGAGGATACCATGGACAATGATAGTTATAGATAAAATGGAAACAAAGGAAACTTATACCTTACATCAGGAAGAGTCAGTTGAAATTTCTAGGGCACATAAAGAGGAAAGAGGGCTGGGAAAATTTGATACTCACATAAGAGATATTGCAGTCAAGTGAGGCAGGAAAACAACACGTAACACACTTAGTGAACTTGAGTAAACCAATGACAACAGGGTTTAGAAGAAATAATAATAAAAAAAACAAATTATTAACAGCTACAAAGGACAGAAAACTGTGGAGAGCTATGATCGCCTACATCTTGAGGGGACACAGCACCTAGAAGATTATCTCTGCTGCCCACAACTAGAGTGTGTAAGTCAAGAAAATGTGCTTGTCATCATTTTCTTAAGTTTTCTCAAGTGCGCAGATTGGTAGATGTAAAAACAAATATCTGCTAAAAACGTTTGAAGTAATAAAAATTGTAAGATGCAAAATAATTCTTTAGAAAGTTTTATAATCTCATATAAAATGTGTGTCTGATAAACTGCATCCGGCAGCAAAGGCCTCTGATTGGGAGGTTGTGACGAGCATGGAAGCACCTCTTAATTGCTGTTGTTCTCGGGTCCACCCTCACCTGTCAGGGTCTCAGCTATGGGCAAATAGTCAACCCCCAAACAGGGGTCAAAACACTATGAAAGTACAGAATCAGACTTTTATAGAAATATGTACATAAAAATAGAATTTCATAGAAAAATGCACATTTTTGAAGGAAACAAATTATTGCCATAATACATTTATGAAAAAAAAAATTATTACCAGCAATACATTTTTGAATACAAAACTAAAAGACGTCTTCAGTTTTTTAAAATAAAATAAAATTTTTCATCGAAATCTGACCAAATCGGCATTCTCTCATTAACATTTAAAAAAAAACAAAAAACAAACTTAAAACACCACCTTTTTGGCATTAAATAATCCACAGAGATTGATATGCAATTAAACAAAACTCAAATTCATAAAATTGTGTGTGTGTGTGTGTGTGTGTGTGGAGCTTCATATTAAAAACAGAATGCCAAATGTCTATTAAGATGCTTGCCTTACATTCTTATCTCAAATCTTTCCAGTGGAACTGGGTGCTGTAAGCAGTGGCCATGATGAGAGGTTCATGTGGTTTATATTTGAAATGAACTTAGGGTTAATCTGGCCTTCAGACCCTAACATAAGAGACCATCTTGGTGCATGTCAGCAAGTCCCTAAATCCTTTCTGATTATGTCAGAAATAAAATGTATATATTCAGTTATTTCTGATCAGCATCTCGATCTCACTTCAGAATAAAATGTACTGTTTACTAAGAAAATAATTTATCTTGAATGTAAATATGTTCTGCATATATCGAAAAATAAACTAACATGATAGGACACTTGTAAGTACAAATTCAAAATCAGCATACTTGAGATAGTTTAATATAACCTGACTTGTTAAAGTAGCAAAGTGTTTTCTTTTTTTTTTTTATTCACTACTTTTGCACTATTTCCTAAAGAGTTATCAAAACAGCAATGAATTCCCTCAGAGTTGTATTAGATTATTGTATATATATATATATATATATATATATATATATATATATATATTAGGAGAAAGATGTGTGATAAGACTGAGGGCTTTAGTGGACTGTTTGTTTATGTTGATGTAACATATGAATGAAGATGCTGGTAAACTTAAAATTTTATTTTTAGCTTTGGTTTTGAGTTTATAATCTTACCAATTTCATCTAAATTTTTTCCTTTTTGTTTCCATCACCTTTGTTATTAAGTATCTCATACTGATAACAACATCTGCCATGAATGATGAAATGTAAGAACCTGGACGTAATTTTACTGAGCAAGAAGTAGATTTTAATACATATATATTTATAATAAAATATAGTTTTAAGGTATGTTACATTTATTTGTTAAAGTGCTCAATATTAGGGATAGAGCATATGTAAATATAAAAGTGGATATTGAAGTCACCACCCAGAGGCAAAAGGCAATCATCAGTTATGTGTACGTCACTCAGTAGAGTCTCAGTTCTAGGTGGGAAGTTAGGTGTGGGTACTTCAAATAAGTTGAATGTGAAATTGAAAGAGAATTTGCGAGCCAAGCACACAGCCTTGTCTGCTGTGGCTGTGAGGATCTCAAATTTATTGAATAAGGAAAAGATTGAGGGTTTGATGTTGTTTAACACATTTTTGCGGAGCTGTCAGTAGTGGTGTCTGTAGCCAAACTAGCAGGATGCTATACACTACTTTGTTTTATCAGCAAACAAAGCTTAGCATCATTTAGGATATGCTTGCCTTCATTAGGAGCAGACATTGTAGTCAGACGCATTGCTCTAGTAAAGCCGAAAGAAGTGATTCCCATGGACAATTGTGGCTGAACAAGCGAGAGAGAACCAAGGGTATGAATGAGGTTTAAGCCAAAACTTACTGGCTAGGATGAAAGCATTGATAACCAGCTTTTACCAGGAGAAGACCTCAGATGCACAGTATTCAACAGAGAGGCAACACTTTGTTTCAAAGAGACATCACAAAGAAAAGTGTGTAACAACTCCCAGTCAGCTCTTTGATAGCAGTAAGTCATTCTGCTGGTAGGAGGTTCCTGGGGGGAGGGGAAGTGGAAAGAGATATTAATGGAAACAGCATGATCAGAGTTTTCAAGGGGGCAGAGGTGCATGGCGTAGTAAGCGTCAGGGATAGAAGAGAAGCATGTTTTCCAGGGTATGGGCAACAGCAAGATCAGTGAGTTTTTCAGCCAGTTGGCATTGTGGGCATTGAAGTCGCCAAACAAAAATATATTGGTGAATGGGTGAAAGGAAATGGCCTTGTCTATATCATCTGAAATACTTTCTATCAAGGAACAGCCAAGTTTAGTAGAGAGAGATTGAGATACATGTAAAAATGGTCAAGAGATTCAAGAGAAAATCATACTAGTCAGAGGTAGATGTTTGCTAACATAAACACCCAGGCCATTCATGTGGACATTGGAGTCCTTCCTAAAGAGGGCAAAGTAGCCAGGAATTGAGAAATTGGAGGAGGGGAATGTAGGGTTAAGGTTGGCTTTGCAGAAAGCTAGGATGTTTGGGGACCTTTCATGGAGAAAAGATTCCATACTGCAAAAGTTGGCACGTATACCACAGATGTTAGGGAAAAAAATGTTGAGTGGTTTAGGTGAATTTTTTTGTTTGGCTAGTTAAGTTTTGTATCTTTAGTTGTTAATATAAGCTCAGAGTTGTCCATCGGAAGTGTTTTCAGAGACACTCATGCATGTGCGTCATGGCACTGCAGGAACCCTGATATGATGCAACTGTTTATCCGAGCAGCTACTCTAGATACCTACACAAAAGTTAAGGCCCCTAACTACCAGTTGGAAGCAGCAACTAGAAAACTGCCAACCTAGTACCCTCAGTATGAAGAGATGTTGCCACTGTTCACACACATCACAAATTTCAAAGATTTTTGAAATTTGTTTCTTTCAAATAGAAAGAAAACTAATTCTCAATAAAATAATAGATAGGTCCTCCTATCGCCTAGTTTATAATCCTCTCCCTTCCCTTTTGTGTAGCCATCTAGAGTATTTTTCCCAATTTTTAAATATCTATTTTTAAAAGAGAAAATATTGTTTTCTGGAGTGATGTCTAAAATTTTGTAGCAGACAACACGTGCTTGTCAGAAATTTGAGTTTTTCAGAGCATTTCAGATAACGTTACTGATTGGTTAATAAATACGAATTTGGACCTTGAGCCTACTTTTAGCACTGAAAGGAGTCAATTTCTGTGGGAGCTGATGTTAGTACAGAAGGGAGATTTTTAGTGATATTATTTCAATCTATTGAATTTTTCTACAATTTTTAATGGGGTTACCCATATATACACACACACACTAGCAGTATAGCCTGGCATTTCTCAGGTGTAATGAAAGCTTTAAAACTAATCCATGGTCCTGTAGCTCAGACTCTTTGGACATTGGCATGAAAGACTAAAAAGCAATCGTTGTTTTCAAAGCGAAATCAAAGCGAAACCGTAGATTGAAAGAAAAATGAATGGATGTAAGTCAAATTTTGATTTCCTGGTATCAAATCAAATAAGTTTTCCGTTGCCAACTGAATGTTGAAGGCTAAATAAGTCCTCTGAGTAAATAGTATCATGGCTGAGACTAAGAACTACAATTATACCTACTTAGAGTAAAACCCAAAGCAAAACCCAAAATAAAAGGGCTGAAAACCTGATTTTGATCAGACCTGATAGGATATTGAGGTATTGATTTCCAATATTGAAGTCAAATAAGTCATCCAAGGATAAACTAACCTAAGTAAGTCCATAAAAACTTAATTTACCCATCGGGAGTAAAATTGGAGAAAATGAGCTTGTGTGTGTGTGTGTGTCACTAGTTATTCAGAATTAAATTAGACCAGTATACAGTTGTATTAAAAAGTGCTCAATACATATATAATGTAGATATTTTAAATGTTTTCATTTTTGTAAATATTAAATGTTCTCAACTGACTTCCAAATGAAAATATACATTGGTGTGGAAAACTTTCAAGCTACCTTGGTAAATTAATTACTTTTGTTAATTTTACTCCCAAATTGAGTAATTAGTAGTATGTTTTTCTGTGTACATATTATGTTCTTTCAGGACCAGAAAACAAGTTATTGCGTTTTCATTAATGGTGCATGATGGATGATGATGCATCTTACGCATAGTGATGATAGAGCATCTTATGCATAGTGATGATAGAGCATCTTAAGCATAGTGATGATAGAGCATCTTACGCATAGTGATGATAGAGCATCTTACGCATAGTGATGATAGAGCATCTTACGCATAGTGATGATAGAGCATCTTACGCATAGTGATGATAGAGCATCTTACGCATAGTGATGATAGAGCATCTTACGCATAGTGATGATAGAGCATCTTACGCATAGTGATGATAGAGCATCTTACGCATAGTGATGATAGAGCATCTTACGCATAGTGATGATAGAGCATCTTACGCATAGTGATGATAGAGCATCTTACGCATAGTGATGATAGAGCATCTTACGCATAGTGATGATAGAGCATCTTACGCATAGTGATGATAGAGCATCTTACGCATAGTGATGATAGAGCATCTTACGCATAGTGATGATAGAGCATCTTACGCATAGTGATGATAGAGCATCTTACGCATAGTGATGATAGAGCATCTTACGCATAGTGATGCTCCCAAAAAAGGTTATGCAAAAATGATGGGGCACAAGTGAAAATTTCACATTTCAATTCTATTCTAAAGTTACAAAGAAATCTATTTTTTTTCTGCAAAAATGTAATTTGTATTATGAGAAAAAGTACAAAATGCAAAAATATGAAATTAGTAATTAGTGTTGCCAGAGCATGCAGCAGAATTAGACTGGAAATAAGAAAGGAACATTGCTGGTTCATCAAATACACTGGAACAGCGAACACAATATTTACGCTCAGTGAGTTATCAAAAAGAGCAATCAGTCAGTTAAGTGCCATATGTGATACATGCTAAATCCGCTTCTATGAAAGTCGGCTCTCTGTGCAGGGCTCGGAAGTTTTTCCCGTCTGAATCTATCCTGCATATTTATAAATCTACCATCCGACTGTGTATTGAATACTACTGCCACATCTGGTCAAGTGCCTCTGCTATTCTCCTTGGAGTTCTTGACAAAATACAACAGAGAATCTGTAATGTGATCAATACCGACTTGGTAGACTGGCTGCAGTCACTCTCTCACCGGCGTGACCTAGCTTCCCTGTGCCTCTACTATAAATACTTTTACGGTTTCTGCTCCGATGAACTTAGATCACTGGTGCCCCCAGGTATGAATTTGCACGAGATATTAGATTAGAAACTAGGTCCCACCCTTTTACAGTGAAACAGATAAGATGTAACTGCAATTTCTGCTCCAACAGCTTTTCTCACACTTTCTGCCTGTGGAATTCCCTTCCGTATACTTGCTTACCCGACAGCTACAATCTCCTGGAGTTTAAATGTAAGGTCAATAGACACCTCCTAACACACTAACTTGCACCCATTCTCTCAAACACTCTTCCCATATACCTAACCCTCATCCTCAATATCCTTACCCGTCTATCACCCTACTTCAGACATTTCCTATATCTAACCACTCTTTCTCATCACTTTCCCCTATGTAACGCCCTAACCACTCGTTCTCATCACTTTCCCCTATGTAACGCCCTAACCACTCGTTCTCATCACTTTCCCCTATGTAACGCCCTAACCACTCGTTCTCATCACTTTCCCCTATGTAACGCCCTAACCACTCGTTCTCATCACTTTCCCCTATGTAACTCCCTGCACAACAGTGGCAGTGAAATGCCTTGCTTTAGTGTGAAATGATTAAAAAAAAAATTAGCAAAAGGATGTGCCTGAAGTGTGAATTGCAAATCGAAGGTATCAAACAAGTGCAGAAATTGAAATATTTGGGAGGTGTTTTAACAGTGGGTGGAAACTGTAAAACTGAAATCTGAAGGTGTATTGGGATAACCAAAGATGCATTTTTAAAGCTAAGCAGAGTATTCAAAATTGAAAAAATAGTTTTAAAAAAAAAATCTGCTCTTGTGTGTGTGTGTGTGTGTGTGTGTGTGTGTGTGTGTGTGTGTGTATACGCTCCCGATCAAAATTTTAAGACCACTTAAAAATCTTTAAAAAGAAATATTTTTTTACGGATAGATTTTAAACTCCTCCCACTTAAGGTTACCAATACTACAATCTAAAAGTTTATGGAAACAAAAAGCTACATTCCAAACATTTTATTTAGAAATTTACATTTTTATAAAATGAGGCGATTTACACATGATCAAAATTATAAGACCAGAGACAAAAGTTCTACGAAATTGTATGAAAAGTGTATGAAAACATTCAACAACCAAATTTAATGAGTTCTACCTCCACTGCTTTTGATGACTTCAAAAATTCTGTCGGGCATGCTAGAAATAAGCGTTACCATTAAGGTGTGGGGGATAATGCTCCAGCTTCTGAAGATGGCTTCACGAAATTCATTTTTTGTTGAATATTGTTTACCATTTTGATAAACATCTCTTGTCATCCATCCTCAAACATATTCAATTAGGTTTAAATCTGGTGAGCATGCAGGATGTCCCAAGAGATGGACCCCATTTTCTTGTAGAAAGGTCAAGGTCCATCTTGCAGTGTGGATTGCAGCATTATTCTGTTGGAATAACCATCCATCCACACACAAACGATGGCCTTCCATCATCAAAGATGCTTTTTGTAGCATGCTAACATAACCAGCTGCTGTTTGACGACCCTGCACCACCTGGAGCTCCATCGTCCCTCTGTAAGAAAATACACCCCATACCGTTAGGGACCCTCCACCACTATGAAGTGTGGAGAAAATTTCAGGCGGTATGTTTTTGTCATGCCAATATCATTGGAAGCCATCAGGACCATCTAGATTGAATTTTTTCTCAGCAGAAAACAGGACTTTCTTCCACTTCTCAACGTCCCATGTTTGGCATTCACAACCAAACTTTAAGCGGTCCACCTTGTAACGTGGAAGCAGCCGAAGAATTTGTTTACGCTTTTTATTTACCATGCCTTTTTGTCGTAAGTGTCGTCTGATGGTTACGGGACTGCAATCAGCATCTGTGACTGCCTTAATTTGACTAGAAGAAAGTCCCCCGTCAATGCAGGAGAAATTTTTTGGGGCCTACCAGAGGATTTTGCTTTTCCATAATTCTCACTGTTTTTAGAAAGTTGCAAATCACAGTTTTACTGCGATTTACCTTAGCTGCGATCGCCCGCTGTGACAAACCTTGCTTATGGAATTCTAGAATTCGAGAACACTCAACTTTGGTAAGTTTTCTTGCTTTAGGCATGGTAACACCTTTATGCAGTGATTGCTAATCTCTAACTGAACTAAAAACATTGGAATTGCCATAGATCTAACAGTTTATACCCCTGGTCTTATAATTTTGATCATGCTTAAATCGCCTCATTTTATAAAAATATAAATTTCTAAATAAAATGTTTGGAATGTAGCTTTTTATTTCCATAACCTGTAAGATTGTAGTATTGGTAACCTTAAGTTGGAGAAGTTTAAAATCTATCTGTAAAAAAAAAAAAAAAAAAATTTCTTTTTAAAGATTTTCAAGTGGTCTTAAATTTTTGATCAGGAGTGTGTGTGTGTGTGTATATATATATATATATATATATATATATATAATTGCTAATAAGTTTTTAGTCATAATTGAACTAGACCAGAAAACAGTTGTATTAAAAAGTGCTCAATACATTTATATCGTAGATCTTTTGAATATTTTTCATTTGGAAACGGGTTATTTCTGCAACCTAGGTTTCAACCTTTTGGTATCTTCAGGTGATTTATAATAGCTGATTTTCTAACATTTTTAAACATAGAATGGATTTTTATGAATACACAACTGGAATTTTTAAACAACCAGAAATTTTCAAAAGTAGGGAGGAGTTTTTAGGATCTCAAACTCTTTCATCCAGCTTTGTATGATCTTAGGATGTATGTTCCTCTTGGGTTAAATAGCAGGGCAGATTGGGATCTATAGCCTTGGTTGGCAACCAGTCTACCGTGGAAAGCAATGGCAACCTACTGTGGGATAATCTTCTACCCAGTCAGTCATGTCTCTTTTGAGACATGATCACCCAAGTGTGTATCACATATGGCACTTAACTGACTGACTAGTAATTTATAAAATTACATTCTGTTGATATTAATTGTTGAAAATTTAAATATTAAAACTGATCCAGCCAGATAAATATAGTTAATGACCAAGACTTTCTCAATAAAATTTTGATCCAGTGAATAAGCAACCAGTTTGTGCTTGTTACCATCTTTTTTCCTTTTGTTTGTCAACATCAAGAAACAAATCCCAAATATACATGACTGTCCTTCTCTGAAGAGGGAACATTTTGAGAACAACAGTATGAAATATTCTTCCATCACGTCTATTGAATGTTAATATTTAAAATAAAAAAAATATAAGCCTTTTATATTGAAGTTGCATCAAATAAAAAAATTCTCTTTTATAATTATTTTCAAATAATGAAAGATTCTTGTGTGTGTATATATATACATATATACTAACAGTATAGCTTGGCGTTGCTCTGGTGTAATGAAAGCTTTAAAACTAATCCATGGTCCTGGAGCTCAGACTCAGCCTAAAGAATATTTGTGTGACGTTTGGTGAGAATCGGATAAAAATTGTGGCTTTGTATAAAGGACATACAGACAGATAAACAGACACACACAAACATCTTGCCTTTTATATATCTATATATATAATCAATTTTCTGCACTATTGTAAGAACTGCAACCTTGAAACTTCTGAATATCGTTTCTCATGTTTTTGTCTGAGTGTATCAAATTTGATTAAAATTGAACCACTCCTTCTATAACTCGATTTTTTTCGATTATCGATTTTCGATATTTATCGGGGGTACCTCAACACAAAACCTAGCTAAGAACACTTGCAGATGCTTATAGTACAACTGTGTAAATTTTCAAGAAAATCGGTTCAGCCATTTCAGAGTCTGTAGGTAAAGGACACACACAGATGCACACACACAGTTCCATTTATAAATAAGTTTATATATATATATATATATATATATATATAAATGTTAGTGTGCAAGGAAAATTTTTGAATAAATTAGAATGTGAATCAAATCTGATATTGTATGATAAAATCTATGAAGAATATTTCACTCTTTTGCATATTTCAATTACTGAACTATTATTTCCTTTTTAAAGTAACCAATAAAAAGAAAAAAATGTTTATCAACAATAACAAGTTGAATATTAGTGAAGCATTCAAAAGCTTTGCCAAAGTTTTGGTTGTTGTTTTCCAGGCTTTGTTCTATTCACTTGCTGCCTGTTTGCCAATATGAACGTAATTAAACTTCTCAGGCTAAAAAGAAAACATTCAGTTAAATTTGATAATAGTTCTTTAGGAAAACAAGGAAGACATCAGTATATTGAGAATAGTTCTTTAAGAAAATCTAAGGACTTTAATACATATGTGCATGTTTGAGTCCACACAGAAAAGTGCGCATATAATGGGTGTGTACGTATCTGTACATTGTGTAATGTGGATGTATAGGCATGTGCAGAGTGCAATAAATAAATTGTCTAAATTGTGCAAAAATGGTAATAACATTTTCATCTCATTTTAACAGATATATTTAGCAAAATTACACAAAAATATCTTCAAATACTGAAGAGTAAATTTATTCAATAAAATCGCCATTGGCTACAACCATGGCTTTTAGATGATTTTAGAATCTCATGCAACTCCTGGTCCCCTTGTTTAAGTTGGTCAATGCTGCCACAATTCTTGCCTTTAGCTCATCTTTGGTGTTACAAAGAGTTTTGTTAATCTCTCACTCATCTGCACCTTGCACATAATAATCAAGAGTTTTGCAGTCCAGGGAGTTAGCTGGCCAGATGTAAGTGGTGATGTGATTGCAGAAATTGTCTGACAGCCATTACTGGGTTCTCCTTATGGGACATGGTGCAGAGTTCTGTTGCTAGAAATAGGATCTTCCAGCAGCCACCCCTTTTGATTCAATGCTGCACTACCTCCTCAGGGCACTTGATGTTAGGCCTTCGTGTTGAGTCTGAGGCACTCACTAACAAATTCTGGGGTTCTTTTCTTATTAGAATGATCAGAGAGAGTTTTCTGAGCTGCAGTACCTTCATAATCACCATTACTCATTCAGCTCTTTCGAATGCTCTTGACTGTCCTCAGATTGACAACCAGACAATCTGAAATGTTTGTATTGGAGCTTCTAGTGGAGTGAATTGTGTCATGGTGCTCTTTCTCTCACAGATAGTGCCGAGTGAACTCTATTATACTGTGTTAAAATTATAAATTGGCAACAATTTACTCATTGCACTCTGTATATAATGTTTGGGTGTGTATGCATATAACTTGTGTAGGTATTTATCCATATAAGGTGTATGTGAGTTTGCTATTAAAAGTAGTCTTTGTAGATATAAAGTGTGGACAGAGAAATCAATACTGCATAGTGATTAGCAGTTTCCTACCTTATCCAATCATCCGACTATATATATATATATATATATATATATATATATATATATATATATATTGTCATCCGCAGACAGATCTGTTTCGCTGTATCACAGCTCATCAGTACAGTTAGACTCCGATTGCTTTTTAACTCAGGGTTGAAACTGACCGAATTGGTGTCAGTTGGCGATTCTACCCCTGGGCTATGGGTGTTCAGTGGAAGAAGGCAGACCTTTTAGCGCGTATATTATTATACACACCCAATAGCCAGAGTGCTCTAATTCATTTTACTGAATGAGCGATATATATATATATATATATATATATATATATATATATATTGTAATTTTGTTATTACAATGGTTTATAAAAGCATAATATCATAACAATTTTCAAGTTTCAGAACAAAACTGTTCCTCCTCAGGTGATATGTTAAAATAAATAGTTAAAATGATTTTTGAAAATATAAGATGAATTTATGGTTATTTAGAAAATTAGGGAGTGGTAGTTGGGGGAAATGCTTTAGGTGTGTCAATATTGTTCAATCAAAATTGAGAATTATGTAACCATGGAGATTTAATATTTGAGTAAAGTGGTAGGATGGCTTGGCTCTAGACATGTCACTTTTTAATTTTGTCTAGGTAAGATACATAATAGGACCTTAAATTTTTTAAATGGGTGGACAATAACTTTTAACAGGAGGTTGGATTTTTTTTTTCTTGAACAATAGATCTTTTTCACTACTATCTATGAGTAAAGGAGATAGAATGTTTAGGTCAGAATTAGGATTAAATAATTGTTATACTTAATTATATTGTATTAAGAATAACAATTCAGTATTGTGTGGGTCATTTATTTTATTAAAATAATTTTCATTTTTTATTTATGTTAGAGTATAAATTATAAATGAAACATTGTAATTAATGAAATTTTAAAGAAAATTATTTTGTTTTAGTAAGGTACATAGTGAGACCACACAATACTTAAATAGGTAAATAATTTGTAACAGCAAGTTGGATTTTTTTTTTTTTTATTGAGCACTTTATAAAAGTAAATGCTTGAACAGTGGGTTTTAATCTACGTGTTCTTTCACTTTTTTGTAATATATATATATATATATATAGTGGGGGGAATGGAAGATGAGTGAAGAAGTACAAAAAATACTGGTCACAGTTTGTTAAAATATTAAAGATAAAAAGCTGTTTAGCTTTTAAAGTTTAAATTCTGACTTCTGTATGTAGATGTTTAATTCAGTCAATTTTGTTCTGTTTTTTTACCACTCTTGTATTTCTTCTTTAATTATCTCACATTCTACCAGCAAAAATAGTTGTGTGAGGAAAAGAGATTTTGTTGTATTTATGTATCTACATGTCAATGTCTACAAAAAAAAGAAATTGTCTGATTATGAAGGGAGCTTGAATAGCATTGAATTAATTCCGTACTGAATGTTGTTCTTGTACCTATGTATATAGATGTACACACGTACGAGAATAACACGAAATATTTGAAAGGCTTCAGTGATGGATGAATACAAAAATCAGAACTTTCAGCATGTATCTTTTCCTTTTTTTTTTTTCTTTTTTTTTTTTTTGTCATATGTGATATTTTTAAATCCACAAACCAAGTAAAGCATGTGCCGTATGAATTGTTGGATATGTAAAAGGATAAGTGGTTGAATGAAAAGATGACTGCAGGAAGGAAGGAAATCGAAGGGAGTAGGAAAAATAAAAGAATAAGTTGATGACTTTTCAGGCATTTATGGTTTTCTCTCCAAAATGATTTGGCGGAAGCAGTCGCCTGCAGCATCAATTATACTTAAAGAGCAGTGATATGTGAACAATAAAAAATGTTGTCAGAGACAGATTTGCTGACATCATTTTTGAAAACTTATTCCTTTTGTAAGTTGGTGTTGAAAAGTTTAAAAAAATTGAAAGCAGGCACAATGTCAAAAAAAAAAGAAAGGACATTTCTTCATCTTACACCTTATCAGATTGTATAATATGATGCAAGTCTGATTCTATAATAAAATTTTTATTAACCAACTGATGTTGGTAAAGTTTTCAAGATATTATTTACATTATTTATATGAGAACTGTTGTCCTTGTCTTAACACAACATTTAATCTGTTGTGCCCTCCAGCCTTTAACAGGGTGCATGTTAATCTGGATAACTTTGAGGGAATTTTAAACAGAACCATTTATTTAATCTATGGGGATAGATTGTTCTTGTTTTGGTGATCATGCCCCTTGCCAAGCAGTACTAAATAAGAACTAGACTAGATTTCCCTAGAAATGGTTAGGGGAACCGTCTACCCTGAAGGGTTCAGTTTGAAATGCCTTGAAAGTTACCTGATTTGTCAAGCACCTGATGAAGGCTGAAGGGAACAAAAGCTGAAATGTTCACATATAACAGCAGTAATGTTCAATATACGTAATTTATCACATATATATGAGAAATATACAGGTGTGATGTAAGAATTGTCATCTAAATTGCACAAAAATGAAAATAACACTGACATCTTGTTTTATTATATCAGTCAGTCAGTTAAGTGGCATACGTGATACATGCTTGGGCGATCATGTCTCGAAAGAGACATGACTGACTGGGCAGAAGATTATCTCACAGTAGGTTGCCATTGCTTTCTGCAGTAGACTGGTTGCCAGCCAAGGCTATAGAACTCAATCTGTCCTGTTATTAACCCATAACTGGAGGGAAGAGGCGGATTGATACCTTTCCCAAGGGTATTTGCGTGTAAGTGAATGCAAGGATTTCAACTGGAATTCAAACTTGACTCCACACTTTCTCATTCCTAGCTGATGACTACTGCACCACAATGCACATCTGCATTTTAATATATATTTACCAAACTCTTTGCAACTTTTTTAGACAGTCTACTTGTTTAAGTTGGTGAATGCTGCTATAATCCTTGCCTTCAATGTATCTTTGTTACAAGGAATTTCGTTGATCACTTGCTCAACTGCGTCCCATGCATAATAATCAAGGGGATTGCAGTCTGTGGAGTTAGTTGGTCAGATGTAAGGGTTGATGTGATTGCAGAAATTGTATGACAGCCATAACCTTTCTCCTGCTTGTCTAGTATGGTACAGAATCCTGTTGCCAGACAAAGCAGCAACCTCTTGATCCAGCTAAATTGTTGCCATTTCTATATTTTTAATTTTGTGCTTATTGTCAATAGTGTTATCGTTTTGTTGTCTCTTTATTCCTCAAATTTCATTAACCTGCCTATTAAATACAATTATATTTTCATTTTTGTGTAATTTATATGACAATTTATCCATCTCACTCTTTATATGAAAGAGTAGTGTGATTTATTTTTTAATTCCAGATTTCTAAAAATTACCTAGTAGTCAGAAAAATATAACAGCAAAAGAAAAATAATACATCATAAATTTATTGAGTGATATGATCACACTGGAAAACATGTGCCCCCTCTTTGTGATCTTTGTCTGGGATCAAAGTATAGTCTATTCTAATTCCTCTTAACTCTTAAATGGCAGACACCATCAATTGATATTTCAATAGAAATCATCAAGTATTGATACTTTAAACTTGTTCTAATGATACAAGCCTCGTCTATTTAGGATTAATGTCTAAATGACCTATTGGCAACTTTACAATTCATGATGTTACTATTTACTTGCAATCATGAGCTTACATCATTTTCTGGCATATCTGCCTGCAAACAAATCTGCAAGAACAAATGGAAGAGAATGCTACATCTGCCTGCAAACTTCTCAAAGAGAAAGAATAGTGGCAACTTGTTGCAAAGAATATACAACTCCATTAATTATGGAATGCTTTAAGAAGTATCATACTGTTTGAAAATATATAAAACATTAAGAACCTAA
The DNA here is from genome assembly GCA_037127315.1 of Ascarosepion bandense. Classification (NCBI taxonomy): domain Eukaryota; kingdom Metazoa; phylum Mollusca; class Cephalopoda; order Sepiida; family Sepiidae; genus Ascarosepion; species Ascarosepion bandense. Next base: position 954,601 of record JBBBDQ010001448.1, read on the forward strand.
CATTAATTTTATTTGACTTTTTTTTTGTTTAATTTTACAATGACATTTTTATATATTTTTTTTTTTTTTGTATATAATTAAAACAAAAGTAAGCATAAAACATCCCCATTAAAAAAATGAGTCTTATTTTGTACCTGTTTGGTGTATGTCTATGGGATCTTCTTCCACTGCTTAAAGGTTAATGCTATGTGGAAACCTGATTTTGGTGATACCAACTGTGTAGTAACCTTTTTCTCATTACTTGGAAGAGGTTGCATTAGTGGGTACAGATACTGATGTGACATTGATCATCAACAGTGGACAGTTTTGTTCTTTACCTTCATGTATGGTGCCAAACTTAAAATCAAGAACTTTTGTTATATATTTTTTGTGGAAGTTGTTTAATATCAACACATTAGAAACTGCAAAGTGTTGAGGGATCCAAACAACAATCATAAAAAAAAACCTTGAAAACAGCAAGATTAGAATCTAAAAATCACAAAGAATTTTAAGAAAATGATAATATACAAAAAAATATTTGAAGATGGTGTTGTGAATGTAAGCAGAAAAGATGCAGACTATTCAAATTATTGACTAAAGACATAGAAGCAAACAAAATAACACTTTTGTGGTGTAATGGATATCGGCTTAGTATGAGAAAATGGAGTCATGTTCGAATTCTAGTTTAATTTATTGCATTCACTTACACACAAATATTCTTGGGAAAGGTATTAATCCTTCTCTTTTCCCTCGAGCTGTGGGTTGAATAACGGAACAGATTGGGTTTTATAGCCTTGATTGGCAACCAGTTTACTGCAGAAAGAAATGGCAAACGAACTGTGGGAAAATCTTCTACCGACTCATAGATAGAAAGAGACATGATTGCCCAAGCATATGGCACTTACTCACTGACTTGAAAATTGTTTCATTCATAAAAATAGTCAACCAACATGACTTAGAAGACATTAGGGGAGAGAAGTAGAGTAATGTTTTGGGCTAATGTTGTGGACAGTAAAATTCTAGGTTCCTTTTGAAGTTGATGATATTGTCAAGATAAATCCAGAGAATTAGCATAAGTTCTTGGGCGAGACATTTTTAAGTGTTATTGGCCTCCAACTAAGATGCTTAAGCATAAAGATTATCTTTATGCTAGATAATCCACTTTCTGCAAAGTCGATTCCCCCCCATTTTTTTTTCAAAGATACCAAATGAATGAAATGGCTGCCAGCCTCTTCAGATTATTAATTCAATAGAAAAGATCTTCACAAAGCAATAAAACTACCGCAAGTAATGTTGAAGTTGAAAAGTTACAAAATGGAATAAAGACAGATGAAGGTTAGGGAATCTGGATAAAGATACAAATAACAATTTATTCTAGGCACGGTCCTAATCAGGTTTTATATCTTTTGGGGTTTATTTATAAACTAGCATCATAGCCCGGCCTTGCCTGTGCAACTCAGAACATATTAGTAGTAGGAGAAGCATTAAAAAATCTATTTTCTTTTGTTTTGCATAAACGTGATTTGATGTTTTGTGTGACATTGTAAACAACATTGCTTTTGTTTCAAAATTATGGGGGGAAAATATTGACATCTTTTGTTGACTAAATGAATTTAACATAAAAATAACAAAATTATTTTGTTTTACTGAAATTAGAAATATAAAAACTATTACGCTCTCAGTTCAGAAATTTTCAAAGAATTGTTTCTGATTGAAAAACACTTCTTTTTTTTTTTAAAATATTTCTTTTGTTTCAAAATTACAGGAAAAAACATTCACATTCACAAAGGCTTTTTTTTTTTTATTTAAGTTGCGTTTAACATGTGTAATTTGATTTCTGTGACAAAATCTAGCAACCATCTTAGATGTTTTACGGAGCAAATGTAAACAATCGGCACCATTGGCCAAAAATTGCGAAAGGAAAAATTGCTGATCTTAAACTCAGAAAGTATGTGTCGACCTGGCTTCCCTGTAGATGTGTCCCTAGAAAGTTTGAATATTGTAGCTTAAATAATGTAGGCATGCATAGCTTAGTCACACACACTCACAGATTGTTTATATATATATATATATATATATATATATAAAAGGCAATCTGTGAGTGTGTGTGACTAAGCTATGCATGCCTACATTTTTTAAGCTACACTATTATATATATATATATATATATATATATATATATATAAACTGAAAAACCTGGCTCTCCCAGTTATCTATATTTTCTTTCATATAAGTCTAGCTATTACCTGCAGAAATTCACATGGTATACTTATATTAACATAAGTAAAGGGTGTGATAGATAACTTGTCACCCAAATTGCACAAAAATAACACTAACATTTCATTCTGACAGAAGTATTTAACAAAATTAAACAAAAATATCTTAAAATACTAAAGAGTGACTGAGTTATCCTGCTTGTGTGGCATGGTGCAGAGTCCAGTTGCCAGACATAGTCTTCCAGCAGCCACCCTCTTGAATCAGGGCAGCACTTGCTTTCGCCCTCTGTGTTGAGTCTGTGCCCCTGTGGGAAAATGAATGGGTGTATAATGTTGCCATCACTAGTGATCACTCTAAACACTCGCATAATCACCATTAGACTCATCTATTTTCGAATCCTCTGCACTGTCCTCAGATTGGCACCCAAACACTTTGAAATGTTTGTACTGGTGCTTTGGACATGAACACCGAGCAGTACAGCATGCTGTTTCTAATTTGCTGGTGGTGTGAATTGCATTATGGTGCTCTTTTTCTCATAGTTAATGCCCAACTGACCCAACTATACAGTGCAGTGGATAATCAAAAACAAACAATGCGCATGCATGAAATTAAGAATATAAAATGGTGAAAATCCAAAAAAATTTATCAATGTCATCTGATTAATACCAGTTTTATTATGAAAGTCTTGGACTGCATAATAAAATCCGACACTGTGAATATCTTACTCAAGAATAACATTTGAAACTTTGTGGATGTTCAAAAGTTAACTTTTTTTTCTTTTCTGACTTTTTCATTTTTCTGTTGAGAAAATCATCAAACCAAAAGTTTGTAATGATTCCTTTAGCTATTTTTCTTTAAGCAGTATTAGGTGATATTGTTTGTCATATGTAATATACATAGAGAAGGAAAAGTCTCACTTTTCAAACTGAATTTGTCATCAGAATTTAAAAATTTCTTGGTTTTTCTGTCAAAAGAAATGTGTAAAAGTTGCATAATACTTATTATAAGAGTAACATTTGAAATAATTTAAAACTTCAGATGCTACGGTACCAGTTCATTATTTTTATTTTTTTCTTTCTTTATTTTTTTAAAATTCTGAATCATTTGAAGCCGTGTATTTGTTAGAATGATAAAATAAAAATAAAATCATGATAAACTGTTTGAATGCTTCTAATTTGCTGGTTCAAATAAGGCTGAAATTTCATGAGAGAAAATTGAAATTTTAATTCCTTTCAATATTCACTGGGTATATGAAAGAATACCTCTGAATATACTTATTTAAACTATTGTTCTCATATTTGATGTTATTTATAAACATAATACTTTGTCTAAGTACCCCACCCCCTGCCATATTTAAGTCTTTGGCACATCTGATGTTGATTATTGTTTTATTTTTGCCTCTGTTATTATGGTTCCTTGTTTGTTTCTGCTAAACCAGAGTATATCTAAACTTATTTATAAATAGAACTTTGTCTGTGTGTGTGTATATCCGTTACCTATAGACTCCAAAACGGCTGAACCGATGTTTTTGAAAATTTACACAGTTGTACTATAAGCATGTGCGAGTGTTCTTAGCTAGGTTTTGTGTCGAGGTACCCCCGATAAATATTGATAATCGAAAAAATCGGGTTATAGAAGGAGTGGTCCGATTTTAACCAAATTTGATACACTCATAGACAAAGACATAAGAAATGATATTCAGAAGTTTCAAGGTTGCAGTTCTTACAATAGTGCAGAAAATCGATTATATATATATATAAAAGGTAAGATGTTTGTGTGTGTGTGTCTGTTTATCTGCCTCTATGTCTGTATTTTTTCAGCCCTTTTATTTTAGTTTTTGCTTTGGGTTTGGCTCTAAGTAGGTATAATTGTAGTTCTTAGTGTCAGCCATGATACCATTTACTCAGAGGACTTATTTAGCCTTCAAAATTCAGTTTACGACGAAAAAAACTTATTTGATATTGATACCAGGAAATCAAAATTTGACTTACATCCATTCATTTTTCTTTCAGTCTACGGTTTTGTTTTAACTGGAAACAACTATTGTTTTTTAGTCTTTCGTGCCAATGTCCAAAGAGTCTGAGCACCAGGACTATGGATTAGTTTTAAAGCTTTCATTACACCCAAGCAATGCCAGGCTATACTGCTAGTCATTTAATAATTTTGATTCAGCTACTGGATGACTTGACTAACCAACATTCATTTCTACTATGTCACTATTCCAAAGGGCTTCAATTGTTGTCTTTTAAAGTCATTAAATACAAGTCCTTATCTCAAAAATAGAAACAGAAGCCTTTATGAATATTTAACAATTAATTTTAGCTACTAATAAGATCATTGTGTGGGTACACAGGCTGGCATCTTATTTACTGAATTTGTATTGATAATTAATTTCTTACCCACTGAATTTCTGAAGTTCAAATTTGGTTATTATTGTTTATTAGTAATTACTATTTTGGCAATGCAAATGTCATTGCCATGCCCAGAAGCCATTGGCTAATTCAACTGAAACTACCACCATCAACAATTTCAATTTAAGATGCTGGAGTCAAATATGTGCCTCTGTTAATTTAAAAGAAAGAAAAATTTGAGGTAATGATTTCCACTTTTATATCTCAGAAGTTGCTTATAATTTGCATATTATGTTTCTTATCTTATATAATAGTGCTCATTTTGAAATACTGTTAAGAGCTTTTAATATAAATAACATTTTAATACACATTTTGAAAAATTGCTAAAAATGAAATAGCTGTTAATGAGTAAATCAGTTTTCTTTTTGCATGTGTCTGTGAGATATATATATATAAGAAAAATTTAGGCAGACACGTTATTTCATGGTAAATTGCAAGTATAGGCCTATTTCAGGTGAACTATCATCAGCTTCCATCTTTATCGTACAGAAGATTTTACACGAATCTTACCATGAAATAATGTGTCTGCCTAAATTTTACTTATATTTGCTCTATATGTATTTATATACATATATATTTAGAGCTCTTAGAGAGTTATCCTATCACTGTATGTACAGGATACTCCTTTGGATTCTTCTGTATCTACACTGCATATTTTTATATATAATCTTTTTCTTACATATGTGAGTCTCTTCCACTAGTATTTCATGTCGATGGCCAAAATCTCGCAGCTGATCAATAGTCAATCACTTTGTTCCAAATTAAGTTCTGCCCACATTGTACTTGATTGATCCCAAAGCTGGTTTGGGTTGAAAGTTGTTGAAAATCCGCTGCATCAACAATCCAGTGTTGGGAGTCACAATAAGAAAAGGAAATCTTTGTAAAATTAACAACAAAGTGTGTGTGTGTGTGTGTGTGTGTGTATATATATATATATATATATATACACACACACACACACACACGTTCTGTTCAGTACAGTATTTATTTAGAGTTTATCACCCCTGCATGCAGACAACTATAATTCCAACCCACTTCTTCTTCTATAGGATGTCACACTTTATCTAAGTTGGTTGGTATGGCACTAGGCAGAAGTCAGTTTTTCCGACGTAGGCAGTCATGTGACAACATGTCTTTCATGTTAAATTGCACCAACCGTACTCTCTCAACTGTCTGAAAACTCATCTATTTATATTGAGTTTCACATTTAGCGGGGTGGGGGGTGGTTGTGATGCACTTTGGGTACACTTAGCATTTTCAAATGACCAATAAGAATCCTCTTTTTCATCACCTGATTAATCTCGTCTTCCTCTTTTCTGTCTGAGTGCCTCACAGTATTGTTCTGGGTGGACGCGTGAAACATTTCCTGAAATTCACCAGGGCTTTTTTTTTCATTGGTAAACGGATCAACCCCATCTTTTTCTCTCCTGTGTAAGTGCTTCACACCACCATCTAAGGGGTGTGTTTCAGTCCAATGGTCAAATTTTAATTATCGTGCCTTTCACTTTGAAACTTTCAGTGTGTGATCATTTCACTTCTGTGTTTTATCATTTCAATTGTAAAAAAATTATCTAGCTTTGGTTGAAAATATCATATGTTTCTCCTTTAATTCTCAGCGTTGCAAAATTCTACCAAGAACCAGGAGACTTTATTTCCAGAAATTTTGTCTCTCTTTCTCAGCAAGAGGGGGTTGTCTCTAGGAATTATAAAATCCCCTATGCCTTGTTCTTTAGAGAGTGGTCACTTCTATCAATAACAAAGCACTCACTTTTCACAATATTGGCCACTAGAACTTTGTGACGAGAATTCAACAATCATAAAAAATGTTATCTATCTTGTTTGGGTGGTCTAAACTTATCTCTCGCCTAACTCCAGAAGTATTATTACCTTTCCTTCTCTTTCCCTTTTCTTTTCTCTCTTTTTTTTTCATTTATTTTGTCACAAAGATAGTGTTACATATTTTTAAGAGCACTCAGTTTGAAATACTTTAAAAAGTTTTAATGGATTACTAAATAAAACATGTAAATTTTGTGTGTGTATGTGTATATATATTTTATCATATTAACAAGATATGTCAATATGATAAAAAGTGTATATATATATATATATATATATATACTTTTTATCATATTAACAAGATATGTTTGTTTAATTTCTACTGTATGTTTACAATTTTTAAAGTAACTGAATGAACCTGACCCTTGGACAGTTTACTCACAATTTTGACCCTGATATAGAATATTTTCTGTTACAATTGTGAAAATACAATAAAAAATTAAGCAGATAGGCCTTGTTATTTGAATTTACTAAAACTTGTTTCAATAACTAATTGCTGTCTAAATAATCCATGCATGCCCCCATGTGCAAGTAGTGTAATGGAGAGGTGAGTTTGAATTCCAGTCAAGCTCATTACATTCACTTACACCCAAATAGTTTTTGGTGAGGTATGAATCTGTTTCTTCTTTCTGTAGTTATTGGTTAAATAGCAGAGCAAACTGGACTCTTCAGTCTTGGATAGTAACCTGTCTAGGAGAACAAGAACTCTGAATTCAAAACATAGATGGGCTATTTGGGGACATTTGTGGCACACAATGTGCACCAATTCTCTTTTTTTAGTACGTTCAAAAAGTGTGGTTGGGTCTACATAAACCTTCACCACTATAATCAAATCACATTTGCAGGTAGTGTTACAATTGAATTCTAGGGGCTGAATTGTTGAATTCTTATATGATAAGATTATATCTCACACACGCACACACCTCTCTAATATATAGATATATAAATCAGTGTATGTATGCTTAGAGATTTTATAAAATGATTTAAATAAAAAGACAAGGAACAAACCAAATTCAGTTGACCTATGTTTCTAGAAGAGTGAATTAATTCACTGAAATATAAAGTAGTCAAATAGGAGGAGATAGCTTTACACTCCTCTCTTGCCTTTTGAACAGAAGTAGAGGTTTAGCCATTGTTTTCTGTTTAAGATTAGGTTTCCGATCCCTTCTAAGATCGATTTCAACTCTGTACTTCTTACGACAACTGAACTCTCAAATTTTATTCACTAATTATTTTTTTTTCTTTCTCTTCCAATATGAAAAGATAGGTTCACCTGTCATCTAGTTCACACCTATCCCATGTCTTTTGAACAGGAGTGGAGTTTCGTCCCTTGTTTTCTGTTTAGGATTGAGTTTTTTTTGCTTTCTTTTAAGGTCTACTCCAACTCTGTACTTCCACACTATACTTCTAATGTCTCTGACTGAACACTGAAACCTTGTTCACTAATTAAATCTTGACCTCTTTAAATCTTGGCCATTATCTTTCTTGCATAACCACAAGAAATTCACTTCTTGTCCTTTCTTATGCTTATACAATACTATCTTGAGTGGGTCTTGTATTAGGTAAACTTCAGTAAAAAAAAAAATTCTTTATCACTTGATATTGTGCACCTGTTACTTGCAAAGACTGCTTGCTTTATGAAAATTATCTCCCAGAATTATACTAGTTGACTGTTTTGGTGAAATTTAATCTTTGTTATATATATAATCCTGCATTTTAAGTATGCCTAGGAGTTTCATGTATTATTATGCAATCATCAGGTTTATATTAAGAACTATTTTTTTGAAATAATCTATAATAAAAAATGGTCAGTTCTTAATATATACCTGGTGATTGCTTAATGGATGAAACTCAGTCATGCTTAAAATGTAAGATAATAGGTATACTTATTGATATATATATACTTTTTGTTCTGTTACATTGCATTGAGATCTGTTTTATTAACATCTGATAAATATTTTTATATTGAGGTGTATTTGCACACACACACACACACACACACACACACACACACACACACACATATCTCTCTCTCTCTATATATATATATATACACACACACACACACACACACTTATTTACATCCACACACATACAAGTGGTTTATGACCCATATTATATTGAAACATCAGTTCTCGTATGATCACTACAGTTAAGCAGTGTTGAGCCAGGTCAGTACTTAGATGAGTGACTGCTTGGTTATAGCAGGTAATACCTGTAAGCCTGGATGTGCAGGTGGTGTAATAGATAATGGCTTGGAATTAAAAATTGGAAATCTGAGTTTCAGTTCCAGTTGGGTTTGTTATTTTCAAATTAGCTATGGTTTAATTAGTAAAATTTGTATCAGTAAAATTCAGTCAGTTGAGTGCCATACATGATACATGCTTTGGGCGATCATGTCTTAAAAGATACATGACTGACTGGGCAAAAGATTACCCTGCAGTAGACATATAGATGTCACCACTAACAAAAAAATCTGGTAAATTTTTGCCCCACCCCCCATGAAGCCCTTTACCCCTTCAACATATATTCAAGATATACTTAAGAAAAAAAAAACTCAATAAGTCCTGGGCTTGACATATATATGTCACCACTAATAAAAAATCCATATGATTTTTATGAAGTACTAACCTTCAAATGGCACATGACAAAATTGGAGCTCAATCAGATTATTAGTTTACAAATTACAATTATTTAAATGAAGCTACTGTTGCAAATTTTTAAAACAATGGAAACATTTGAATTTTGTGTGTTGATAAAGCGAAAAAAATGCTGTTCAAGCAAAGCAATGGCTTGATAAGTGTTATTCGAACTCTGCTCTGTTGGAAACAACAGTTAAGAGATGGTATGCTGACTTTAAATGCAGTTGTACAAACAATGCTGAATGCTCAGGTTGCCTAAAATTGGCAGTTGTCTTGGAAAACACCAAAAAAATCATCAAACATGTTTTGGCAGATCTGAAATTGAAGTTGTGTGAGATAGTGGAGGATTTGAACATATCAGAAGGTAGTGTATTTACCATTTTGCATGAACTTTTGTCAATGAGAAAGCTGTGTTAAAAGGGGGTGTCGCATTTGCTCACAGTTCATCAAAAACAACATTGAGTTGACGATTCTGAGTGTTGTTTGCAACTGTTTCAATGCAACAACAAGGAGTTTTTGCATAAACATGTGGCAAAAGATGAAACATGGATCCACCACTTCGCTCTAAAGCCAAATCAGCAGTCAGATGAGTGGACAGAAGCAGGTGAAAGCTGTCCAAAGCGACCAGACACGAACATCAGCAGACAAGGTTTTGGTCTCCGTATTTTGGGATGCACAGGGTATTTTCTCTATTGATTACCTTGAGAAAGGAAGAACCATCATTAGCAAATATTATGTAGCATCATTGGTATGTTTGGATGAAGAAATCACCAAAAAACAGCCACAGAAGCAGAAAAAAAGTAATCTTTCACCAAGATAACGTACCGTGTCAATCGCAAAGATAGCAAAACTACATGAATTGCACTTTGAATTGCTTCCGCATCCACTCTATTCTCCAGATCTGGCCCCCCAGTGACTACTCGCTGTTTGCAGACCTCAAGACTTGAAAAGAATTCTCCAGGGTAAAAGATTTGGCTCAAATGAAGAAGTGATATCGGAAACTGAGTCGTATTTTGAGGCCAAAGACAAATTGTTCTCCAAAAAAGATATTAAATTGTTAGAGAAACATTGGAATCAGTGTATTACCCTAGAAGGAGATTACCTTGATAAATAAAGTTGAATTTTGCCTAAAAGTTGTTGTTTTATTAGTTAGGCCTAGGATTTATTGAGTGATGTGTTACATGAGCGTCTGACATACTTGATGGGCTTAAACAGATGGCTGGCAGAACAGGGCTTGGAAGAAATAATAGGACAAAATACATTGAGCAATAAAAGAGAGGAAGATGTTGAGGGCCATAATCACCTAAGTCCTGAAAGACATCACACATAATAGAAGTAGTTTGTCTTTCTCAGACACGTGAAATGCCATGAATTTCAGCTTCACATTTTTCTTTACTCAGGCTTACAACCCTAACATGTTGAAACAGTGGTTCTCATATGATCACACTATTGAAATCTATCAAGATTGAAAATTGACAGAATAAAAATACTTAAAATACTTAACTAAGATCATATTTTAGAAAAAAATGTATTTGGTTATATTTGCATTTCAGTTTCCTGACAAATTACACAGCAGACTATGTATTTTAAAATGATGTTGACTAGAACAAAAACTAATGTGTTCGATCTCTTGATAGACTAAACATTTTGAATGATGGATAATGAATTTTGGAAAAAGAATTAAAAAAATAAGACAAGTTTATGGATATATGTTGAAATACCATTTCTTGTATGATCACTGAAGTTAATCCAAATTGGTACTTACTATATGGATGACTGCTTGGGAATACCAGGTGATGTACGTTTGGATGTGTGGGTGATGTTATGGTTGTTTGTTTTTATGGCACATCAACCTCGGCGGGTCATTTATTGCCAACTAAATTTTATTTATTTATTGCTGGTAATACCTTTTACTTTCAACAATTTATTGTTGTTTTTATAGGTTTTGTGTCTAGTAATATTTCTTTTTCGAATTGGGATTTGTTTTTAAGGGCAGGGTCCGCAAGTCCTATCCTTGTTATTTAACCCATAACTGGAGGGAAGGGATGGATTATTACCTTTCCTAAGAGTACCAGTGCTTAATTGAATGCAGGGTATTCAACTGGAATTTGAACTCGGCTCACCGATTTCTCTTTCCGAGCTGATATCCACTGCACCACAATGCACATCCGTCACTAAATGCTTACAGCACCTGGTATTCCCAAGCAGTCACTCATCTAAGTACTGACCAGGCTTAACAATGCTTAACTTCGGTGATCGAGCGATAACCAGTGTATTCAACGTGATATGGCCGTAAGCCGGGTGGTGTTATGGATACTGGTTTGGAAAAGGGTATCAAAGAGTGGTGTTTCAATTCCAGTTTCTTTGAATTTTTATTTTTAATCATTTCCCTCTAAGCAAGGCCAGAATACCACTAGTATGCTGGAGCTTACAGAAAGTGAAAGTAAAAGAAAAGACTGGGTATATCGTGTCTTGAGGTAAAGATGAATGGAATTCTAGAAGATAGAAGATGGCAGTTGATGTTTCATTTAAATTCTTGAAGATTCTAGTTATCATGGAATCAAGTGAGTGGAAGGGAGTTTCACAGGGGGTAAGTGTGAGAAAAGAACGTGTTGGAGTAGAAGTGAACTTTCTTCTTCTTCTTCCATGTGCCTTGTCCCTTCAGGACATAGGCGATCATGGCCTTCCACGTTTCTCTATCCCTGGTGGATCTGAGCACGCCTTCTCCTGTTGCACCATGCAATCCTTGTTCCGTCATCCACCTGATTAGGTCCTTCAAATATGTTATCCGTTGCTTTTTCCTTGTCTCTTTTTTCCCTCTATCTGGCCTGTTAGTATCAGATTCTCCAAGCCCTCTTTCCTCATTGCGTGTCCCAGGAACTTCAGCTGTCTCTTCCTGATGCTCAGTATTAATTTCCTTTTTGTTTCCATCATTTCCAAGACCTCATCATTGCTCACATGCTCGATCCATGATATTCGCAGCATCTTTCTATAGAACCACATTTCAGTTGCTTCAAGTTTTTCCTTCATCTTTGATGGTATTGTGCAGCATTCACTACCATATTGAAGGACGGACAGCACATAGCAATATTTAATTATTTCAGTGGTAAAAGGGAAGCCAATCTAGTAGCACGCTTAAATTCATGTGGTTGGGGCACCAGGTAAAGTCTTGTCAGAGCATTTACCATGAAAATATTTGTAGAAAAGACAGAGGGAAGCCATGTCACATCAGTGAGAAGAGATGCCAGGTTAGGATTGATTATATTGCAGATCCTTTTTTGGAGTTTGTCTCAAGAAACTTGAAATAAATAGCAGCAGCACCAAACAGATTTTCTTTTTTTTTTAAATCATTTCACTCCAAGCAAGGTGGTACCGCCATTGATGCACAGGGGGCTACACAAGAGTAAAAGTTTTGTCAGGAGGAGAGTGAAGAGAAAGATGAACCAATTACAGGAGGTATCAGAGAAAGGGCAAGAGAAGGATGGTAACACAGTTGTGAAGGTAGAGAGAGAAAGGAAAAGAACCATATATATGTGGTGAAGTAGAAAGGACTGGAGTCAAGTGGATAAGACATCGGTATTGACATTGCATTTAAATTTCTGGAAGTTGTAGCTGTCAGGAAAGCAAGTATATGGAAGGGAGTTCCACAGGCAGGAAGTGCGAGAAAAGAAGCTACTGGAGTAGAATTGTCGGCTATATATGACAAAAGTATTCAAAGTTTGGATGAATGGTAGGTTTATAAATGTGTAAGATAGACTCTGACCAGAGAAACTTTTGTAAGATACACTTACTTAGAGAAACTTTCTGGCATGATATAGTGACCCAAATTTCCTTGCAATAGCGTGCAGCTATTGATTCAAACTAGTCTTTTCACTTTAAGCCTGTTGAAAAAGTGAGGTGCAGTGTGTTGCTCTCGAATAGACTAGCATCAGCCATACTGATGACAGACAGGAAAGTTTTTCTATGGTGGTTAAAGAGCAATTTTGTTTTGGAAACATTAAAATTTACAAGCCATTTCTTGCCTCAGTTAACCACTGATTAGAGTCCTTTTTAAGAGCAGCAGCCAGGTTTAATTTGTCAGCTTTGACAGATTTTCTATTGAGACAGGAGTAAATGGTAGTCATCTGCATAAATGCCTACTTGGGAACTGATGGAATCAGGGAGATCATTGATGAATATCAGAAACAGGGTCGGACCTAGGACAAAGCTTTAGGGGATACCCATGTGTCCATTCAAAACAACCTTCCTTTCATGATTTTTATCAAACAACTGTCATGTAATACTATAGCCCTGGATCTTGAATAGAAGGCCAGCAGGCTAAACCCTGTCAAATGTCTACCAAATATATATATTGACAGCTCAAGCTTCACCATTATTAAGAGATTGGTATACATATTCAGTAGTAGCCATTAGCATGTCAGCAGTAGACTTGGCAAAGTGGAAGCTATATTGTTTGTCAGAGAGTATGTTGTGAGAGGTGTGATGCTTAACCACTGCAACATTGATTAGGGCCTTGAACACTTTTCCAAAAAGGGATAAATGACTAATAGATCGATAGGTCAGAGAGTTCTCCAGGGTTCTTAAAAATAAGAACTACAGAGGAGGATTTCTAACAAGCTGGTAAACAGAAACCAGAGAGGCAATAGTTGTACAATTTGGAGAAGACTGGAGCCAGCTCAGGGACACATTTCTTTAGGATGATGGTTGTGATACCATCACCTTTGCTTGCCTTATGGGAGTTTAATTTAGAAATGATGTCTAAGAACATAGACAAGGTTATGTAGATATTACTTAGTTGGGCCTCTGTTCTAGATGGGAAATTGGGTGTGGCTACTCCAGACAATTCAGATGAGTTGAAAGAGAATTTTTGAGGAAAGGATTAAACATTGTCTGCTGTAGATGTCAGGACTTTGAATGGATTGAATAGAGGGTTTGAAGATTTGCTGTTGCATTCTTGCAGAGCTGCTAATCATCTGTAGAACTGAACTTGTGAAATGCTATTAGGTTTTCATTCTATCAGCTAACAATAACTTTACTTCATTTAGGAGACACTTAAACACACTGTCTATTGTAGTTAAACATGTCACTGTGGTACGTCCGAAAGAAGTGATTCCTGTGGCTGAGCATGCAGGTGAGAACCAAGGAGGTGAATGAGATTTAACTTTTCATTTCCTAAAAGCATTGATGCCAGCTCAATAGTAAGATTAAAAACTTAATTCTAAGAGACCTCATGTAGAAATCATGGAATGAGACCAATTTGCATGTTGATAACAGAAAAATATTCTCTTGGCTGGTGGGGAGCAGAAAGAAATGTTTACAGATATCACCACGAGATCAAAGTTTCCAATAGTGCAAAAGCTACGTAGGCAAGGATATAAGTAAAAAAGAAAACTAAAAGAGAAATAATATAAAAAGGTATGAAACATTTATCACCTTTTATAGATTAAGATATCTGAGGTACTCTGAAGAATGCATTTTAAGTTTTTTTTATATAAAACCCTGCTCTAATAATTTAAAAAAGTCAGTCAGTTAAGTGCCATACGTGATACATGCTTGGGCGATCATGTCTCAAAAGAGACATGACTTACTGGGCAGAAGGTTATCCCGCAGTAGTTTGCCATTGCTTTCTGCGGTAGACTGGTTGCCGACCAAGGCTATAGAACCCAATCTGTCCAGCTATTTAACCCATAACTGGAAGGAATAGATGGATTAATACCTTTCCCAAGGGTATTTGCGTGTAAGTGAATACAATGGATTCAACTGGAATTTGAACTCGGCTCCCCGGTTTCTCGTTCCGAGTCGATATCCACTGTACCACAACGCACATCTTTAAAAAAGTATTTATTCTAAGCAATAAATTTCTCAACTTAATTTCTTCCCTTAATCCAAGCTTTTTTTTTTAAAATCATGTCAAACAATATAACAAAAATCAGCTGTCGGAATTGACAATACTCATGTGTGATTGATTTGTTTCTTACAGTTTATCAACTCTTTGCAGGTTATTTAAAGCCAGAAAACATCTTAACATTGTAAAGATTTTGGTGATGAAACCAAATACAATTGGGAAAGGTATTAATCTGTCTCTTCCCTCCAGTTATGAGTTAGATAATAGGACAGATTGGGTTCTGAAGCCTTGGCTGGCAACCAGTCTACCACAGAAAGCAATGACAGTCTACTGCGGGATAATCTTCTGCCCAGTCAGTCATGTTTATTTTGAGACATGATCACCCAAAGCGTGTATCACGTATGACACTTAACTGACTTTGCAGAATGGACAGTCATGACTTTCCTAAAATTCCTTTTCTTTATCTGTAAATTAATATTTGATAATAATAATATTAGATATATCATTTTAAAAATAATATTTATGTATATGGTCTTTTATGCCTTCTTGGCAAAGGTAATGGTGTGGTTTCCTATTGCTTTTTCCATGGTTTAGTATCCAGTTTTCCTTTTTTTAGATTGGTTGCCATACAGAGCTAGAAAGCTCAGTTTACACTGCTATTTAGCTCAAACCTGGTGGAAAAGAGAAAGACATATTCATAACATTCCTAAGAGCATTAGTGCAAAAGTGAATATAAGAGACAAGCCTGGCATTTTAACTTGGCTTGCTGATTTAATTTTTGCGTTGTGGTGCAGTGGATATTGGCTCAGAACAAGAAATTGGAGAACTGAGTTCGAATTCTAGTTGTATTTGTTGCATTTGTTGCATTTACTTACATGCAAATACCCTTTGGAAAGATAATAATACATCTCTTCCCTCTAGCTATGGGTTAAATAAGAGGACAGATTGGGTTCTTCAGCTTTAATTGGCAACCAGTCTACTGCAGAAAGTAATGGCAACCTACTGCAAGAAAATCTTTTGCCCAGTCAGTCATGTCTCAAATGAGACATGATCACCCAAGTGCGTATCATGTATGGCATATAACTGACTGCCTGATTAACTGACTGATATGTTACAGGTAACTTAAAAGATGGAAAGATTTTACTGTACTTTGGAACTCTTGATGCAGCAGTAACGAAATTCTTGATCTCTGATTGACATACAATAATTGTACATAATTAGGTGTGCACATGGCAATTATTTAATAGATTTCTTGCATTGTTTAGTAATTCAAGTTTTTTTTTTTTAATGTTATGATTGAATAATCTTTGGGCTCAACTCCACGAGGTTTTACACTATTTACATTGGTCATGTTTATTGCCAAATCCATAACATTTCAGCTGTTGTACACTCTGGCCTTCTTCAGGGGATATATGTTGGAATTTCAAATCTAATCCATTATTTAATCCACAGGCATAGATTGTTCTAGAACTCACTTTCAAATCTTCAGAAGTTCAGAAGCATCTCCAAGCCCTTGTTGGAGAATTATTATTATTATTATTATTAACCCCCCCCCCCCCCCCAATCTCTCATTCACAGTGAGTCTATCACTGCTACTAACCCACCATGCAGTTTACATAGTAGCAATTCACCAATATTCCCTGTATAATCCATCAATGAGAAGTAAGTTCTGCTCAAACAACATGTTTCAGCTAAACGCTAACCTGTGGAAAAGAATCCCAAGAGGATGTTTTCAATCACTACAATCTTAACCTGTTCAAGTGTAGAATTAACCATTATCTTCTCCTTCTATCTGTACAAACTACCCCCTTAACATAGCCTCTGCCTTGAGTGACCCTCAAAAAAAAAAAAACAGTTTCTTGGATATCTTGGTTTCAGTTATTTCCCTTTAGTAACTCAAATCTTTAAGATTTTGTTCACCTCTACTGTAGCCAGGTCACTCTTTTGGGTCAAGTTACCTGATTACTTGAAGCAATGCTTTTATCCACTGTGCCATGTGTCCTTGGGGACATAAGTAAATTAATTTTTTGGAACTTAGAAACCTGATGTCTCAGTAACCATTATTTTCTTTTTTTTTTTTTTTAACAAATCTCATAATAAAATTTTTTTGTCATTGTTTTCCTCTAGCTCTCTGTATTACCGGTTCCCATATTATTTTCATGTCTATGCTGAAACTGAGATATCCAGAAAAGGCATGGCACATGGTACTTGAACAATTTACCCCGATGGCAAAAATTAAGGGTTTGGTTTGAAATTTGAATGTATATTGCCTGAAGAAGGCAATATACATAAGTAAACAACAGCCGAAATATTGTGAATACGACAATAAAGATGAGGTCAGCACTACAAACAGCATAATATAAATAGTTAAATAACTCATCTATTAATTATAGACAGATTCACAAGGTTTATTTCCACCTGTTGTTAATCCACAGCCCATCTTCTTTTTATTTGCAGGGCTTGTATTATGCAGGACTTTTTTGGTACCAGGTTGGGAAACCTGAGAAAGCAAAAGAATATACTGATCGGGCATTAAAGATGAATGATCAAAACAAGCAGGTGAGCGATTGCCATTGTATGTTTAGGATTGTATTTATATATCCCTATTAAATTGATGTCTTTTCTTTTTAATTTGTACATTAATTTCTAATGCCTTTAGCCAGGCACTTGCTTGTTAAATGTGAAGATCTCTTTTTACCAGTATATAAATATTCAATTCATGAAATTGATACGTTGTTTACATTCATCTAATTCATTTCGTGAAAATATCATCCGGAAAAAAAAATGTTATCAATTAAAGTAAAGAAAGGCAGAAAATTTAAAAAAGACTCGTTTGAAATTGAAACCTCAGAAAAATTATGCTTTCCAAGGTTTAGCAACTTGGATAGCATCTTGTTGACATGTAAAACTCCAAGAGAGTTAAAGTGTAGAAAAATAAACAGTAATCTTTTCTTTAAATTTTATTTTCTTTGACTTTCTCACATTTCATTATAAATTTAGTAGTTTATTAAATTCTGGCTTAAATCCCAAAGAAGCTGAGAGAGAATATTTTGTTGTTAATATATTTGTATTTCTATAATGTCAATGAATATAATAAAATAGTGATAGAATAAATGAAATTGTATTCTGAAGAACTCAATCATAAAGTATGTAAATAGGATTTGGCGTTGGTTTGTGTAGCATTTAAAAAGATCAATACTTATTTGTAAAGAAAATCCATGAAAATTGCTGGATAATTTGAAATTCAAAATCAGAAATTGTGTAAAAACATCAGGGTCATAGAGGGGCCAAATATACTGCTCTCTGCCCTATAAGCAATTCTTTGAATTCTGCTTTCTTTCTTCTAGACTGGCTGCCATTCAAGGCAAAGGCAGCCCATTTTATCATGCTATTTAACACATCTGTATAAAGATTGAAAAATATTTTTAAAAAGGAATTAGTGCAAAATGAATGTCCCTTTTTGTGCTGACAATCGTTATGCTACTTCTTCAACTCAATTTCAATAACTTAAATTGCATCAACATTAAAACAAAATCGGTGAACAGATGACTAAAGTAATTCAATCAGTCAGTTAAGTGATAGACGCTTTGGGTGATCATGTCCCGAAAGAGACATGACTGACTGGGCAGAAGATTATCTCGCAGTAGGTTGCCATTACTTTCTGGAGGAGACTGGTTACCAGCCAAGGCTATAGAAACCAATCTGTCCTGTTATTTAACCTATAACTGGGGGAAGTGATGGATTAATACCTTTCCCAAGGGTATTTGCGTGTAAGTGAATGCAAGCAATTCAACTGGAATTTGAACTTGGGTCAAACATTTCTTGTTCAATGCACATCCTAGTAATTAAGAGTTTATAATTCAGTTAAAGATATTTTTGAAATAATCAAGCTCAGAATTTGTAACAGAGGGATTTTGTAGCATTGTTTATTCCTGATATTTGTTGGATTTACATGAATTATGAGTTTGTCTTAACAATCAAAGATGATATTCAAACAAGATTAGGGGTTGTTTATTGAAAGAACCCGCATCGTTGCCCATGATCTTCCCCAAGAGGGAAGGACCCGCGTCGTTGCCCATGATCTTCCCCAAGAGGGAAGGACCCGCGTCGTTGCCCATGATCTTCCCCAAGAGGGAAGGACCCGCGTCGTTGCCCATGATCTTCCCCAAGAGGGAAGGACCCGCGTCGTTGCCCATGATCTTCCCCAAGAGGGAAGGACCCGCGCCGTTGCCCATGATCTTCCCCAATAGGGAAGGACCCGCATTAATCTGCATTTTTCTCTTATGTTCTCCTTCATTTAGTTGAATTTTATCGCTTAGAGATTATTCAAGATCTAAGTGACAAAAAACTGCATAAGCAAACCTAATATTCAAATCACTGCTATATATTTTTCTATATTTGATAGTCAAAAAAATGAAACACCTGCTAGGACTTTTTTTTTCCCTACTAAATTTCATCAAATACAAAGATCAGTTCAATCATTAAAGAGTTATTAAATGATTGTTGTAAGTTTGTTTGTTTGTTTGTTTAGCAGCACATCAACTTCTTATGGGTAATTTCATGACTGATTTAATTTACTTGGGGGCATTAGTAATTTCTTTTTCAAAAATATATTGCTGGTATTTTTATAGTAGAAATGTATTTTTACTTTCATAGTACTTTGACCCTAGTTTGGGTGGTTTATCCACAGTTAGGACTCTAACAGGTACTACCACCCCTGGGTCAAGGTGGACCTAGGAACAACAGTAATAAGAGGTGGTTCCATGCTCCTTAAAACCTCTTGATCAGAGGCCTGATGCAGTTTATCATACGCAGGGTATGATTGTTGTAGGAGGGTAGAGGGAGCAGGGTTTATTCTGAGCTGCCCGAACTGACTGAAACCATCACTGGAGTTCACTGTCAACTGCAATTGGTGCATTTGAGTCAAGCATTGAAGATAAAATGGCCACTATATGAGCAGAGATATGACAGTGAGTTTGCCACACGAAAACGTCAGGCAATATTGCAAAATGGGTAAAAACCTACTTGCAAATGATTAGTCTTACCTCACCTGCTGTATTCATCAGACATTGTCCCATCAGGTTATCACTTGTTTTGATCGATAGCACGTGACTTCGTTGGGCAGTACTTTCATTCTTATGAAGATGCAAAAAAAATTGGTCAACTCTTGGTTAGTGTCAAAGGCCAATGTAGAATTCAAATACTGCCAAAAAGATGAAAAAAAAATAGTTGCTAATGATGGACAATACTTCCAGTGACATGTTTCTTACTAATTTTTGTAAATAAAACGTTACTTTTCATAAAAAATCAACAAGAACTTATTTAGTGCTCGAATGTACAAGAACTTTGAACAATTCTTATATAATCTGATCTTTGAAAAAAAAAATTATATGAACACATGAAAATACGGAGTGCCAGAGAATATTTGAAGTATCAAAATTGCAATTTGAGCAGTGGTAAAAAATACTAGAGGAAACCGTTAACATCCAAAAAATTACAATATGAACTCTGGTAAAAAAAGGGTTACTGAACATTAAGTTTATAAGTCCCAAAAATACAGTTTTTCATGTCCTTAAGGACACATGGCCCAGTGGATATAGATGTTGGTTAGTTCCTGTGACTTGACCCAAGCAATACCAGGCTACAGCAGTAATGAACAAGTAACTTGCAAGAGTGGCATTACTACTACGCAAGGAATGAGAATTATTGTAATAAACGGTTTGGTTCGAAATTCCTAGCACCTGAAGAAGGCTGGGGCGTACATTGGCTGAAATGTTGTACAAATGGCAACAAAGATAAAGACAATAGTTCGAATAATGTAAATACTGAACACATGAAAAATTACATAAAAAACTTAATGATAATACCTTGTCTGTCTTTTTTAATGAAACCTGTGTGTGTGTATATATATATATATATATATAAGAGGCTCATCCCTTGTTCCCTGTTTAGGATGTGGTTTCTGGCTTTCTCTTTTCCAATCTTCTCATTTTTTTTTTTTTTTTTTAATTGGAATAGATAGATCTATCTATTGCCTGGTTCACACTCCACTCACGTCGATTGAACAGGTTAGGAGGCTCAGCCCTTGTTCCCTGTTTAGAATGTGGTTTCTGGCTTTCTCTTTTCCAATCTTTTCACTATTACGTAGCCCCCTGTATATCAGTGGTGTTACCACCTTGCTCGGGGTGATATGATTAAAAAAAAATATATATATATATATATATATATATATATATATATACATACATATTTATTCAGAAATTATAACATGGATATGTTACAATATCATGACAAAAGTAGCTATTTTGTTTCGACACTTCTTGTGTCTTGTCAAGTGATGTGGCTATTTTAAATTGAATTAAAACCATTCAATTTAAAATAACCTCATCACTTGAGAAGACACAAGAAGTGTCGAAACAAAATAGCTACTTTTGTCATGATATTGTAACATATCCATGTTATAATTTCTGAATAAATATTATTAGCTCTACTTTGTATTGAGCACTTTTTTAAAAATAGTGTTTCTTTGGATAAGGAATATTATTCCACCCATACTTGGTTATATATATATATAAAATCTCTGAAGCAGTATTTTCTTTTTAAACTGTCTACTGGATTACTGCTGTCTGCAGGAATATTTAGCTTCTGATCCTCAAACCAATCATTACAGGTAAAAATAACCTGTTTAAATAGCAAGAAAAAGTATCATATTTCCTTCTTTCTAGAAATTGTTTATGGAATGTATGTAATTGTCATTAGTGTCTTCAAATGCTAACAGGAAAAAAATCTGCTGGTAATTAAGGCCAGTCCTCCTTCACCATGTACGTCTTTGTTAGTGGAAGATGAATTGTTACAACTTAAAACAAAATTATCTGAGTATTTTCTAACAATTTTTTTTTTTTAAATATTTTCAAGCTACATCTCTCAGCACCAATAAAACATCATCATAAATGCATGATCATCACATTTAAAAAAACATCATCAAAAATTTCATTTTCAATTTAAATATGCATAGTGGCTAAAATTCAATTTTTGTTATTTTCTATGAAAACAAAAAAAACTACTTTGATCTCATCTAACAAAATCTAAAATATTTTATCAAATGAATCCCAAGGAAAATAAACTGATTTCTGTAATTAAATTTTGTTTACCATCACTTATAATAAATAAATATTGAAGCCCTATAGCTAATTTGAGCTTTGAAGTATTTCTCATGTATAAATTGGTGTTCTTAAAATTTCAATTTGCAGTAGAGTTCATCTAAATAAATAATTTAAGGTAAAGAGATGAAGGCCAGTATAAAGTTGGTTGGAGAAGTGCATTTTCACAATTTCTTGTCTTGTGTGCTGTCAATTTTCTTTCAGTTTACTGGTAGAAATAAAGCAAATGTAACTTGTACTGAGAGCAAACCACTTGCATACAGAAAATGAATTCAGTAAATACACAAAAATAGAAAGGGACTTAATTGTTAACTGTTCACTCAATGACCCCATGTTTTCTTCTACTGCCATGGTTCCCAACCCTGGGGTAAATTACCCGAAATTATGTGGGTAATGGATGTTTGGTTTGAGAAGAGGCAATCAGCTTATAATTTCACACTGTCCTTGGAATGAAGACCAAGAAACATAGCAGACTCAATGTGGTAAACAACACCCAAATAACCTTTTCAGTCACAAAGCCAAGAATAAATAAACTGGCACTGGCACTGGCAATACAAACTCAACACTCACATTAAGAATCACAGCTAGGTTATGGCTACTATACCTCTGATTATTATAGATTGGTACTATTGTATTGAATAGTTTCCATTAACTTTGTCTACTTTTGATGTATGAAAATATAATTACTTCTTTTCCTATATTACGGGTATTTGTTCATTGGGGTAATGGATAATAGTGAAATTGTATTTTGGGGTAATCGCAGCAAAAAGGTTGGGAACCTATGCTCTATTGCCATTTATCTCATTGTTCTGACCTGAGTGTTTTTAGTTGATTATAAAAAGAATAGTTAGATCCTAAAATTGCCTTAATTACCAGCAGAAAATATGAACTTGAAGACCTTATTTGTTGTTTTATTAATGAATACTGGGTTTTTGTTTGTTTCCTTGGCATATACAAAAGAATTTGTAAACAGCGTTGTTACTGCAAGTGGTGGCAACAGGATGCTTTGTGTACTGGATAACAGGATTATTAGCTAGTAATTTTGTTACTAGTAATATATTTTTAATTATTTACTGTAAAGCTTACTGGCTGTTCTATCACTAGTTTGACACCTCAAAAGGAAAAACTTTTACTTTTATGAGACAAAATGATTTTTTATCAATGCTCCAGAAATCACATTGAAGATCTATATTTTGAGTAATTTTTGACAATCTGTCTGTTTAAATTCATTTTTTTTATTTTTGCCTGGTACATTTCCTTTGATATATTTCCTTTGATTGGTCATCATAGTACATTGATGTTGGAAAGATCTGGACTGTAGCTGTTAAAAAAAATTCTGTTTATCTTGTTTTTCAAAACAATTGCTGATTTGGAATCAAAAGGCTTCTCTGCTGAATTTCTTTATTCAGAAAAAAAATATTTTTTTTTTTACTGAGAAAAAAATTGTTGATTTAAGAATCCTAACCTCTTTATATATCACAGTATTATTGAGTTATGGACAATTACATCTGTGTAAACATTGGCTTAACTCAACTTTACATATAAAATTTAGGAGATATTTTTTGAGTAAATAAAGAGAAATCTAACATAATATTGAATAAGTTATTAACCCTTAAATAGTAGGTATTATCAATTTATATTTCATTGAAGATCTGTAGATATCAACAATGCATGTTTTTAAGCTTTTTCAATGATATGGCCATTATTCAGTCATGATAGGATTCTAAATTTTTTATTAATTGGCAACTCTAGAATTTGAATTTTTTGTTTACTAAGAATCCTGGGGTTATGTCATTTTGTAAGGTATTTGCCAGCAAATAAAACTGAAAGAAATTGAAGGCAGAGCTATGGCTGTGTGCGTAATTTTTGAAAAGGTGAAAAATAGTGAGAAATTGGTGTGAAAATAAGCATAAAAACGTACTATTTAAAAATATTAACATTCACATTTTGCGTTCATCTATACATTTGAGATGAGGTAGTATTTACACTATTTACATTATTCCGACTATTGTCCTCATCTTTGTTGCTATGTTTATGAAGTTATGGCCATTGTACACTGTGGCCTTCTTCAGGTGCAAGGAATTTTGAACTGAGCTCATTATTACAATCAGTGGGGTATATCATTCCCATTCCTTGAGCTAAGCCACTTCTGGTAGCCATGAGTTATCTCCCTTTAACTTAACTCTAAGTTACTTGTTCACCACTACTGTAGCCTGGTATTAAACTCACACCTTTTTGGGTTAGCTCACTGGAACTAACTAACATCTTTATCCACTGGGCCATGTGTCCTTGAGCACAACAGTGTGTGGATTTCTAGAACTTATATACCTAATTTTTTGTTTACCAGAGTTCATATTGCAATTTTTTGCTGCTAATGATTTTCATTAGCACTTTGTATTACTGGTTTCCATATTGTATTCATTTCTATGCTTGGTTGCCTTAGGAAATTTTGTAGCCTAGCATATGCGCTGATTCCTTAAGGTTACATATTTTCTAGTGGTGTTCTCTCTCAATTATTTCAACTTTCACCCATAGGGGGTGGTGATCCTCTTTTTCCCCTCCATATGTGGTTAGCTACACCTGATTTTTCTATCTTTCCTCATGTTACAGCCTTGTGGTATTCTTGTAATCTTACCTTAAGGGGGTAGCCTGTTTCTTCTTTATATTTCTTTCCACAGCTACATGGAATGGCATACACACAGTCCTTAGTCATGTTCTCCTCTGTTGGGGGTCTTACTTGGGAGAGGTACCTGCAAAGTGTCGAACCATTTTTGAAGATCATCCTGATATTATATGGACCACAGGTCTTTTGTATTTTTCTCTGAGAATTCCTTCATATAGGGTAGACAGACTGAGGCTGTCTGTGAGAGTTGTTATCCTCATGCACCCTACCTTCCACGTTTGTTGGAGTAGTTGTCATGTACCCTGGATAAATGTTGCATTGTAAGGTGTTGCTTAAACTGACCATTTCCTGTTCATATGTTTCTGGATCTCCACTTACGACTTTTGCTCGATGTTGCAGGCAGCAGATGGTCGCTCTCTTATCTTATTGTTTTCACTAGCATAAAAAAATTGCAATATGAACGCTGATAAAAATAGTTACTGATACATTAGGTCCCAGAAATTCACATGCTGCTCTCACGGAGGCATGTCTCAGTGGATATAGATGTTAGTTAGTTCTGGTGAGTTGACGCAAAGAGTTCAAATAACTTAGAGAGTTAAGTTAAAGGAAGATAACTCATGGCTACCAGAAGTGGCTTCACACAAAGAATGAGAATGATATACCCCAGTGATCGTAATAAAAGGTTCGGTTTGAAATTCCTAGCACTTGAAGAAGGCCAATACATACCACAGCTTAAACATTGTCAACATGGTAACAAAGATGAGGACAATAGTCAGAATAATATAAAAATAGTGTTTGCATTTTGTATTGATTTGCTGTGCATGTTCTCGTAACATTTTCCCTGCCATGTAAGGGTTAATTGAGCAATGCAGTAATTCCATTACTATGAAAGTAGGATAAGGACTTGTTGCTTGGTTATCAGAAAACCAATGTGTTCTTCAAAGATGAGAATAAAAATCAATATGAAAATGATGTTTGCATCATTGTTTCAATAACAAATCTGTCAAACTGTAATGTAATTTTTGAATTAAATCTTGGAATAGAAATGAATAAAAGAAAGTTGTAGAAAGACAAATTGATTGTAAGCCTCAATATTCATTTTCTGTTGTCTTGCTTATGTAGAATATGTCATTATTTTGCTTAACAGATGAAGTTGGTTACTCAACAAAGACTAGAAGATATTTAAAGTCAGTTGAATATTTGGTAGTTGAGAAGCTGGAATGAAGAAGATATAAAGAAAATATTAGAAATTATCCAAACTTTTTAAAAAGTATTCGATGAAAAGTTAAGATGAAGTTAAGTTTTATCAAGCCATTCTTTTAGTTCATTTTGTGTACTCTTTGAATTAGGCCTTGTATCTTTCATTGGTTCAACATAGATTTGCTGTGGTGTTTGCAAGAAGTTCTCCATAATTATATATTGTGTTACTGAATGAGAAAATACAATGATTATTCTAGTTAAACAGCTTTTATCCTCAGACGAGCAGTATTGCCCGGCATGGTTCGGGTGTAATGAAAGCTTTAAAACTAATCCATGGTCCTGAAGCTTAGACTCTTTGGACGTTGGCATGAAGGACTAAAAAGCAATAGTTGTTTCCAGTTAAAGCGAAACCGTAGACTGAAAGAAAAATGAATGGATTTGAGTCAAATTTTGATTTCCTGGTATCGATATCAAATAAGTTTTTTCATCATAAACTGAATTTTGAAGGCTATATAAGTCCTCTGAGTAAATGGTATCGTGGCTGAGACTAAGAACTACAATTATACCTACTTAGAGCCAAACCCGAAGCAAAAACTAAAATAAAAGGGCTGAAAAAAATACAGACATGCAGGCAGATAAACACACACACACACACACACACAAACATCTGGCTTTTATATATATATATATATATATATATATATATTATTGATATTCTGCACTATTATAAGAACTGCAACCTTGAAACTTCTGAATAGCGTTTCTTATGTCTTTGTCTATGAGTGTATCAAATCCGATTAAAATCGGATCTCTCCTTCTATAACCCGATTTTTTTGATTATTGATTTTCAATATTTATTGGGAGTACCTTGACACTAAACCTAGCTAAGATCACTCGCAGACGCTTATAGTACAACTGTAAATTTTCAAGAAAATCAGTTCAGCTGTTTCGGAGTCTATAGGTAATGGACACACACACAGTTCCATTTATAAGTAAGTTTAGATACAAGCAGACTGAATCAATCTGCTGTCTTCTGCTTGATATATGATGATGATGTTATTTGTGAAACTTTGCTGTCTTGGACTTCATTGTCAGGAAGCAACTTTTTTCTTCAGGGCATCTTTTATTATAGTGATTTGCTGGTGTCTGCAAGGTGTGTCCAAAATGCTTACTGATTCTCTTAGTAAATTCTTCAAGTGCTTGTATCTTGGTGGAAACATTAACTTGGTTTCAGTGATAAATTCTTTTTTTTGTTACCTATTATGTAGTGTTACTAACTCATGGGAAGTGGTAAACCCTCAACTATCTCATGGCTAATATCTGTAGCTATTTATTTTCTTGGTAACTTCCTATGTAAATCAGTCACCTTATCTTCTTGTACCAATGAGGTTTTATCCCCATATTTTCCCTGGTACTCTTTTGGGAGCTTTTATCTCCTTACTATCTTCCTTTCTCCCCTTAAGAATTAGTCTAGAGATGCCAAATTATGATTTTTTTTTTTCTTTTTTTTATAGGAATGTTCCTCCAACAATTTTCTGAGTCTATACTGCTCTCAATTTCACTTTCATGTTTGACTTGTGCTGACATGACACTTTCACTTTCATTGCTTTCAGGCTCACTGTACATTTCTTTATTGCTACCATGTTGTAATCTGACTTGGTCTGCGTACACTTTTATCCCCATTCCATTTTTTTTTCTTTTATCATAGTGTTCTGTCAACTTTGCATTATGAATCTCGCCTCTTGTAGATTAGATTCACTATCCTTTTTATGTCACAGTTTTTCATTAGTGGCATAAGACATGGTCAGTGGTGCTCTAATTTATCTGCCGATGAGGGCAGATGGGCTCTTTTATCTTCCAGCATGTGGCCTTGTCCTATAGCTTAGAAACAATCTAGGAAGAAATGTTTTTTTTTTTTTAATTTGCTTTTGTAGACTATTTTCAGTCCATTTTTAACAGTTTGCACCATCCTTTCTGTTCATGTTTGATTGCAGATGGTTTGCATCCAATTTTATTCAACCATTGGAATAGTTCCTCATTACAGAACACTGGGGAATTGTAACCCCACTCCATGAACATGAGCAAGATCCATGTGTACGCTGTTCCAAGATTGGGACTCTTTAGGTCATGTATGTGTTTTTTGTCTGTCTCTGAATTTTCTTCTTTCAATGCACATTTTACAAATTTTTAAGTATTCTTCTGCATCTGTAGAATAGTCTGGCCATCATGACTCTAGCCACAACCGCCTTTGTGTAGACGTTATTTTGCAATGAACATCGTCATATATGATTTTTATAATTTTGTTATTTTGTCTTTCTGATGTCTCCATTACAAATTACACCCTTTTCAACAGTTAATTTGTATTTGACCTCTTTAAAATTCCTTTCTGCCCATGAGTAATTATTCCACTTATTTTTGTTTATCTTGTGTAAGATTCTTTTCGCTATGGAATCTTGCTTTGTATCCTCAGCTAATTTATCTATTTGACAAAATATCTGTTTCAATCCAGTGTAAGAAAATATCTTCAAAATTTTCTTCCTCTTTCTCACTTTCAGAAGTAATAAACCTCAATCTTGATAAACGTCTACATGGAGAATGGTATTGCCTTTCATGTACTTAATATCAGATTCAAATGCCATTAGCATTAAGGCTCATCTAGATGACATTACCTTAGGAGTTCTTACCCAGGATCAAATATGAATTCTAAATGTCTATGGTCGGACCGTAGTAGGAATTTCTTTCCAATCAAAAACTGACAAACTTTGTCATCATTATTATGGCTAATGCTTCTTCCTCAGTATTTCAGTAGTTTGATTCAGATTTTGACAATTTCATCAATACATAATAGGATGACCATCCCAAGCTAATATTCTTGAAATTGAGTGTTTACTTGCGTCAGTTGTTACGACTATTTTCTTTCTAGGGTCGAATATTTTTACAACTGGCTTCTATGCCAGAACAGCTTTTAAATTTTCAAATGCTACTTGCTGTTCTTTTGGCCAAATAAATTCCACATTTTTCTTTTCTTAAAACAGCAAAAGGTTCTGTCAATTCAGAGTATCTCTACATATTGTCTGTAGAAATTTAAAAGTTCTAAGAAAGATTCTGATCCTTTTTTTTTGTTCTTAGGAACTTCAATTTTTAATATTTTGTTAATTAACAATTGGTCTGGTGATATTTCTTTGGTAGATATGAAATATTTCCAAAATTACATTTTTTGTTAATTATAAATCTGCATTATTTAATTTATTCAGACTTTACTGGTCCTGGGCATGATGGTAAACTGCATCTGGCAGTAAGGCCTCTGATTGGGAGTTTGTGAGGAGCATGGAACTACCTCTTAATTAAGTCCCAGCAATAGGCAAATAGTTAACCCCCAAACTGGGGTCAAAACACTATGAAAGTATAAAAATAGACTGTTTTTTAGAAATATCTATATAAAAATAGGCTTTTGTAGAAAAATATGACTTACAATACATTTTTGAAAAAAAATTATTACCATAACACATTTTTGGAGGAAAAAAATATTCTCAGCAAAACATTTTAAGACATTTTCAGTTTTCTAAAATAAAAAAGAATAAAAGCAAAAGATTTTAATTAAAATCTGACTAAATCATCCTTCAAACTATAACCAAACATTAAAAAAAAATACCTCAAAACCCCAACTTTTTGGCTTTAAATAACCCACAGAGGTTGATATGCTATTAAACAAAACTCAGACTCAGAACCTTACTATTTTTACATTTTAGTTTTTCTATTCTACTTCTAATTTTATGTCAAGTAGGTGACTATAAATATATATATATATATATATATATATATATAGGGAGATAAATATGAGGCTTGTGGTGGCTGAATTGTAGCTGCTTGGCTTGGGGCCTAAACTAACGATGTCATAAAATACTGGTTGTGCATCAGATCCTGCGTAAAAGCACTTTCCAATAAGGAACAGTGTGAATAAGGCTTCTGCATGGTCTTCTATGAGATAATTTTAAATGATTCTGGGTATGACAATAAAAGGTTCGGTTTGAAATTCCTAGCACTTGAAGAAGGCCAATACATACCACAGCTTAAACATTGTCAACATGGTAACAAAGATGAGGACAATAGTCAGAATAATATAAAAATAGTGTTTGCATTTTGTATTGATTTGCTGTGCATGTTCTCATAACATTTTCCCTGCCATGTAAGGGTTAATTGAGCAATGCAGTAATTCCATTACTATGAAAGTAGGATAAGGACTTGTTGCTTGGTTATCAGAAAACCAATGTGTTCTTCAAAGATGAGAATAAAAATCAATATGAAAATGATGTTTGCATCATTGTTTCAATAACAAATCTGTCAAACTGTAATGTAATTTTTGAATTAAATCTTGGAATAGAAATGAATAAAAGAAAGTTGTAGAAAGACAAATTGATTGTAAGCCTCAATATTCATTTTCTGTTGTCTTGCTTATGTAGAATATGTCATTATTTTGCTTAACAGATGAAGTTGGTTACTCAACAAAGACTAGAAGATATTTAAAGTCAGTTGAATATTTGGTAGTTGAGAAGCTGGAATGAAGAAGATATAAAGAAAATATTAGAAATTATCCAAACTTTTTAAAAAGTATTCGATGAAAAGTTAAGATGAAGTTAAGTTTTATCAAGCCATTCTTTTAGTTCATTTTGTGTACTCTTTGAATTGGGCCTGATACTGATACATTAGGTTTCATAAGTCCCAGAAATTCACATGCTGTTCTCACGGAGACATGTCTCAGTGGATATAGACGTTAGTTAGTTCTGGTGAGTTGACGCAAAGAGTTCAAATAACTTATAGAGTTAAGTTAAAGGAAGATAACTCATGGCTACCAGAAGTGGCTTCACACAAGGAATGAGAATGATATACCCCAGTGATTGTAGTAAAGTGCATTTGGATGCAAGGCCTCTGATTAGGTGGTGTGAGGATCATGAAACCACCTCTTAATTGCTGTTGTTCCCAGGTCCCCCTTGACTTTGGGTGGTAGTATCTGTTAAGGTTCCAGATATATGCAAGTAGTTAAGTCTTAAACTGGGGTCGAAACACTATGAAAATATGAATATAGATGTTTTATAGTAAAAATTCCAAATTCTGAAGAAAAAAAAAAATATCAGCAATACATTTGACCCTAAAAAAAAAACACTTTACAAAAAAAGAAATACATAAAAGAAAGCTGATCTACAAACTTATTTTTTACAAAGAATATATATTCTATTCATAAAAATCTATTGTAAAATTCTTGTCAGCATTAAATAACCCATTGAGGTGTTGATATACCATAAACAAAAGCAAACATATTTTAAAAGAATGACCTCCATTGGATGCTTGCTCTTGTAATTTCAGTCAGTCCGTTAAGTGCCATATGTGATACACGCTGGGGTGATCATGTTTCTTTCAATGAATGACAGATTTGGCAGAAGATTTTCCTGTTGTAGGTTGAGGTTTTTTTTTGTGGTAGACTCATTTCTAACTAAGGCTATAGGAGTCTGCCCTGCTATTCAATCTATACATAGGGGAGAAAAGATGGATTCATGCCTTTCCCAAGGGTATTTGTGAAAGTAATGAACCAGACTGGAATTTGAACTCTCTGAATTCTCCTTCCTAGCTATTATCTATTACACCACACTGCATTTTATTTCTCACTATCAGTTTTCATTATTTATTGTAATTGAAGTAAGAATTTGTTTATAAGAATATCTGAATTGTTTAGAAAAGTACAATGTTTTAAGTTAAAAAAAAAAATACAAATTAATACATTGAAAAATTTCAAGATTAGTGGATAGCCTAGTATTTTTTTTATACAGAATGTCTAATAGCGCATTTTCTAAGAGAAACTTATTAATTTCTTGGATAAAGTAACAAGGCATTTCTGTTTTGTTTTTTAGCGTAGAAATTAGGATTATCAATTGGGTGTATTACTTGCATCATCTTACATTATGCCATTAATGTCAATAATAAAAACTGGTATTATAGGTGCCTACCAATCCCCAAATCAGGCAGTGGGCATTGACCCTTTGTTGCATCACCAATATTCAACAAAGGTTAGAGAAAGGTTACAACTGTAACCAATATGCAATAAAGGGTTAATATATCAAATTAGTACAGCGGTTAGAAGCTAGGATGGTAGACAGTAATTGTTTGTTCAAGCTTTCGTGCTCTGTTAGCACAGTGGGAATTAAATCATTTATCCAGTCTTGTGCAGGTTGATTTTTTACCTTGAAGCTTGTCTCCCACAGACGGTAAATTGCTACTGTATCAATACTTCCAAATGTTCAGATGATTTTCATTCTTTAGTATCACTTTTGTCCACTCTAAAAGTTTCTTCCCAAGAACCGCTACTTTGTGGAACAGACTCTTGTATTGATGCTTTCTGGACACTAAAAACAACTTGAGAAATTGGAGAGCCATGTTTGAATGTCAATTTGGTTCGTTACATTCACTTATGTAAAAATACCCTTGAGAAAGGTATAAATCCATCTTCTCTCCCCCGTCATGAGTTAAATAGTAGGACTTATATCTGGAAATATCATTGTTATTCTTAAAAGATTTCTTAATGCAATATTAACTCATAAAAAATATGAATTATTTTTACAACCCAATGTTTTAGCGTTAAATAACCCACAAAGGGTTGATAAAGCGTAAAAAGCAAATCAGTCATGAAACTGCAGTCTTAGCCTCTTCACGTCTTGGGTTAAATATTATCTATCCTTCATATCCTCCTGTCTTATCACCTCCACTTATATTTATATCACATAGCAGCTTCAATAACCCTTTTCTTTGATTGGATCTGAGTTCTTGTACTTGATGAAAATGTCCTAGCTAGCATTTCTCATTTTTTATTTTATCAAATATGGGGACATACATAGCAGTGATTTCAATATTAGTTTTGAGTGTACAGTTTTTTTTAAGATGTTCTTTGAGATAAAATGCTACTAAACAAAGTAGAAACATAAGAGAAAAGGTTCAGTTGAAGAGTACATGGACTAGAATATAATAATAAAAAACCCCAGCAACACTGGTATAAATAATTTGTATCATAATGACAATGAGATGTACAAAATATATTTGGAGGTTTTTTTGTTTTTTTTTAATCATTTCACCCCGAGCAAGGCGGAAACACCACTAATGTGCAGGGGGCTACATAAATGTAAAAAGATTAATTAGAAAAGAGTGAGGAGTACAAACTAGTTAGAAAGGAACAATAGAAAGCTGAGAAAGCAGGTGCGATGACAGATACATAGGTGGAGAGAAAGGGAAGGTTATACAGGGGTGGGGAGAGAGCTAGACGCCAGTGGTTAGTAGATGAGTATTGACATTGCATTTAAATTTCTGGAGGTTGTAGCCATCAGGAAAGCAAGAATACAGGAGCGAGTTCCACAGGCGGGAAGTGCGAGAGAGGAAGCTGCAGGAGTAGAATTGTTGTCTGCATTTGGCTAACCTGACTGTGAATGGGTGGGACCCAGTTGCCAGTCTGGTTGCACGAGTAAACACCTGTTGAGGAGGCATCAGTGATTTAAGTTTGTCTGAGCAGAAGCCATGAAAGTATTTATAGAACAGACAAAGGGAGGCCACATTTCGACGATGGGGAAGTGGCTGCAGTCGAGCCGCCAGATCAGTACCTATCACATTACAGACTCTCCTTTGGAGCCTGTCAAAAACACTCAGGAGAACGGCAGGGGCACCTGACCATAAATGGCAGCAGTACTCCATGCACGGACGGATGGTTGACTTGTATATATACAGGATTGATTCAGGTGGAAAAAACATCCTGGATCGACATAGTGACCCAACCTTCTTAGCAGTAGATTTTGCTATGTATTCAATATAGTGGGTCCATTTGAGGTCTGAGGACAGGGTAAGTCCGAGGAGGCGTAGTGTACCCTCATCTTATCACTAACCTAGATTGATGCATATCTCTTGCCTCTGCATTAATACTGTATATGTACTGTTCTCTGTCTTCCTTGATCTACATGATATTGTATCAAAATACTACTTTTGCACATGTTTGTCACCCACTTCATTTTTCCCACTTGGGTGTACAAAGTACATTTGGAGGCTTTTACCCACACCTTATCTCTAACCTGAACAAAACAAATTTAAAACTGATGTTTTTATTAAAATTCAAATTAAAAATGAATTAACTGTAAGCTATTCATTTTTTTTTTATTTTAAGATAAGAAATAAAGAAACTAAACATAGAATAGACTGTGCTATGGGTAGATTTTCTCAACACTCCATATTGCTACAAAGCCAACATATTAACCTTTTAAACTTGAATCATGTTCTTAAATTGCCTGGTCAGATTGAGACTTTCCTATGGATGCTACACGTGGTACCAAATTTGCTCAAAAATATCCAAACTGTCAACTGTATACAACCACTTTCTCAGATCAATGGTTGAAAATGTCTTTGAATGACTGAAGTTTGTAGGTTTTGGCAAGGACCATCTTTCTTTGAACCTTATAGACTGGTGCTGCAGTATCACTCTACAAAGAACTGTACCAAATAAAAGAAACCACATCACTTAAGATCTTTTAACAACAGCAACAACTAAAATGGATAGAATATGTAACTCAAAGAGGAAATGATAGCATAAGATGTTGACGTTCTACAATACTTCAAACAAAAGTTTAGCTTTTATGTCTGTCAGTATGAATGATTTATTATTATGCCATTGTTATTGTTGTCACTTTTATGTCACTTTATTTTTATTGCTATTATTTCATTAATATTATTATGCTTGTATTTTTTTTTCTTTTTTAATGTCATATTCCTTTAGGACATGGGTGATCATGATTTTCTGTTCTTATCTATATATTACCATGGCTTTTTGGAAAAGATATAACATGACCCCTGGTTGAGTCCAGCCGACTTTCCTGACCTTAGGTCGATTCCATCCTTTTTGTGTTTGTTGATCTCAGATTGTTCAAAGCAGGATAACTTGTCATCACCTGACTAGGTTAGTCCATACACATGAAAGAACAGCATATATTGAAAAACCAGATTTGAGACTGCCATGGACACTGTTGATTTATATATTAAATAGATACAAAATCATAAGCAAGTCAAAGCTAAGTGATGCAAAAAAAATCAGTTTGCTGGTATTTCAGTAGCACGTTAATATTCATGATCTTTTATTTCCATGGGACAGTGGTTTATTCAATTTGCAGCTTGCCAAATTTAGATGGACTGTCTCTTGCAATATCTCTGGTGGGAGGCTATTTCAGTTTGTCTGCATAAATTCATTGCTGGTTGCCATCTCTCTGAATTTTGTTTTCCACCCCAGTTTTATTAAAAAGGCACAAAACCAGGGTGTTGAAGGTGGGGACAGGATTTCTATTTCCCCCTCCCTATATATGACTTACCATCCCGACAGGTAAGTAATATCATTTAACCATTTTGACTTCCAGTAGAAGAGGAGGAAATGTTACTCTCCATTATTATCGGCCTGTTTCTACTAGCCGTCCTGGTAGTCAGTAAACAAGAAATTTTGAAGGCCGAATTTTGTCCTAGAATTACAAATCAAAACCCATTGACAATATTTTTAACAACATTTAGGTAACTAGCTTTGATAAGTTTGCTTACTTCTCCCAATGAAAGAAATTTGCACTCTTTGTATCTTTAAATCTGTATTTTCCAATTTTTATCACTTGGGATACTTTTCCCGACAAAAATAATTGTATTCTCCAACTTTTAGAGAAATCTGTTCACATCATGAAAATCAACTAAAATTAATACCAGCCATCTGAAAATAGGGTTACAAAGATCGTGGAATGGTTTTCTGTTGCCCTCTCTATAGTTTTGAATTTAGATTAGCTCTTTTCATAGGCTGGATGCCACACAAGGCTGGAGACATCAATCTCTCTTTCATATTTAATTGATAACTGGAGAAAGAATAGGGTCTTCATGTCTCTAAGAACATTTGTGCAAAAGCAAACATAAGAGACTAAGTTGGAATTTGATCTCTACTCATCGTTTGCATCTTCTGTGCTGCTGACTTTTATGCCATACTGTTTATTATTAGTGCTTGACTGCAATAGTTTTGGTAAAAAGAATTAGATTTCCAAGATGATGATCAGCTACAAACACAAATGTTCGCAGTCTTTATATTATGAAATTTGTTATTTTGCTTGTATGGTTTTAGTTTGGTGAAGATATTGACTTTATTTTTCTTTTTGTAAGCATTCATTATTTATGTGTAATGTATCTGTTTGCTTTATTAACACTTTGTTTTGTTATAATAATTTTGTTATACCACTGTGTTACCAGCCATATTGTCTTTTGAAGTAACTTTCCTATATGGACCTGCAAAATGATAACATTGCTTGTTTTTTCAAATATGATGTCTATATTTCTTGCAACTGAAACTGGCTATGAATCATTTTTATAGATTCATGTCATCTATTATTTATATATATATAGTTTTATTTTGGAAGACATTTTGTTCGTTTCTTTGGTATATGATGGGAAATTCATTCATGGTGATTTTGTTAGGCATGGACACTAAGTGTGTGCAGGGATTTGTTGATGCTCATATGTTAGGTTTTTTATGTATATTTTTTCTATTACAAATCTTTAGAAAATGTTACTGTTTTAGCCTTTATTTTTATTGATGGAACGTAGATAAAATAATATATATTAATTTTACCACACAAAAAAAAAGGATTGTGTGAGTAAAGTTTGGCCATTAATGGCATTGCTTGTTTTAGCCTTTGTTTCCATCATGCAAATTCAAAATTGATGTTTCTTCACCAGAAGACAAAGAAGTAAATTTGATGGCTAGGAAGTTTTATTTATTTTTTATTTATTTTAATAAATCTACAAAATGTCTATCATCATTTATTCTCTTGCATCACCAGAACGTCAAGTTTTTTTGACATTATCAAAATATTATTGATAATTCTAAGATGTTTTACGAGCATATCTGTCCATCAGACAAGTTTAAGACATTAACAATGAAAGTTACTTAGATTATCTATAGGCATGTTTCTACTGTATGTATGTTTATGTGCTGGCTGTTGTCAAGGTTGACAATAGATGTAACAATAGTTTAGTTAGGGGACACTGGTTTAGCCAAGTATACAGTTATAATAATAGACTAAACATATGACAGTATGCATCTTGTGTGTGTATATATGTATATATTCTGTATTTGGGTAACAATCTCTATTTTCTACAGGTTTTATTAAAAATGACAGACAGGGTATTATCATGAAGTATTTTTATATAAGTTTTCATGTGTTTTTTATGCCTTTCTTTAAAGCTTGTTTTCATGGCTTCTATATAAATGTTTTCTTTTGTATTCATATTATTTATTACAGTTGCTTTATGTATTATATTATTAATTAGGCATTCATTGTTAAGTGAACAGTTGGTTTTGTTTCGACATTTACATTGTTGATATTTTGCTGGTTTGTATTATTGTAATTTTTATTATTTTTGGTTGATATTTTTTTATTGTGTTAGTTTATTATTTTCCACTATTTTATTCATACAACTATAACTGATTTTGATTGTGTTTTTGTTAATGATTTTTGATAGTTTGCTGTCTTTAGGAATGTGTTGTTTAATTATTTAGAAGAATATTTTTCCTATTTTTATATTGTTTTAAGAAAGGTAGTTAAACCAGGTTATATTTATTTTTTTATTGTGTTCTAGTTTGTTCAAATAATCATTTTTCATACCCATTTATACATTTTTTTTTTTTATTAAATATTTTTATATTTCTAGAATTAGTTGATATTCTTTTATTGATAGATATTGGTGTATGCTTGAAGATTTTGTTTCTGGTATTATTGTTTGCTTTTCTATATGGTTTATATGAAATGTTGTTTAAGTTAAATCTTATGTCTAAGAAATTTATTATTTTTAGGTTAGATTTTATGTCTATTGTAAATTCTAATTTATCAAATATTTCTATTTTTCTTATTTTTTTCTATTGTTCTGCCATTACATTTTTTTATTATTAAACTGTCAACACTGTACAAACTTATCTTTTTATTAATGGTATTTGTTAGGTATATATATATATATATATATATATATATATATATATATATATTCTAAATGTGTTCACATGTTTCTGTGCCATCGTAATTGGCCATTGTTACATCAAAGTTTTTATCATTATTGACAATATTTTTGTTGTTGTGCTTTTTAATCTATATCTTGTAGGATATTATTGATTTTCTACAGTGTTTAATTATATCTAATTCTTCATCTTGAATGTTTAAGTGTTGGTTTACTCAATTTAATGCATACTCATTAATGGATGGATAAGTCTTTTACATCTACTTGTATTGACAAGCAATAGTTTTTGTTTGTGATATTGTTGAACCAATTAATGCTTTCTTTTATATTTTTCCATTCTTAGTTTTGTTCATATTTTTTTTCTAACTATTTCTTTACTTATTTTTCCAGTGTTGCTTTTTGTAAGCTTTAGTAGTTTACATGCTGGTTAGTTTAAAAAATTGTCTTTGTGGTCTTTTAATTTGGTGACTGGTTTTACTTTCATTGTTTGATTCTGTTATATAATTTTAGTTTGGCTGCTGTTTTTTGATTCTTTATTTGTTATTTTCTGTTTCATTGTTGGTAGTTTTGTAAAATTTATTTATTTCTTTTATTAGTTTTTTATAATTGATAGTTTCCAATTTGTTGATTGTTTTTGATTTGTTATCTTGTATAAGTATTTTTTTTATTTGTTTTAAATCATTAATTTTTTGAGGAATTTGTTTTCTTGTTTCTAGATTATACTTATTAGTTCATTTTCAAATACTACAAGATTGGCTACTAGGTCCCACCCTTTTACTGTCAAAATAGTTAAATGTAACCGCCTCTTCTATTCTAACAGGATCTTTACTAGCACTTCCCATTTGTAAAACTCCCTTCTGTTTGCTTGCTTCCTTGATAGCTTCTTCTTCATGTGATCTGTCCCTTCAGGGCGTAGGCGATCATGGACTTCCACTTGGCTCTGTCTCTTGTCACTCTCAATAATTTTTCTCTTGGTATTTCTCCCAAAGCCCTGCTCTGTCAACCATTTGCTCAGACCTAACAAGTATGTCACACGCTGCTTTCTCTTGTCTCTTCTTCCGTTTATCCGACCTGTGAGTGTCACGTTCTCCAGTCCTTACTTCCTCATTACATGTCCCAGGAACCTCATTTGTCTCTTTCTGATATTTATTATCAGTTTTCTTCTGGTTTGCATCCTTTCCAACACCTCATCATTGCACACATACTCTGTCCACGGTAAACCATATTTCTGCTGCTTCAAGCCTCTTTGATGAGATCATCCAGCATTCACTTCCATACAGAAGGACAGATATCACATAGCAATCCAGCACTCAGAGATCTTCCTGTCTTTCAGTGCTCTAGCTAGCTTCTTAAATGCATCTTTGGCCATGCCAATGTGTCTTTGGATCTCTGTGTCACATTTTCCATCCTCTGTCAAAACACTTCCAAGCAATTGTCATCTTCTATCTCCTTGATTCCAATCCACCTCTTATCTTTCTTCAACATCCCTTGTACATTGTTTTTTCTCTCACTGTGAGCCCTTGCTTGGGGTGAAATGATTATTAAAAAAGAAAAAATTTTTTTCGAATGATGCATTTTATCAGCTAAGATAAGTTTTCCTTTTGTCTTTATTCATATTGTCCTTTTACAGATATATTTTATATACCTTTCCTTTGGCATTAGCATTAAGTAAACATGAACTAAATCAGAGAATCTGTATTTAATCAATGTGTTTGATTTTGTTAACTAGGTTGGTTAGTTGATTTTGTTTTGCAGCAGATCAATCTCTAGAGTTATCAAATGTAAATATTTTAAACATAATTTTATGGCCTCAACTAAACATATTTTGAATGCAAATTCCTTCAACTACAGTTAAAATGTATTGGTAATATTTTTACACTTTCATAGTGTTTCTTTTTGGTGAGTGGGGGGATAAGTATTTGCCTATAGCTGTGACCCTAACAGAATATTTTGAAATACTGTTTGATTTAAGAAATTGTAGAATATTATATGCACTAATGCCATGTTTGTTGTTTGTTTGATTGTTGGCATATCAAACTATGGGTTAATTAATACTGAAATGTAAATATTTTATACTTTCAATTAAATATATTTTGTACATAATTATTACACTTTCAAAGTAAAGGTACATTTTTAGATATATAGTTTGATCATAAAATGTCTAATTGGTAATTTTATTATAAAAATATATTTTTTTCACTGTTTCATTGATTGTCATTTTGCTATAAATTTTATAAATTTACTGTTGATTTTTGTTTGGGAGATTCACCATTTGCCAATATTTGGGACCCTGACAAGTGCTACTACAATGGGTCTTGGTGGAACTGGGAAAAGCAGCAATTTAGAGGAGTTTCCACACTGCTCAAAATCTCCAATCTTCCAATCAGAGGCCTTGTTGCTGGATATAACTTATCTTACCCAGGATGAAGTTTTGTTAATATTTTAATATTCATTTTCTCAAAATGATATGAACAAAGGTTAAAATATTAATGCAATCCTACATATTTATTTGCCAAATATTCTTTTCCAAGAACACTTTTTGAATATTTCAATTATTTTATTTCTATATTGCTTTTTAAACCTGCACAATTGAATGGCAACATCTGTATATGATGGAGATGCTGAAAATGTTTTCACCTGACCAAGAAAGTTTTCCAAATGAAAATCTGATATTTGACCATTTGATCAGATATTGGGGAGTGATTTGGCCTGAAAACTTTTTCACACCCACTTGTCTAATATACTATGTGTATTTGTATACATTTTTGTTGCAATGTATATTTCCTGTACAATGGTGACACAAGTGTCTGTTCTTTTAGACAATATTGAAGTGTTTAAAAAGGTTTATGAAGCTGGAAGATGAAAAGATTGACTCAATGAAAATATATCAATAACTTGAAAACTGTATATAAAGATAGAAGAGTGAAAGCATGATAATAGCAAAAACTTCGCAACATCATATTTTGCTATCTGCCATCATTTTTAGGGCATGGGTAAACTTGTCTATATTGTAAAAGAGGAGTTAAATATCTATTCATTACATTATGTGACTGCGTGCACATATTATGTATGTGCGTAAGTAACTTATATGTGCTTGTACCATTTAATGTTTACATGTGTACACACGATTTGGTGGAGTATGAAATAACACATTGAACTAATACATTTCTTTCCTGCTCTTTCTGGACAACTCCTGCTCTAGGCTGAGCAATAGAAGCATTAATTTGAAAATAAGAAAAAATAAAGTCTCTTTTTTTTTTCTGTTTTTTTAAGTTTAAAATAAATCATGCCATTCAATATTTTTATTGAAGTTTTTGGAAAGTAGTAATAAAGACTTATTTTTAAAACAAAAAAAAATTGTAGAAACATTTTTAAGGCTGTCATTGAATTAAAAGTTACATATTTGCACACAAATGTACCAACAGATGCAATTTGAATAAAATTGAAATCGTCATAAGAGGTGGTTGTTAGATGGTAACAGGAAAAGAGTATAAACTGAAGTATGTGACCCTTTCAAGTTATTTTTGATTCCTTCTGTATTTACACTAAATATATATTTTAATAAAGGTAGGATTTTAAATGTACAAATTATATCAGAAATTTGATCATCTTGCAGTCAGCAAAATTACAGGTATTCAACTAGTTATTGAATAATTTAGATCAAAATAAGTGAAGTTATCACTAACAGTTGTTAGCAGTGTAACGTGGAAGAACTAGAAAAGAATGATTTATTCTCCCATTTGTACTCCCTCACCCTCGTTATATCCATGATGTAATAACACCTTATTTCCTGGTTAGTTCTCAGAGATACTTTTATACTACCAAGACATATGCAAAAATTTTATTTATAATTTCCTATGTGGTGAATAATATATCATATATATCTACACAGCAAACACAATCCGAATCTGTAGAAGCTGTGTTTAGCACTCCAGATTCAAACAGACAAGATTCATCCACTATGTCTCAGGCATTGACATATTCAACAAACAGTGAGTTTTGGATTATCCCAAATTGAGGATTGTGAGCTGGAGTTTCTTTCTATATTTGTGAAAGATATATTTACAAAGGGAAAAGACACCATAAACTTGCAAGCTGCTGGAGAGGCAGATTTAGTCTCTGCTCAGGCCATGGGGGTTCCCAGGCTAAAGAAAGCAACTTTTTGGTTTGGTTGCTGTAAACAAACTAACATTCACTGCTGCTTTTTGTCACTGTATGGAGTGATGTCACTAAGTAGTCCATTATGTGACCCATGTAACTTATCTCCATCAAAGGGAAATAATTGCCTTCTGTATCTTTACAGCCGGAATCTTTTAGTGATTTCTCTTCAAAATATAAAACCCAATTGCTCTTCTCTGGGAGGAGAGAATTTAAAAAAAAAGTACATCAACTTGAAATATAAAGTCTCTTCCTGAAATCCTCACTGGAAATTGTATAATCTATTCAGGTTGTACTGCTTGAAAAAAATGCCCTGAATTTGAAAACTTTTTGTCGGGTTTCCAGAGCAGTAATGTCAAAAAAACAAAACTTTCCAAAATTCTTGAAGATTTTCAAACAGTGTTTCACAGGAGATTTAGGAAAGAAAGACAAATTTTATACAAAAGAGTTGAGTGACTTTACTGTGAGTGGACAGAAACCCTATATTAGCCTGTCATCTATGTCTGAGTTTATTATTAATATTATAAGAATGAGAAAAATATCTTTGAGTCACCAGAGAATTGCCAGTATAAAAAAATATTGATGTACTTTTATAGTTTTGTCCTGATATGTTTAATTGTTGGTAGTGTAAAGAATAAGAAAGGTAAACAAAAAGAAATCCATTGGCTCAAATGTGAAAAATAATTGCATCTAAATGTCATGTCTTATCTGCAAAGAATACAGGATTAATCTCTTGAAAAAAAGAACAAAACAAAACAAAAATGCAGGATGTTTATACAAATGTAACAATTCAGTAGCAAAGAGGAGAATATTTGTTTATTTACCTTTTCTTTTTCATTTTCTCTCATCTTTTGTTAGATCCTGGCACTGAAAGGTTGGATAGAGTTGGCATCTGGAAAAGATCCACAGGCCAAAAAGGCTTACAAATATTTTGATGAAGCCATGCAAATGTAAGTTAATGCTTCTTTCAAACAACTCTATTTTTCTTTTCTTTTTTTCTCCAATCAAGTGCTATAAAAGTGTAACATTTTTTAATTGCTTTCCTTTTCTGTGTGCATTGGACAAGAAAATTCAAGAATAGCTTAATGGAATTTCATGGAACTTACCAGGTTACTTTGTTAAGACATGCCTTTCTATAAGTAGATTTACAGATATCTGGTTTTTAAAATGTTGGACCATCTACACTCTCTCACTGAATGGAGTGTATGGGATTTTTTTTTTTTGTTGGGGTATATTGTGCAAAGAATTTTTTTTTTCCTCTTTTTAAGAATTCACTAATAATAAAAGAATAAGTGTTTCTATTTAATTAAATAAAATATGACAATTGAGGTATTTGAACTTGATTAGATTTGAGTAAACACAGTCTCAGTTAATTAGGTTATGAGTTATTCAAAGTTTGAAATACCAAAACATAAAATATATATTTATCTATTTGTTTGAACAAACCAAAGTTCTTTAAGTTGATTATTGTTAACTCATTCATTACTTAATCAGTCTTGAACATTTTTTTGGTTAATAGTAACTATTTCATTTTAACTCCTAAAATGGAAAATATTGTTTGTTTCCTACAATATATCATATTTTTTTAATAATTTCACCTAAAAGTAAGGCAATAAAGCCACTATGATGCAAATGTTTCAGAAGACTGAGGTAGCCACCTAATTGGGGCAGATTTATTTATTTCTCTTATATCCCAATTAAATGATATTCAATGGACATGATTTTTA
Organism: Ascarosepion bandense; assembly: GCA_037127315.1. Lineage (NCBI taxonomy): Eukaryota > Metazoa > Mollusca > Cephalopoda > Sepiida > Sepiidae > Ascarosepion > Ascarosepion bandense. The sequence continues at coordinate 998,447 of JBBBDQ010001448.1, forward strand.
CTGTTTAATTAAGTTAGAAAATAAAATTTACTGCAATATTTGACCCCATGCAAGGCAATACCACCACTAAAACTCAAGAGGTTACTGTGTGTTAGAAATTATAAAGGAAAAAATCACTGTTAAGTAGAGAAAACAATAAAAGAATAGAATTAATACAATAGATGAAAATTGACATTTATATAAAAATTTTTGGAGATTAAAGTTGACTGGAAAGCAAGAAGCCAGAAGAACGTTCCACAAGGGAGGAGAAGTGCAATGATAGAAACTGTAAGTATAGAAAATCTTTCATGTTCTAGTGAAGCTTTCAATGTGGACAAGACTGTGGTCATTTTTCACTGGGTTCACCTTACATCACCATTTGTGAATGGCCACAAAATGAAGGTTGTATGCAAATTTATAAATTTGGCAAGCATTATAAATAGGAACTATATTCTAGCATTGATGTCCACGTTTATTTTCACAGGCTTTGCTAGGCAGGCCATGTCATTCTCATTGATGACAACAGAATACCTAAACGAATAGTCTACAGTACCTCACCCAAGCATAAACCAAAGAAGCACTTCAAGAACAGTTTAAAAAGAGTCTATTGCAGTTTGCTATATAGAAGGTCCTGGGTGTGAAACTGATGCTTGTGATTGATATGGGGAGGCATTATATTCAGCAAGGTTCTATGATCGGTGCCAGTATAGTATGTGGCGTACCTTAAAAAAACATATTGTAAGGAAGTATTATAACTGTCTGGTATCGAATAGTTATAGAACTGCTTGTTTCAATTAAAAGATACTTTTTAGTAATTTAAAATTATAACCCGGATATAAGAGAGATTTCCTTTGGTCCCAAATTAGAGCCTGTGGGAATATATATAAAATAGACCAAACCCGGATATAAGATAATTTTTATCCAGTCCCAACAACTCTCTTATATCAGGGTTACACTGTAAATATAAAAAATAATCAGTTTCAACAAATAGCCACATACTTAGATCTATAAAAATACTCTTAGTGAGGTAGGACACATTCAAACCAGGTAAGCCATATACTATACCAGAATCAAAGAAATAGACCACATATACTGGCACTTTATGATCTTCCAAGAACTTGCAATGAGTTAGACAAATGTCAAATATGCGGCTTGGAAAGAGGAATTCCTTGATCCCTCACCTTGTAAATTTATATGTAATGAATGTTGCAGAGTATGGTATTTTCCAATTCAGGTCTTGTCAGCCACAAGAAGAACCATATTGGTAGGCAATCAGTACTATGTTGGATATAATCTGTAGAGTGTCAGAAAACTTAGAGAAACTGCTCAAGTCTCACCAGTCACATGAAAACCCATGAGCAAGCTGATCAGGCTTTCCAAAACAGGCTGGGACCCGTATGAAATGGCTTAGTTTGTCACATCTGCAAAAAGTATTACACGTCACTTGCTGGTTTCAAGGGCCATTGTCGTTTTCCTGAGAACCAAAAACGTTGATCAAACTTGTCAGCAATGATCATATTCATTTTTCTGGTTGACTGCCTTCATGTATGTTTGTATATTATCGGTTTTCCCAAAATAATGAATGTTAATACTATTGTAATCAACTCGGAAAGTTGTGTAGGAAAGTGATTCTTGTCAGGCTTCTCCATGGCATATTTCCGTTCATATCTAATGATAACAAAATGCACCACCTTGCATAAGATTTAATTGTTTTTTCTTAGGCAGATATTTTCTGCTATCATTGCTAAAATTGGTCTGTGATATTTTCCATTTTTATTTATTTTTTTTTTACGGCTTAATAAAAATTTGTGTTTGTGTCCTCTTTCCTTTTTATCACACTCTGAAATCTTTGACACATCCAATACTAACCAAAAACATTATCCTTTTATGTGCTGTGCCTCCTCAGGATATAGGTGATCATGATCCTCTACATTTTTCTGTCCTTTGTAGGGCTAAATGAGTTTGGTCTTTTGGTTATTTTTTCCAAGCCCTGTTCTGCCAACCATTTTGCTCATGCCCATTAAATATGTCACGTGCTTCTTTTTCCCGTGTCTCTCTTTCTCTCTATCCATTGTGTATCAGATTTTCCAATCCACCCTTCCTCATTACGGGTCCTAGAAATATCAACTGTCACTTATGTTAAATGTAAGTTAATTTTTTGCTTCATTTTCTTTTGAAAGTCTCATCGTTGCTCACATCTTTAGCCCATGATATCCTTAGCATCCTTCTGTAGAATCACAATTCTGTTGCTTCGAATCTTTTCCTCATCTTCCAGAATTGACTGTCATACAGGAGGACAGATATCATATGAGAGTTTTTGTCTTTGTTTCTGACAAAATTTTCCTGTCTCTTAATACTCTGCTTAGTTTATGGAATGCATCTGTAGCCATTCTATTACACTTTGAGATCTCAGTATTGCACTTTCTATCTTCTGTTAGTACATTTCTCAGGTATTTAAATTTCCCTATCTGCTTGATTTTAGTATCTTCAACCTATAATTTACATTTTGGGCTTCTCTTTTTGCTGATGACCATGCATTCAATTTTCTTGCAGTTTCTTTGTAGTCCTTTCTTCTTGCTTTCCTTTGTTACATTTTGTAGGAGGTTTTCTACTTTCCTTTCTGTGTCAACTATCAGCACTGCATCATCTGCATATCTTACTTTATGATTGTCGCCATCAATAATGAATCCTGGCAGGATTTCTAGCTCTCTCAGAATTGTCTCACTGTATAGGTTGAATAAATCCAGTGAAAGACAAATATTTCTATTTTTGTATATCTGCTGAACTCATCTTCTGTCTGTATATAGGCAGTTTGCTGCCAGTGTATAGATTCTTGATCATTCTAATGTCTTTTCTGAATATATCAGAATTGCTGAGCAGCTGTAACAGATCTTAGTGGCATACTTTGTCAAATGCTTTGGTGTAATCTATAAAATGCAGGTACGCATCCTTCTGCATTTGTATTGCTTTTTCTGATTACATTCTGAGCATAAATAATGTGTTCTTTATTCTGGTGTTATTGATGAACCTGCACTGTTCTTGTCCTATCTCTGGCCTGATTCTGCTGCACACTCTATTCATCAGAAGTCTGATAATAAATTTTGTTATGTGGCTCATTAGGCTGATTGTTCTGTGGAGTTTGTTTGTTTGTGCCTAATTTCTTAGGAAGTGCTATGAAAAATTTAGCTGACTAGGTCTTCTGGTATATCACTACTATTGATTTCATTTATTATTTCTGTTTTGGAAAGAATGGGATTGAAAAGAAAACTAATAGGAAGAGACAACTAAAGTTCCTTGGACATGCAATGAGGAAGGAGGGCTTGGAGAACTTGGAGGCCAGATAGAAGGAAAAAGAGATAACATATTTAAGGGCCCGATCAGGTGGATGACAGAACAGGGTTTGCGTGGAGTAACAGGAGAAAACATATTAAGAGCCACCAGGGATAGGGAGATGTGGAAAGCCATGATCGCCTACATCCTGAAAGGATAGGGCACATAGAAGAAGGATCTTGTTGATGCTAAAATTGTATAAGGTTGCCATCATCTCTATTACAATCCCGTCTGGATCTGCTGCTTTGTTTCTGTTCAATTTGGACAGTGCAGATTTTCCTTTTTTTTTTTAATCATATCACCCCAAGCAAGGCAAAAACGCAGGGGGCTACGTAAGAGTGAAAAGATTGGAAAAGAGAAAAACCAGAAACCATATCCTAAATAGGAAACAAGGGATGAACCTCTTCATCTGTTCAATAGATGTGGGTGGAGTGTGACTGGTCTGTCAGTATGTCTGGTTATTACTGGCTGTTCTTTCATCTTGGAAGAGATCTACAATATATTCGTCCTATCGCAGAAGTATTTTTTCTTTGTCTAATATGACTGTTCCATCCTTAGATTTTATGCATCCTGTTGATGAGCATGTCTTTTGTTCTCTTATTTTTATTTTATTTTATGCATAGATTTTTTATCTGTGATACTCAGTCACTCTCTCCCTCTGCACATTTTTCTTTGTCATTCTTTTTTAGCTTGTCTACATTTGTTTTCTTATTTCCTTTTGTAGTTTTCTGTATTCCGTTCCATATGTTGGCATTGTTTTCTGTCACATTTGCATCATGTCAAGAATCTCATTTGTGGTGCATTGGATATCGGCTCGGAACGAGAAATCGGGGAGCCGAGTTCAAATTCCAGCTGAATAAATTGCATTCACTTACGTGCAAATACCCTATTCCTTCCTTATGGGTTAAATAACAGGACAGATTGGGTTCTATAGACTTGGTCGGCAACCAGTCTACCGCAGAAAGCAATGGCAACCTACTGTGGGATAATCTTCTGCCCAGTCAGTCATGTCTCTTTTGATGAGACATAATCGCCCAAGCGTGTATCACGTATGGCACTTAACTGACTGACTGACATTCATTTTCCTTTGAGATGATGTCATTTGCTGATGTCAGTGAAGATTCTTTTTGTGTGTCCCATTTTGGAGCTTCTGTTGCCATTTTGTCCCTTGTATCTTATTTTCACACTGTCCATATATTTTTCCTTCAGGTTCAGATCATTCAGGACTCTGTTGTATTGTAATTTGGGTGCTTCTTCAGTTTCCGTAGTTTGATTTTTAGCTTACATATAACACAGAGGTGATTGCTTCCACAGTTGACACTTGAAAAGGTTTTGCAGTGAAAATCTTCTTGAATCTCTTGTTGACAGTTATGTAGTTTTGGTTTTTTATTTTCTCCTCCTGGGCTTCTCCATGTCCGTAATTATCTTTGATGTTCTTAGAACCAGGTGTTGGCTATTACCTGGTCACTTGCTGTGGATCCATTTTTCTCTGCATTTGTTGCAGGTTTCAAGTCCATATTTGTCACTTATTCCCCTTTCCATCTCCTTCCCTACTTTGGCAATCAGGCCTCTCATGATAATCATAATTTCTTGGGATTTACACCGAGTCTTGGCCTTGTTTAGCATGGAGTAGAAAGTTTCTATTTCTTTTTCTGTACTTTTTGTTGTCGATGCATACACAATTATATCAGATATGTTGAAAAGCTTTCCTTTAACTACAAGAATTCTTTCAGATAACTGACAGTATTCTAGAATGCATTTCTTTGTGTCTTGATCCAGTATCAATCCAACTCCTTTTTCATTTTTCTCTCCACCTTCATATATAACCCTATGGTTGTCACTAACAAATTCTCTATTGTTTGGTTACCTAGTTTTGTACACACCTAAAATGTTGACGTTTATCCTACTCATTCTGTTTAACATTTTACAGCTGGCCACAGGTCTTTAACATTTTAATATTCCATATCTAGATAGTTACATTTTGTTTGATGCAAACAGTTGCCCGCCCTGTTGGCAGGGCATCAGAATACGCCAACTGCCCCCCCAGCAGAGAGTAAAAGTCTCTCAATGGGGCCGTGGGTGGTGACCCGTGTCGTCTGGGGACGGATCCTGGTGATTGAGCAGTCCATGGCCTGGGTGCAAAGAGGTCATGGTTCTGCAACACATCACTTCGGTCCTTACCTGGGCTAGATGGGTGGTCGGAGAGGCCTAATCTGATCAACCGGCGGGTCGGGTCAAGCCCTAACATCTACTCCCAAACATACCCTCCAAAAACATTTTCTACCAAGACTGATGTATCCTACCATACATATTCCCCCCGCTCCAAAAAAGCCCCCAAAAAACTACCAGACCATGGAAAGTTATATATAAGAAAACTACCACCAGATTTCTATGAATAGATGTTAGAAGGCGCTGGCTAAGGGTCAATCGGCGGTGCAAGATACATAGGCCCGGACATGGCTGTAAGCCATCCAACTCTACACCTACATTATGGGGTGGTGCAAGGGGGAGGAGACAGGTGCTCCGGGTCTCTCGCACCATAGAGTATATTGGAGGGGAAGTCCCTGATCTGTCAGGGCGAATGGGTTTCCCCCCTGATAGATCCCATTCGTGGGCTCCAGCCTGGTTTGGTGGGTGGGGATAACCCTCCAATGAATAATATATTATATAGTATGTCTAATAAATATTCCAAACGCTCCCCATATAAAATCTCCGTCAGAATCAGAAAGTGAGTTTATTATTACAAAACAATTTCCTCAGTTTATTCTTTTGGAGTCGTTAGAAGAAAAACAATTAACAAAGATATCCCCATTTGTTATTGAAAAAGTACTTTCTGGTGGTATAGTACCAAAGATGGTAAAGAAACTTAAAAATGGTACGCTACCTGTCCAAGTAGAGAAAAAATCATATTCTGATAGACTTTTAAAAATGAACACCTTTTCTGAAATAAAGATAAAAGCATATCTGCACAACACGCTGAACAAATCTAGAGGTGTAGTCAGAAGCACTGAGCTTTCACTCTGCGCTATCAAAGAAATTAAGACTCAGCTAAACACAAGGTGTAATAGACGTATTCAAATTAGAAAAGGAACAGATGTCATCGAAACAAACACATATATATTCACTTTCAACCTCCCCAAAGTCCCGAAGGAATTAAAAATAGGATTTACAATTGGAAAGGTCAACCAGTACATCCCAAACCCTCTACGGTGCTTCAATTGTCAACTTTTTGGACACCATAAAGACAGGTGCACGAGACTTCCAACATGCAGAATATGCGGAGAAAAAGACTTGGACCACCATGGGCAAGAATGTAACAAAAAAGCAAAATGTATTGTCTTGAAGATCACCCATCAGATTCCAAACAATGTATAATCTGGAAAAAAGAAAAAGAGATCAACACTATCAAGTTTACACATAATATATCCTTCTCTGAAGCTAGAAAGATAGTCGAAGCAACTGGCTTATTCCCCCACTAAATCATATGCATCAGTTACTAAACAAAAACCAAACAACTTTGAAAAACAAGAATGCCATTCTTGCAAACTCCTACTCAGTAAATCATCAAAACTTACACCAGAAACACTCCCCGCTTTCTTGAAAGAATTGAATCCACTCACGGAACCTGACAATAACACTGAACCTTCAAGCATGGAAAAACCATCAACATCAAATACCTCTATGGTGGAACAAAAACCTCTTCTCCAGAGGGAAACTATCCAAAAAGAATCGACTTTACGGAAGGAATCTAAGTCTCCTCCCCCAAAGAAAGTCACTACTACTCACGAGCAGACTGTACAGAGATCTTCTTCTAAACAAAGAACTATGGTGGAGAAAAACACCAAAAAAAACCGATGCACATCTGTAGATTCAGAAGACATGGAAACGGAGAGTATCCCTCCTGTAGAAAACAACCACCTCAATTCTCATAAAGATAAATGAAAATCAAATACATAAAATTTAACCATGGCCAGCAAAATAATTCAATGGAATTGCAGAGGTATAAAAGCCAATCTGAATTAACTTCTTCTACTAATATCCAGTCTATGTCCTTTAATAATATGTTTACAAGAAACTTTTTTTAAAACCGTCTGAAAGCATTAAACTCCGCAACTTTTCTGAATACAATCATATTGTAAATAACCCAAGTAGAGCTTCTGGAGGAACATCCATTCTTATCAATAATAAAATGGCACAAAGCCAGATAAATTTACAAACTAATTTACAGGCAATTGCCGTTACAACTACTTTACATCGGACTGTCACAGTTTGCTCCATTTACCTACCTCCAAATGACCCTATAGACAAAACAGAAATAGAAAATCTTATTAACCAACTCCCTCGTCCCTTCCTACTATTAGGTGACTTTAACAGTCACATCACTAGCTGGGGATGCTCAGACACAAACAGAAGAGGAATCATAATAGAAAAAGTTATCAACAATAACAACCTATGTATATATAATAATAAGAAACCAACTTTTATTCACTCTGCTATAAACACATTCTCAGCAATTGATCTTTCTATAAGTGATCCAAGTATCTTTATGGATTATGACTGGACTATTCATGAGGATTCATGTGGAAGCGACCACTTCCCAATAACATTAGAACATACTGACCCTGAAATAATATCTAAAATACCTCACTGGAACCTTAAAAAAGTCAACTGGAATCAATTCAAACAATTATGCAAATATAAACTCCTACCTGGAAAACATGAGAAAGACCCGATCACTCATTTTACAGATACTATTATTTCTATAGCTGACGATGTATCCCTAAAACAACTTCATCAACTAAATATAACCGGCCTTGGTTTAATGACTATTGTAAAAAGGCTATCAGGCTATGGCATGCTGCATTAAGAAAATTCAACCACCAACCCACTGCTCAGAATTTAAACCATTTCAAAATATGCAGGGCTAAAGCACGCTGAATAATAAAAGAAGCCAAATGGGAGTCATGGAAGAGCTTTGTTTCCAAAATTAATAACAACACCAAAAGTAAAACCATATGGAATATGGTGCGGAAAATTTCAGGGAAAAACATCAGTTCCCCCCTCAAACACCTCTGTATAAACAACAACAAAATAACCCAAAAAAAGGACATGGCCAACCTGCTTGCAGACTCTCTTGCAAATAACTCGTCATCGAAAAATCACAGTAAAAAATTCCAGACTATTAAACAGGAATCAGAAAAAATCAAGCTGAACTTTAAAAGTAATAATGAAGAAGAGTAGAATAAACCTTTTTCTTTTAACGAACTGAAGTATTCATTAAAGAAGGCTAATAACACAGCTGAGGGACCAGACGAGATATCGTATGAGTTCTTAAAACAACTACCTGATCAATCATTGAAGTATTTACTATCTATTTTTAATGACATCTGGATAAGTGGTAATATCCCTGCCATATGGAAACAAGCCATAGTCATTCCTGTAGTAAAACCAGGAAAAAATGCATCTGACCCCTCCAATTACTGCCCCATAGCACTAACAAGCTGTGTATATAAGACTCTTGAAAGAATGGTTAATAACAGATTAGTTTGGTTTTTTTTGAAATCAATAAAACAATAACCAATCTTCAGTGCAGTTTTCGAAAACAACGGAGTACTATGGATCATTTAATAAGACTGGAAACTTTTATTAGGAATGCCTGTATCCAAAAAAAAACATGACTGCTATGGAGATATGGTATCATGAAAAATCTCAAAGAAGCTGGACTGATGGGAAGACTACCTATTTTCATTAATAACTTTTTAAACAATAGATTATTTAATGTCCGTGTAAGAGCATGCCTCTTGGACCCCAAGGAACAGGAAATGGGAGTCCCACAGGGGAGCATTTTATCTGTAACATTATTTAACTTAAAAATCAATGATATTGTTGGATGTATAAACCCAGGTGTGGATTGCTCACTGTATGTTGATGATTTTTTTAATCTGCTACAGCTCAAGGTATATCCACATAACTGAGCGGCAGCTTCAACAATGCATTGACAAAATAAAAAAATGGTCAACCAAGAATGGATTTAAGTTCTCCACTAATAAAACAAAATGCATGCACTTTTGCCAGCTTAGAAAATTACATCCAGATCCTCTGTTAAAACTGGACGGGATTCAGATTCCTGTTGTAGACCAACATAAATTTTTAGGACTAATACTGGATAAAAAGCTCACCTTTATTCCACACATCAAACACTTAAAAAACAAATGTAATAAAGCTATCCAGCTGATGTGAGTTATTGCCCACACAGATTGGGGAGCTGATAGACAAACCTTACTGAAGTTATATAGATCATTAGTGCGATCGAAATTGGACTATGGCTGCTACATATATGGCGCCACCAGAAAGTCATATACAAAGTCATTAGACGCTGTTCATCATCAGGGGCTTAGACTGGCCTTGGGAGCCTTTCGAACTTCTCCCTTGATAGTCTATATGCAGAAGCCAATGAACCACCATTATCAATTCGTCGCAACAAACTAGCTTTACAATATTTGACCAAAATCCTCTCTTGCCCATCCAATCCTGCCTATGACTGTATTATAAACCTATTATATCACCCTCTCTATGATAGGAAAAAGAAAACAAAATATTTGGCCTAAGGATGAAAGAAATCATCAGAGAATCCAATATAAACCTGGAACAAATCCACGAATCACTCATTTCAGAAAGCCCTCCATGGGAAATCATCCAACCAACAGTATTGCTAAATCTCACCAAATTCTTTAAATCAAAGACCAACCCTACTGATTTCTATGATGAACTGAACAAGATTGTCGATAGTTTCCCTTCCTATAAACATGTATACACAGATGGATCGAAAGAAGGTAAGAAATGTGGATGCTGTGCCCTACTAGATAACGTCACAAAAAAAAGACGTCTACCCGATGGAACATCAATTTTTAGTGGTGAAGCCACAGCTGTTGAGCTGGCACTTGATCTAATCACTGACAATGTAAGTGACAGCTTCGTTATATTCTCTGATTCACTCTCTGTACTATTGTCCATCAACAACAAGAATCTTAATAACCCGATTATCATTAAACTTTTAAATCGATTAAACGTGATGAACAAAACCAAGAATATTGTCTTTTGTTGGATCCCCAGCCACATTGGCATTTGTGGTAATACGAAAGCGGACATGGCTGCAAAGGAGTCTCTGAGAGAGGATATCTTCAATATGAAGGTCCCATTCACAGATCAAAGGCCTGCAATAAAAAGATATATTCAACTCAAATGGCAAAAACGTTGGTCGACCTGTCAGAACAACAAACTCTTCCAAATTAAACCAAATTTGGGAGTGTGGGGAGATGCATTAAGGAAATCCAGAAAGGAAGAGGTAATACTGGCTTGAATTAGGATAGGACACACCTTTTTTACCCACTCCTGGCTGTTAAGAGGAGTAGATCCGCCCAAATACTCTAAATGCCAGATGAATAATAGCATAAGACATATACTAATTGATTGTACAGACCTGGCAAAAATTCGTCAACAGTTTTATAAAGTACAGAACTTAAGATCTTTATTTGAAAACATCAACATTGACAAAATACTAGCCTTCCTTTGGAAAATTGACCTATTTAATAACATTTAACTTTATTATATAGCTTCAACATAGACATATAAACTATAACATTTCCCCCTAGCTATGGGTAAAATAGCATACTGTGTTCTGAATAAGCCTGTTTCCAGGGAATAACTTTCATTTAAAATAAAAATACACTTCCGGCCTTAAATGACCCTTTAGATGTTGATAGGCCGTTAAACTGGAACAAACAAACACACAAACAAGCAAACAGTTGCTAGATAACAGTCCAGTGACACATGTCACTCCTTTCCAGGTATTTTAACCTCTTTACACCGTTTATGCTAAAAGTCAGTAAATGACAGGTGACACCTGTTGCATATGTTGTTCCTTGCCGAGCAAGGAGTTAGACTTCCTCACCTTCACACCGTTAGGTTTCATATTTTGATTGTTTATTGCCATGATGTTTCTTGGGATTCATAGTGGAGTGGTTTCTCATTGTCTTCTCCATAGTGATTTATTGAGACACAGCCTCTAGTTAGCTGGTTGATGACTCCTCGAGAGTTTTTTTGCCCTTTGGTAGCAGTTTACTCACTGATATTCCGACACTAGAATAGATACCCCCCCCACACACACACACATATTGTATATATATATATATATATATATATATATATACACACACACACACACACACACTGGTATACATACCTGTGCACCAATTGAGGAGGTGGAAATTTTGTCACCCATTATCTCTTATAAGGAAAGGGTCCATGGTCTCAAATTAGTAGGGTAGAAGGAAATGAAATAATTATTACATTTTTTTTCTCATTTTTTTAAAGTTTCAGCTTATAAATTTGAGTACCTACTTGTCACTGCATTATCATATTTCCCCACTGGAAAAAAAAAAAAATCAAAATACCCATGGTTTTAACTTGCAATTAAATTGATTTCTTCAAATGTACATTCAGAATAACTTGTTTGGACAGTAAAATTGGCTATCCACAGAAATTTCTGATAAAAATAGGGTTTCCATTAATTCTCAAGTGTTTCAGGGAACCTAAATATGTGAGCACATTTGGAATATTATTATTCTTCTTCTATGTGCCCTGTCCTTTCAGGACGTAGGCGATCATGGTTCTCCACGTCTCCCTATCCCTGGTGGCTCTTAGTATGTTTTCTCCTGTTACACCTCGCAACCCCTGTTCCGTCATCCACCTGATCAGGCCCTTCAAATATGTTATGTCTTTTTTTCTCTCTATCTGGCCTGTCAGTGTCAGGTTCTCCAAGCCCTCCTTCCTCATTGAATGTACCAGGAACTTCAGTTGTCTCTTCCTGATGCTCACTATTAATTTTCTTTTCGTTGCCATTCTTTCCAACACCTCATTGCTCGCATGCTTGGTCCACGATATCAGTATCCTTCCGTAGAACCAGATTTCCACTGTTTCAAGTTTTTTCCTCATTTTCAATGATATTGTCCAGCATTCACTGCCATATTGAAGAACTGACATCACATAGAAATCTAGCACTCTTTTCTTTGTTTCTAGTGAATTTTCCTGTGTCTTAGTACTTTACTCAGCTTCTGAAATGCGCCCTTTGCCATGCCAGTTCGCCTTCGGATCTCTGTGTCGCACTTTCCATCTTCTGTTAAAACACTTCCTAGGTATTTAAATTTTTGTATTTGCTTGATTCTGGTATCCCCCACCTGTATTTGGCATTTTGAGTTGCTCTTTTTGCTGATGACCATGCGTTCAGTTTTCTTAAAGTTTTCTCTAGTCATTTTGATTTATCAAAAACTATTTTAGAAAGAAACACTAACTCTAAAGAAAGACTATTATTCAACTATTATTATTTTCATGATATAAAACACTAAGAAAGTATTATCATCATGACAAGACATGTTACAAGATATTTCTCCTTGGGTAAAAGTCTTCTAGTTTTCTGGAATCAAACCTGAGTGTCATTGCCAAAGTTTACCTGCCAGTAGCTGGATGAAAGGCACAATCAATTTAATGAAATGTAACTAGCACTGCTTAATTGATTAGGTGCAATTTTGCTTGGTCACCAACTTGGGATATGAGACTTTGCCACAATCACCATATTCCACAGATCTCTCGTCTATTGACTACCACTTTTCAAGCATCTTGATGATTTCAAGTCAAAAGACATTCCGCTGCAATGAAAATGCAAAAACTGCATTCAAAGATTTCTTGGCATCCAAACCTTTAAAGTTTTATCATAAAGGCATAAATAACCTTTTAATTCAGTGGTAGAAATTTATAAATGTTTAGGGCCCCTATTTTGACTGATTTAAACACTGTTTAAATACACTAATTCAGGATTAAAAGTTAAGAAAATTGGACATTATTTTCCGAACAACGTTATGTTTTCAGGACACGATATATTATACAGAATATTTTTGCTTGGGTAAATTTATTTAGACATTGCCTAAAACTGTTAAGTGATAATACATCTTTTCAAAAGATTCTCTAAAAAGAATACTTCTGAATTATCTTTGGAAATGTGGTTCTGTTTAAAGATACTTTACATGTTTGTTCAAAAGAAACCATTCAGAGAATTCTTCATGTAGACAGTAAGGAAAAGAAAATTGTTAGAAATTAAATTTCAATCAAGAGACCAGATAAGGCTTGAAGCAAATAAACTTTGAAGAAAAAAACAAAAAAAAAATTTTATTCAGCTGCATTCTTTGAAAGATTTTTTTGACGGACAAATCATTCCTTTAAATTCTCTGGATTTCTTATCACATTATTTACCTTTATTGAGTTTTTTTTTTTGTGTCCAGTTTGATGAAGTATTGCACTTGAAATTTATCTCCAGATTGCTGTCAGAATCTTTAAATCTTGATGCACTGAGTGAAAATGAAATGCTGTCCATGCAGAACTTTTTCAATAGAAAACAGGAAATCAGTCTTCTGTCAGTTTAGAAAACCTGAAGAAGGCTGGAGAGCACAGTGACTGAAATGTTGTGATACTGGCAACAAAGATGAGTCCAAATGTGAATGATAACTTCTTATGCCAGAAATTCAAAGAAAAATTAGGAAAGTCTCTGTTGACTGTTATATTGACTATGGTGTTTTATCATTTTGGTCTTGTGTCAATGATGGCATTATCAAAGAAATGATCTTGCTCAACATTAGTTCATTGTAGCCATGTTGATCAAATTGCAGTTGTCATCACATATAATATATATAAAATATTTTTTATATTTATATTGCTCACTGATTGCTGTTCTTTGATTTTCTAAACTATAAACATGAGAAGTAGCATCTTTATGATTTTACCAACTTCTAGAAATACTGACTCATTTGGGATGAAAGCCTCAATTTTTTTTGTTATTTAGTAAGTGAATTTTTTTTTTTTTTACTTATTAACCTATCAGATTGAAACGAGAAATCGGAAAGCTGAGTTCTAATTCCAGTTGAATTTGTTGCATTCACACATATACAAATACCCTTGAGAAAATATGAATCCATCTCTTTTCCCTCTAGCTATGGGTTAAATAACAAGATAGATTGGATTCTATAGCCTTGGTTGGCAAGCAGTCTCCCGCAGAAAGTAATGGCAACCTACTATGGGAAAATCTTCTGCTCAGTCAGTCATGTCTCTTTTGAGACATCACCCAAGCATGTATCACATATGGTACTTAACTGACTGAACTTAACCCAATGTCTTGGTAACCATTTTTTTAACAGAGCTTATATTACAAGTTTTATTTGTTGATTTTCACTCGCTGACATCCCCAGGGACACATGGTCCATTAGAAGATTCATGCCATCACTTCACTGAGAGGTGATTCTAGTGAAGTGATGGCATGTATCTTATATATATATATATATATATATATATATATAAGATATATATATATATTCTATAACATGTGGCTGCATTTATGGCATGATGCTCCATGCAAGGGAGACCTGGCTCTTTACCAGGCTAAACCTCCAGCACTTGCAGCATAAAAGCAGGGCCTTAATCAAATGAATCTTCAATATCAAGCCAGAGAATGTGGCCACTATATAGTCAAATGAGTTGTTGGCACAGCTTGGTCTTGAAGACCTTGATTTTTTTTCTGAGAGAAGGAAGTCTTTTCTGGTATGAACATGTGGATTGCTATCAGGTGCATCTGTGACTTTCAGGTTAAGTGAAAGTGAGGGCCTTCAAGCCCAAGATGTCATGGAAGAAGCTGACAGAATGTGATTGCTGGGAGTGGAAGTTTTCTGTCACTTGGAGATCTGGAATAAGATCTGCCATGTGAGCAGCTAAACATCTACCTAGACGGGGGTCCACTGATATGGATGATGCACCTGCTTAATAATCAAAGAGAACCAACGAAGAATGAAAATATATATATAGGGTGTCCATAAAGTCCATGTGCACTTTAAAATTTATAACTTTATTTGTATTTGTGATAGAAAAAGTCTGCAAAAAATGAGCTTGAACAATTAAACTTGAAAGGTAATACAGTGTTTCGACAAGATGGAGCTCCTTGTCACTTTGCCCTGTGTGTTAGACAGTTTCTAAATCAGTAATTTCCTAACAGATGGATTGGAAGGGGTGGACCATTTTATTGGCCTCCACGTTCGCCAGATTTAACTCTTGGATTTTTTTTTCATGTGAAAACAATTGTGTATGCAACCAACCTTAGTTCATTAGAAGATTTGAAAGCTAAAATAACTGTGATTTCAGGCATTACTGTAAATCAGTTGGCAAATGTTTTCTGTGAACTGCAAAATCGTATTACCCTTTGTATTGCTAATGATGGAGGACATGTGGAAACTTAAATAAAATTTCAATAAAACCTTAAAAAATATAGATTTACTTCTTTCTAATCCTTTTTACAAATTATTTCTGTCACAAATACAAATAAAGTTATAACTTTTTTAAAGTGCACACAAACTCTATGGACACCCTGTATAGATATATTTTCAGTACTTCAAATGTTATTTTTAGTGAATGATCGTATCTGATCTGTTTATTTAAATAGTATTTATTTTGTCTGCTGGTCTCTATACTTGAGAAAATTGAATAAAAAAAATTTTTTTAAAAAATGTGGCCTCCAACAGGATTTGATCTGTCATCCTCTTTTACAAACAGAACAATTTTCTTAATCAAGTATGCTTTTATCATTCAGTTACAAAAAGCTTCACAATAAATCGAGGTTCTATTTGGCCTTTAATGGACATTAGACTCATTTACTCATTTTTTGGTAAGACATATTTTTATTACTTCAAACATCATTTTTTAAAGAATATCCTTCCATAAGTAGATGCTTTGCTTAAATGAACAGAGCGGCTACTCAAATATGGGTATCCACTAAAAATAATGCTTAAAGTAATGAAAATATGATTAATGAAAAAGTAAGATGCATTAATTGGTCCTGGGTATGACTGTAAACTGCATCCGGCAGCAAGGCCTCTGATTGGGAGGTTGTGAGGAGAATGGAACCACCTCTTAATTGCTGTTGTTCCCAGGTCCACTCAGGCCCCAGCTATGGATAAATAGTTAACCCCAAAACCAAGGTCAAAATGCTATGAAAGTATTTACCAACAAAATCTTTTTGAATGAAAAATATTACCTACCAAACTTTTTTCGATAAAAACATTTTACCAACAAAACATTTTTGAAGTAACAATGTTACCAACAAAAATACATCTGACTCTTAACAAAACTCACTTTACAAAGAAAGTATATCCTATTCATACAAATCTATTGTAAAAATCTTGTTGAAAAATATTACCAACAAAACTTCTTTGAATGAAAAATGTTACCAAGAAAACTTTCCTGTTCCCAAGGAATAGCTGTGATTTAAAATAAAAATGTTTCCGACATTAATTGACCCTTTAGATGTTGATAGGCCATTTAACAGGAACAAACGTACGAATGAACACTGCATTAATAAATTAGAAATATATATATTTGAGATCCAATTTTCATTTATGAACATTTTTTTTGATGAGCTTTGAAAAGAAAGAAACCTCAAATTTTGGCCATATATAATTGTTCTGCCTGTTCAGATATTTACAGTTAATACCCACTATGCCATGTACATAAGGGTGGGAAGTAAACCATCCTCATTCCTTTCATATTCCATTGGCAAGAAGGAAATACCATTCAGAAAGCTTCTTCCCAAGAATCACTACTTTGTGGAACAGTCTCCTGAGAGGATGCTTCCCTGAACACTACAATCTTAATTTCTTCAAGTCTAAAGTCACTCTTTACCTATTGTATGTATCCTCATGATCAACACTTACTTCCTCCTCCTAGGTCTATTCAACAACTTTGTTTAATAACTCCATACCTTGAGTGGCTCTTGGGGTGAACATTTAGTAAAAGAAATAAAATAAAAATAATAATTTGTAATCATGATGCAAGTCATCTCAATCTGTTAAACTTTTGCAAGAGTATTTTTGTTGGTATTTCAGTGATATTCATACAAATCTTTAGTACATGAATTAAAAAAAAAAATTCTTGTTTTATTCTTGCAGGGCAAGTAATTGTGAGATGGATGTCATATTGGGAATGTGTCAGTGCCTCATGTTACGACATAACTTCAAGAAAGCATTGGAATTGATCAACCAGTTGATTGTGGCCTATTCTGATCTTTTACCTGTATATGAGGAGAAAATGAAGCTGCTGTTGGCTTTGAAAGACTGGGAACAAGTGACAGACACGGCTTCTAGGTGAGGAGACTAGCTGAAATATTGACATAACAATCTTTAATCATTATATCATGCATGGATGTGAGAAGAGATGTTGCTTCTAGTGTAAGATCAACTATTCAGATTAACAAATGTCTTATCAGTTCTGTAAAAACATCTTGTATGTATGTATGTATGTATGGATGGATGTGTGTGTGTGTGTGTGTGTGTGTATATATATATATATAATTTTTTTTTTTTTGTTTTTAAATATGATTAGTGGTGCAAAACTTAATTGTCACTATGAAAAGATAAAAATATTATTATCAACCATAATGATGGTATTTTTAAAAAATGAAATTGAAAAACTGGTTGGTCAACCAGTTTTGCACCTCACCCAATAGAGCCAAATTGAGGTGAATAAAAGATTAACATTTGAAAAAATAATAATAGAAAACATGTAGGAAAAACAAAACCCTAAATGGTTATGAGTTGGAGGCCAAATATATGCTCTCTCTGTTTACACAGAGAGGACTTTAAAAATTGAATGTAGATGACCTCCAAAACTTTAAGGTGGTAACTTGAGTGGGACACACTTAAAATGGAAAATACATCCACACTAAAGCTAGCAGCACAATTATGGTTATTAAGGTGTTCTGCAATAGAAGACCTGTATGTATTGGCCAGCCTATCAGATGAGGAATAGTTCAAATTCCAGATTTTTGTGGGGATGTGCTGTTTAATTCTAAAATATAGTCTTTTTGTAGTTCTCCCTATATAGGCTGACCAACACATACAGGTCTTCTATTGTGGAACACCTTATTAATAACCATAATTATGCCGCTACTGCAGATCTACCGTTAACCAAGAGGGTGGATGCTTGAAGACACTATGTCTGACAACAGGACATTACACCATGCCAATCAATCAGAAGAACCCAATTTTGGCTGTCAGACAATTTCTGTGACCATATCACCTCTTACATCTGGCCACCAAACTCTCCGGATCTCAACTCCCTTTATTATGTGTGGTACACAGTTGAGCTAGACTGACAAACTCCTCATAATATCAAAGATGAACTGAAGGCAAGGATTATAGTAGCATTCACAAACTTAAAGGAGGTGAATGTCCAGAAAAGTTAGAGGAAATTCCAAAGCTGTCAGGAGGCTGTGGTTTGATAAATTTACTTAGTAGTATTTCAAGCTATTTTTGTGTAATTTTGGCAAATATATTTGTTAAAATGAGATTGTCAGTGTTATTTTCATTTTTTTGTAATTTAGTCGACAATTTATCCATCTTACACGCACAACTATCCTACACCTGTTATATATCGCCGTACGACGACAAAACAACGAGAATACGCATATATAAAAATATAAGGTTATATTTTTATTACTGACGACGAACCCGTGTGGAATAGAGAATGAAAGAGTGAGAGCGCACATAGAATGGTCGACGGGAGTGTAGTCTTGCCTGTGGTGTCTCTCTGCTTCCACTGGCCGTTCTCTGCTGGCGAATCCGTGTGTCGAGGTCTTTTTATAGTCTTCTAGAACCGGGACTTTCCTTCTGGTTTTGCCTCGCCCACGCAACGCCCACGTAATGCCAAGAGACACCTGTTCTGTTTGCCTCCGTAGTCATTTCCGCCGCTGTCGGAAATAAGGTCAAACGACATCCGCTCCAGGCCCCGACAGGATGTATTTCTCAAACACCTGTCTTGTCGTTCGCCGACCCCTTCACCGACGGGAAACACCATCGCTTGCATCAACCTTCCTCGGGTGGGGCCAGATTGTTATATTATACACCTGTTGTATACCAATAAACAGACAAACACGTATATATATAAAAATATATCATAATATTTTTATTAATGAACGCTGGACCGTGTCGCCTAGGAACAGAGAGTGAGGGAGCGCTCTTCCAAGGTTGACGTAGGGTTCGACGTGGTGACGACGGGAGTGTAGTCTCTCTCTTACTCGTCTAACTTCTTCGACTTCTCTGTTTCGACTTCTGACTTCGACTGTGACTCGACTTCTCTTCTACTGTCGAGGCTGGAGATTCAAAACTGATTCGCAAGACTGTGTTTTTCGCAGTCTTTATATATCTTCCAAAAGCGGAAATTGTTTCTTCCGGTTTTTTCTTGATCACGCGACGCCTACGTAAATTCTCAGAGACCCTGTCTATTTCCGCTCTGCCGGAAATAGGGTCAAAGTGACATCCGCTACTTTTCATCAACCGGGAACGCCCACGCTTCATCGGCCTTCTTCGGCCGGGCCAGGTTATTATATTACACACCTAGAAAACAACAAAAGCAAACTCCAGATCCTCTAGGTAATATTCATTAAAAAACTTAAGCCGTCAATTTATAGAATCAGTTATGAATACTGTAGCAATGTTCTAAAATGTTCATAAAAATGTTTTTTCATGCTTTAACATGTGCATGACCATGACATTACAACATAAAAAAAGATTCCATTTCGGACAATTTTCTTCTAATGAATGCTAAGGTATTTGTCAATTGTTACATTTGAAGCAAGAAAAAAATTAACAGTAATTTTTAGCAACACATTTTTGGGGTTATTTTTTGTTACCACAACTTACACCCCTGAAAATGATCTCTGAAGGAGATTGAAAGTACTTGGGAATATCAAGAAATGAATAATAAAATCAATTGTCAAAGTTACAGCTTATTTCTTACATCTTTCAATTAGAATACGCAATAGATTATCCATGAGTATGAATGGATTTTATTAAAAATAAGCAAACACAATGTTTGCAATTTATTTAATCTGACATGCCTAAAAGAAAATTTGCTGCCTAACTACACTATATAATAAAAATATATTTTTAAAGTATGTTATGGGTTAAATTGGTCAATATCAACAATAGAGCATATGCAAATATAGAAGTAGACATTAATGTCAACATATGGCAGTGACAGCTAATTTCTTTAAATACTTTCTTTAAGCAATCTGGCCTGAAGATTACATTTACAATTGTATAAAAAAAAATATAAAAAAAAAATAATATAGTCTTGACTTTATGAACAAACATCTTGGGTTCTTTTCTACAATGGCTGTAGGAAACAATTGAAATAAAATTGATGCCTGCACTAATGAAGTTTTTAAGATCGAAAGTGTATATTACACATGCCCCATGTTAAACCCATGTTTTGCCATCTTTGACGAATGTGATGTTCATTATAAGGTCATGTAGTTGTAAGATTTCTATTGGGGTTTCTCTCTTGATATGTATGATAAATGTCTTGTCATTACATTAATTTGGGCAAAGAAAATGGAGATTTTATGACTGCAGCTGTTTAAGTGTTACCAGAAATATTTTGAAAATTAAAAAAGCCTTGAGGCTGATAAACCTTTGTAACATTCACTGAATTCATTCAATTGTATATTTGACTTCTTTATGCCTTTAATTATATACATACATATATATATATATATATATATATATATATATATATATATATATATATAATGTGTCAGAGTATGAAGTTAAGCTCAAGGAGTTAGTAGTTTTATTATTATTTATAAAAGATTACTTCAGTGGTTAGCTTAAAATAGCTTTTAAAAGAGGGTTGAACTACTTAACTTTATCGAAGGAATTTTCATTGTGCTTATCAAAATGATCTGTTTACTTGTTTGTTGCTTTTTTTTTTTTTTTAATAATTAACAATTTAATCTATGTATGAAAGTTGGTTGGAAAGTTCATAGGCTGACCAAGATGTAAATTCAAGTAGACACACCAGTTGGTAGAATAAAAGACATGCAAGTATACCAGAATATGACAGTTGGTAAGCCAGTAGTTGTATTCAGGTACAATTTCAAACTTGTGTCTACTTACATTTATATCTTGGGTCAGCCTTTTAACTTTTCAGCTGAACATCATATCTACTTCAATATACTATTTAAATAGGCATGGATGTACGTTGTGGTACAGTGGATATTAGCTCAGAATGAGAAACTGAAAAGATGAGTTCAAATTCCAGTTGAATTCATTGCATTCACTTACATGTAAATAACCTTGGGAAAGGGATGAATCCATCTTTTCTCCATTTAGCTACAGGTTAAATAGCAGGACAGATTGGGTTCTATAGCCTTGATTGGCAACCAGTTTACCACAGAAAGAAATGGTAGCCTACTGTAGGAAAATCTTCTGCCTAGTCAGTCATGTCAGGAGAGAAACATTACTCTTTTGACTTCCTTCAAACTATAACATTTGTCAGAATTGAAAAATATTGATTTGATAACATTTTAGAAGAGGGGTCTTGTTCATAATATCGAGTCAATATAAAATTGATCCCTGATTTTTTAAAGAAGTCTTGGATTTTCTTATGCCATTGTTATACTCTGCTTTAAATTAGATCTTTTTCTGATTCTCCCTATATGTTAGCCAGATGTAAATGTTAAGAAAACAAAATAAAAATGAGGTCCTCTGCACAGGGGCTCTGAACATCACATCCAGCTCACAAAACAAATCTCCTCAAAAAAACAAAACAAAAAAAAGCATAAAAGTAGCCAATCACGAACATTGCTACCAAAGAAAAAACATGTAAAAGGCTAAGTCTGGGAGCCACCACATTTTTCTTAATTTAGCCACACATATATAATGTAGTCAGATTTGCTACGAATGACAAGCTTCACTAATCTATTCCAGGCCTCTCTTGATGTCACCACAATGACTTTGTTCAACTGACCTGACAAATTCATCAACTCTGTCTTTCCTTCAAAGTTGTCTCCCTCGCCTACATTCTGCTCTCATCCATTGCATTGGCAATACAAAAGAATTTTTTATTTACAATTCTTGTCTTCTTTTCCTTTCACTTTGTCGCTAGTACATCTTTATAACATTATCTATGTACAAAAACATTTTTATTTTACAAAGATAAACAGCATGTACATTTTTACGTTTTATTTTAAGAAAATATTTTAAACAAGGAATTGTTTGGTGATATAGATTTTTTCATATTTGTCTATATTTCTGAGATGAGGTAGTATTTACATTATTTGGACTATTGTCCTCATCTTTTTTGATATTTGTATGATGTTTTGGTCGTTGTTCGCTCCGGCCTTCTCTAGGTGCTAGGAATAACTCATAACTTCCAATTGAGACATTACTACTACTACACAAGGAATGAGGATGATATACCCCAGTGATTATAATAAAGGGTTCAGTTTGAAATTCCTAACTCCTGAATAAGGCAATATGACCGAAACGTCATACAAATGGCAACAAAGATGTGGACAATAGTCTGAATTCATATTTTCACAAACTTTTTTTTTTTTTGTAATTAAAGAACAGATGTATACATTTTAAAGTTGTACCTCTTTTTTTTAATTAAAGGACCAAAATTTACATTAATTAATAAAAGGATAAAAAATACTTATGTAGCTATCAGTAACATAATTACATTTTCATTATATTTGTAAATAAAATTTAAAAAAAAATGATTAGTGGTAAAAAAAATCAGGGATCACTTTGACATTGTATCAATTTTAATAAAAACTTCCTATTGTTTAAATTGTAAATTTTTCAATTTTGACAAATAATGCAACTTCAGGAAGGGCTAATGAATGCTAATGTACAAAAGTTTCTCTCTGTTTTATGTGACCCAATCTATTTAAGTAATGTTCTATTTTTGTTTGAAAGTTCGTTCCGTAAATCTTAAGCTATAGTTCCTGAATGCTAAAAATGCTAGCTAAGAAAAAGTATCTCTATTGAAACAACCACATATTTTTGTATAGGATCAGTTTTATTAAGAATAATCCAGAAAATGCCTAATATATTAATGCTGCCAATTCTATGAATGCAATCAACCTACCATATTAATATTTATTGAAGCTAAATCAAGCAAGTGTGATTGCTGTTTAACAAAAGCATTCATTAGAAATTGATTATTCCATGCAGGTAATTGTAATCTCAGATTGTGTACAGTTTTAAGGTATATTCTTTGGATTAGAGGCATATGAAAAAAATTCTTACACATTGCACAGTTCTATTTTTTACTTTCACCTTTTAAGTTGATATTGTATGTTTTCATCAGTAACCCTCTATTTTTGGTGAACTTTAGTATAAATAAACCTCTAAAGTAGACATCATTTATCCATCACACCCAATGGTGCATTGGGCAGCAACTTGTTGCTGTTTCTGTAACAAACTGTTTTTTTATGGGGCAGGGTTGTTAGCTCTGCATCCAACCCCCAAACCCATTCTTGGTCCTTACGTTTACAGCACCTGGTATTCTCAAATGGTCACCCATTTAAGTACTGACCAGGCCCAATGTTGCTTAACTTCGGTGATCGGACGGGAACCGGTGTATTCAACATGATATAGCCGTAGACCTAAAGTACACATAGTAAATCACAATTGAGATTCAAAGTGAGTGCCTTATTGAGGTACAATGGTCAGCAAAACTTGTAGACCATTAGTAATGAATTTGATGCTCACTGGGTACCCATTACTTGGGTCAGAACTATGTTATGCATTGTAAATAACTATTGAGGTTAAAGGTTTTACACTTCAATACTCAGAGCAAAGCTAACCATTTGACTGGAAGCCATCTTGGAGAGAAATCAGCAGCTTGTATTGCAGAGTAGCCATATTGTTCTGACAGCAGCCACTTTCAATTTTCTAAAGAGAGAATACTGTTGTCTTGAATACAGAAATGTGTTGCCATATCAACAACTCAGACTAAAATCATCTGGTAGTTAGCTGTCTTGCAAGAAGCAGAGGAACTTCAAACACAACAATTCCATACTCTGTAGGATCCCAGCAAAAAGTTTTTATTTTTTACTCAGTGTTAAAGGAATTAAATCTAATCATGCATAGAAAATTATATAGTATATTGAGATTTTCAATGCACAATCTCTCTTTAGGAGAGAAACATGGTATCAAACCTGTCATAATTTGTCAGTGTTTAAATTGTGTTAGAAAAAGCACAAATGGTCAGAAAGAGTCACTTTAAAATATTAACCCAAAATACAAGTGTTGCCAAAAAAGAAATTGGCAATTTTTTAAAAATTTCAATGTATTCATAAATATTACTGAGTATTTTTTTTGTCTGTCACTCAGTGTGCTGCAAATTTCCATATCAATGAAGAAAGAGAAAGTTTTATTTAAAAGAAATATTTGCTGGTAATGATCCACTTGTTTATTTTTTTTCTATTCCTTACGTGACTTTTTGAAGAAACACGGTTAAGAAGAGAAAACAAAACTATTCTTTCCTTTTTGTTTTCTTGTTTTATAATAAATCAAGAGTAAAATCTCAGACTATTTGGATTTAGTCCTTTTCTCATATAAATAACATTTCTTTTTTATATAGAAACAATATATCTGCTGATTGAGATTCAAATCTAAGGACTAACAGCTCATCTCATTTAAAAACAGAAATTTCATCTAGCAGTTTAGTGGTCGACTTGATTATAAAACATGACTTCTCTTTATAATAATTTGTCATCATATATCGGTTGGTTTATTTTAAGCAGAAAATACAGATTTTGTACTTTAATTTCAAATTACTGATACAATTGAAAGCAGTCTCTCCATTTTACGAATAGTTAGTTATGCAAGCATAATTGGTTAATTAGTGTTTTTTTTTTAGTTTACTCTCAAAAGTACATTTTACTTAGAATTGGTTACTACTTGTATTTTGATAAAGGCTTCTAGTTTTAAAATTTCTGAGTTCACTTTTCATACTTCTATAAATATTTCTTGCTTCTCATTTTTTTTTTTTTAATTAAAAGAGAAATGGAAATAATAAATCAAGATTATTTTTTTGACTACAACCTAAAAATTTAATTCTATAGACAACATTAAATAACAAAAGTGAGTTCTCCCCTTCTCTCAAATGGTCAACTTTAGTATTTTTGTGGGAAGGGGTTAACATTTTTAGTCAAGCAGTCTTTGTAATGAAAGTGTTTGATATCAAGAAACAGTAAACTTATGTTCCCAATTTTGAGTTTTTCAGATATAGTGTCTACTTGTGAGGGAATATGATAATAAAATTAAATTTATTTACAGAAATCCTTTTATAAAATTTATTTTTGATAAAAATAATATTAAAACTGAATGGAGGGGTGTGAAATAATTATATATTGTAATTGTCTAAATATTAATATAGGTATTATTTTAGTTATATTAAAATTTTATGAAAAACTAGCATGTTACTAACATAGTTCCTTTGAAAAAAAAAAAAAACTTAAAATTAAGCCAGTTTATTTTATTTATATATAGTGGTCTAACAAAATGAGCTTATTAACTGTTTGAAATCAATTATAATTTATAACTACTTTAGAGGATGTGTTTAGTTTTATATATATATATATATAGATAGGTTTGAACTGAACAAAGACATCATAGTACACGTTACATCTTAGGAACCTTTCGGCCAACACTTTATTGAAGGCATATGTTGGCAAAATTCAAATCATAATCAAAGGACACGTTAATGTAATGTTTGTGAAAGGGAAAGTTGGAACACGATTAAAAACAAATTTTAATAAAAACTAATTAAAATGTAAGTGGGTGTGTAAACAAAGTTACACAAGAGTATTAAAAAGACACTCACAAACCCTCTAACAAACATAAGGAGCGAATAAAGTGCTCCCTTTGTCTGCACAGACTGGGACACGAAGATGGTAAGACAAACAAGCGCTGTGCAGAATCGTGAACCATGTGTTTTCATACCAGGAGACACAGTCATGTCTGTCGAGCAGATGTTGTCTAATCACCAAATCATGGACAGCTTAAGTAGTTCTTATAGAATGGCTTTGACTACCCGAATGCACATTGATAGGGACGTGCTGTGAAACCCGTGTTTCCAAACTCGGGTTGGTACGTCTTGTGTATACCCCATCACATCGGCATTTAAACTTGTAAACAACTGAACTCTTACGAAAATATTAAGATTAAAAAGATCATTTCTTAGGTCATGTTATATATAAAAACACATGAATGAAAATTGATGTGTAAAGATTTGAAGAAAAAAAACAAGAAAAAAAATAGCCACCAAAATGAGGCAAAATGGTTTAAACTTTCTATGGTAAATTTTTACAGGATGAAATTGGCTTTGATATTGTTAAAACTCAACTAAATTTGAATTGAAAACTTATAGTTTGATTTAGTCACTCTCAAATTTTGAACTGATAGTTGATTTTTAAGTGCTGCTTAGATGTGGCACAAAGACAAATTTATGGGGAACCCAGTGAGGATCAAAGTCATTACTCGGTTGTAATAGGTTTAGTGAGTCAAGCTTACTAACCATTACACCATGTCGAGGTGCCCAAATGTTTATCAGATATGATTGTATATGCCTCCTAAGGAGTTGTTTCTGAGCTGATTTTGATCTATGTATTTACCAAATAAGAGAGAAATTTTGACTGCAAAGTCAGAAGGAATTAGATCTCACTCAGGTCTATAGAAGCTGTGATCTGGAAAAAAAGGAATAGATCATTCATAGAAAGGATTGATTATATATGACATGTAAATTCCACTGCTGCTGCAGAAAGGAATGACTGTATCTGACATATTCAGATTCAACCACCTGAGTGAGAATGCAGTAACTTGGGATGATAAAATGCTACTCATATTGTTGCTTTAGAACAGAGGTCAGCAAACTTTTGGAGAGTGAAGGCCAAAAAGCTATGTAGAATCATGGAGGAGGGCCAAACTGATAAGGCTCCAGTGTCATGGAGAAGAACCATGTTATTAAATATGTGAATAAATTTTTTATGTGTTTGAAGAAAGCAAGAATTCAATATAATTTAATATCTGACAGGAATTTTGTTAAAAAAATATTACATCTTAAAAATAAATGTTTCATAAATCAGTACTGAAAAAAAAAATTCCATTAAAATTGGTTGAAAACACTATTTTATATTCATTTAAAAGTGCCTGCTCATGAAAGCAATTTTGCAGTGAAAGTGAGGCTGTATGCTAATTTTCACGATTCCTACAAATAAAAAATAAATTTAAAACACATTCTCCAGGTAAAAAGAAATAAATTTTTAATTTTGATGCAATATATTCAGAATATCAACTGTCACTTTGGTTTACCTATATTTATATCGTGTTCAGAGTAAGGTAGCAAGCTGGACAAGATTCACTTGAGGGTTGGATGTGGCCCGCGGGCTTGGTTTCTTGAAAGCTGCTTTAGAAGAAGAAACAAATCTTCTAAATTTGGTATTTGAATGTCTTTTCTAAGCATATGAGTTTTGTCTCATATACTTTTATAAACTTATGAGTTTCTCATTTGAATCTCTTTTCTAAACTTGTGAGTTTGTCATGTTTGAGAACACCTATTACAAAAATCTGAATACTTGTCAAAAAGACCCAGGAGAGCAGTTTCTCAGTTTTTAGCTGAGGTAGATCAACCTTTAGACTTTCAACCTTTGAACATTCAACATTTTGAATCGTGAATTATTTAAAGTAAGTAAATTTCTTTTGTTGCTAAGAAATTGATTTATATGAACATAGATAGACTTTAATTGTAGTAGATAGACTAAACTATCGCCCGGTTCACACTCCACCCATGTCTTTTGAACAGGTGAAGAGGCTCATTCCTTGTTCCCTGTTTAGGATGTGGTTTCTGGCTTTCTCTTTTCCAATCTTTTTACTCTTAAGTAGCCCCCTTGCGCATCAGTGGCATTACCGCCTTGCATGGGGTGATATGATTAAAAAAAAAAAAATCTGCTCTAAATGAGCATTGTTAAAATTATTTTGTTGTTAAAGAAAACACAATTATTAGTGTTTTTCGTAGGTGGCTCTAAAAGTATTCATAGTCATCTCCTATCTCACTAACTTGCACCCCCTCTCTCTCTCTCACGCTCCTTTCTTCGTCCACTTCACTCTCATCAGTATTCTCTTCTTTCTCCTACCCATTTCTTGACACCCCTTGTAACATGTCACCTATTATCATAACTTACTTAACCCCCTGCTCAATAGTGGCAGTAAAATGCCTTACTTGGGGTGACATGATTATAAAAACAAAAAAGAATAAGACATTTGAAATCCTCTTCTGAAACTTAATTCAATCCTTCACTCCTTTTCAGTTTCTTAAGATGTTACTTAATTTTATCTTAAAAGATGTTAATTTTTGACATCAGCTTCTTTAAATTTTTTTTTTCTTAAAGAGAGTGCTTGATGTAATATAATGTGAAATTAGATTATGTTCATCGGATTTACATATACATATATCCAAAGTTATATATGGCTCCCCTGTAGTTCTCATGTTTGTTCTTATCTTTTAATGTATATGAAGAAGAAAATACTTGGTTGTCAGCAAAAAAAGATGACCCAATATGTGGGCTACATAGTCACTTAAGTGCCATACGTGATCCATAATTGGGCGATCATGTCTCTTTCGATCCATGACTGACTGGGCAGAAGATTTTCCTACAGTAGATTGCCATTTCTTTCTGTGGTAGACTGGTTGCCAACCAAGACTATAGAACTTAATCTGTCTTTGTATTTAATCCATAGCTGGAGGGAGAAGATATGGATTAATACCTTTCAGAAAGGGTATTTGTGCGTTAAATAAATGCAACAAATTTAACTGGAATTTGAACTAGACTCTCTGATTTCTCATTCTGAGCTGATATCCATTGAACCCCAATGTGCATGCATAGACAACATTAGGAACGGGAAAATTAAGCTAATACAGAAATTTAACTGAGTAGTGTAGTAGGGATCATAGAAAATGTGACATTGAAATATGAAGACTTGTAGGAAGTATGCCTTCCTGAAACTAAGCAATGTATTAGGAGATAGAAAAATATTCATTACAATCAAGGAGAGGAGTACGGAACTGTGATGTAATTCTTTCTCTATGAATGCTGGACAATTTCTTCACAGGCCAGAAATTGATTTGAAGCTACAAAGGCTAGGTTGAACTGATAAATTTTAAGAATATAATGGACAAAGCATGTCAGCAATGAGGAAACCTTAAGAAAAAACAAGGAAACGTACACTTACAATCAGAAAGAGATATCTGACATTACAGAGATGCATAATGAGGAAAGGAGAGCCTTGGGAATCTAACAGACAGAATGTGCTGAAGGCAAGAGAGGTGGAGGTGGT
This sequence comes from Ascarosepion bandense, assembly GCA_037127315.1. NCBI lineage: Eukaryota > Metazoa > Mollusca > Cephalopoda > Sepiida > Sepiidae > Ascarosepion > Ascarosepion bandense. The sequence goes on from JBBBDQ010001448.1 coordinate 1,028,032, forward strand.
GACTGTTGATAACTTAATGAATTTGACTGGCTTTCAGAACAATGACAGAGGTAGTAAAAGTTAAGAAGAAATAGAAAGTTGTGGAGAGCCATGATTGTTCATGTCTGGAAAGGCCAGGGCAGGTAAAAAGAAAAAGGATGCTTTTTATATATTTTACTCTTAATTCTTTTAGAGAATGTAATTGTGTTTTGTGGTGCGGTGGATATCGGCTCGGAATGAGAAATTGGGGAGCCGAGTTCGAATTCCAGCTGAATTCATTGCATTCACTTACATGCAAATACCCTTGGGAAAGGTATTAATCCATCTATTCCTTCCACTTATGTGTTAAATAACAGGGCAGATTGGGTTCTATAGCCTTGGTCAGCAACCAGTCTACCGCAGAAAGCAATGGCAACCTACTGCGGGATAATCTTCTGCCCAGTCAGTCATGTCTCTTTCAAGACATGATCGCCCAAGCGTGAATCACGTATGGCACTTAACTGACTGAATTGTGTTTGAAAAATTGATCATTATGTATTTTTTTTTGTTCACTTCCCAACAAAATCTTATTTTCATTGAAAATAAAGCAACTGGAAAAAAAATACTGAAATAGTTAACTTTGTCCTTGTTGAAAGATTTTTTTTATTTGTATGAGGCATTCAAATTGTTTTGTGTACTGTTGAAAAAATATATTAAATTTGCCAATCCTGTTAGAAAGTTCTCTCAAAAGTAGAACTTTTTAAAATAATTTTTGTGCAAATTAGTTAAAAAAACATAGTAATAAAATTTAGGAGAGGTTCATATATATATATGTATATATATAGTCATCTGCAGACAGATCTGTTTCGCTGTATCACAGCTCATCAGTACGGTTAGACTCTGATTGCCTTTAACCCAGGATTAAAACCTGACCGAATTGGCGTCAGTTGGCGATTCTACCTCTGGGCTATGGGCGTTCGGTAGAAGAAGGCAGACTTTTTAGCATGTATATTGTCATTATACCCGCCCAATAGCCAGAGTGCTCTAATCCATTACTGAATGAGCAATGCATACATGCCAGAGTAGCTACTGTTTTTCAAAGTCTACCATTTTTCCAGAGTGCTCAATCAGGGTGTGAGAGCGTAAATATATGTTTGTGTTGAGTTGTGATAATGTTTAACACCAAGATTGTTGTTTTTTTCAAGAGTTTTATTGATAAAAGGTATTTTGGCAAGCAGGTTTTTTATTGTAAAGTGCTTGATAACCGGTTGGAGATAGCTTTGATAGGTTTAATGCAAAGAATTTGTCACTTTAACTGTGCAGGTTCATGCTGACTTTAAAGTTTTGTGAGGACATCATAATGGTGTCTTCATTAAACTTCAAAGTTGGCATGAACCTGCACAGTTAAAGTGACAAATTCTTTGCATTATATATATCTCCAAATGAATAAGAATAAAATTACAACATTCATTACAGTTATCAGTAGTTTATTACCATGATTACTAACTATGAAGTTTTCGGGACAGGTAGTGATGAAGTTATGCAATAGGATGTGCGTTGTGGTGCAGCAATGTCAAAGCAAAATGTACAATTTTGTAGCAGTTTTTCACGTTATATATCTGAGTGAATAAGAAATGAACAAAAATTTACAACGTTCAAAACATTCATTTAAAATAGTGCTTGGTATATAATATAGAGCTGTGAATATTTATTATAAATTATAGTTTAGAACATGTAGTGGATAAAAATTTGTACATGTTCTAAACTATAATTTATAATATATATATATATATATATATATATATATATATATATATATATATAATTAGAAGGATAAATTGTTATTTAAAATCCGCAAAAATGAAAATAACATTGACATCTCGTTTTAACTCATATTTACCAAAATTACAAACACACACACACACACACACACATATATATATATATTTTTTTTTTCTTTCTTTTTTGTTTTTCTTAAGGAAATATTTTCTGTATGTGTATCTTGCATGGGTGGGTACTGTAATAGTTGTTGATGCAAAAATGTAATTCAGTCAGTTAAGTGCCATACGTGAAACACTCTTGGGTGATCATGTCTTGAAAGAGACATGACTGACTGGGCAGAAGATTATCCCGCAGTAGGTTGCCATTGTTTTCTGTGGTAGACTGGTTGCTAGCCAAGGCTATAGAACCCAATCTGTCCTGTTATTTAATCCATAACTGGAAGGAAGAAACAGATTAATACCTTTCCCAAGGGTATTTGTGCATAAGTGAATGCAATGGATTCAATTGGAATTCGAACTCGGCTCCCCGGTTTCTCATTCTGAGCTGATATCCACTGCACCACAATGCACATCTTAATAATTAGTAAGCCAAAACTTGATATTTCTAAATACAACCATAAGTACTATTCGAATACTTTATTGTCGCATACTTCTTGCTGATGGAACTCTTTTTCAGCTTTTTGCCTTCAAGTCAATAATAACTACAAAAAAATGCAATGTCACTAATCATCTTTTGTCTTTTTGAATTGTATTCTTTTTATTGCCACCATTCTACTCAGTAACATTTTCTCTGTTTCCTTCAGTCTACTTTCCTTTCTTCTCAGAACCAAGTTTAAATTTCAGTTGGGTTTATTTGCATTCACTTATGTGCAGATACTCTTGGGGAATGTGTGAATACATCTCTTCTCTCCCCAGCCATGGGTTAAATAGTTGAACTTGTATCTAGGAAAATAATTATCTCCAAAACATTTAATACAATATTCACTTACAAAAAAGGAAAAAAATGACTGACTACTTTTGAGTCAGTCAAGTGTCATACGTGATATATGCTTGGGCAACCATGTCTTGAAAGAGACATGACTGACTGGGCAGAAGATTTTTCTGCAGTAGGTTGCCATTACTTGTTGTGGTAGACTGGTTGCCATCAAAGGCTACAGAACCCAATCTGTCTTGTGATTTTACCTATAGCTAGAGAGAAGAGATGGATTAATACCTTTCCCAAGGGTATTTGCACATAAGTGTATGCAACGAATTCAACTGGAATTTGAACTTAGGTCTCTCATTTCTCATTCTGAGTCGATATCCACGGCTCAAGATTAAGCCATAAAAATATTTTCTCTTCAGTAACATCCCTTGTATTTTAGTGGATTTAGTTTTCATACTAAAATCGATTCAAATCATTCACACAGGGTCAAATGGTTTTAAGCTATAGCCCACAGGAATAACTTTTTCTGGCTGTACCAGTATGTTAGTTTTGATCATGACAAATACCTACTTGTCTGCTTGCAAATAATTGTAAACATTTCCTCAAAGAGGCTAAGTCTTTGCTTATATAATGAAACACTATATAGCCTCTTATATAATGAAACACTATATAGCCTCTAACAAGCTGTTTCATGACTACTGGCGATTCTGTAATGGTGGGTTAAATAAAAGTAAGTCTTTTATCCTTCGTCTCTTTATTCAATTTGAGATGTTGACATCTGATAAAACTCATTTTTGCTCATAAATTCTCTTTAAATTCTATTCTTGACTCATCTGAAGTATCTTTGCCTGACTTTCCACTTTGAACTTAGTCTCTCTTGAGTGGTATGCATATAATGCTGTCTATGGTTTCTGTTATCATCTTTAAACATTATCTCCTCAATCATGTGGATTTGATGGTATCCCTGCAATAGTTCTTAAGAAATGTGTTCCTGAATTGTCTTCTGTTCTCTTTAAACTTTATAATAAATACCTTGCTGCTTCTATAGAAGAGGATTTCTAACAGACACAAAAGTCTGTTGGAAATCCTCTACTATAGTTTGTCTTTAAGAACTGGACAAATCATCTGATCCTTCTATTGACCTATTAGTCTTCTACCTCTTTTTGATGAAGTATTAGAGCTTCTAATTTAACTCTGACTTGGTTAGATAAGCAATATAGGTTGCACTTCTTTAGGTCAATTGCTGATATAATAATGATTATTGCTGAAAGAGCCTATCAGACTTTAAATAAGAATGGTGAAGCTCAGGCATTTGACAGGTTTTACAAATACTGATCTTCACAATTTACAAGGTTATGATGTGACTGGACAGTTGTCTTAAATGGCCATTCATCTAAAGCTTTTTTGCATTGATATAAGTGTTTACCAGGGCTTTATCCTTAGACCTACATTCTTTTAAATTTCCATCAACGATCATCCTGATTGACAAGAGTTTTCAACTCTGTATCTATAACGACACAACTATTTACTCCTGTTTTAATAGAAATTCTGATCGGTTCAATAAGGTCAAATTGGCAGCTGATTTTAAAAAAATGACCTACAGTCTGTTGTTAAATGGGGCAAGGAGTGACTTGTTAATTTTAATGTCTTCAAAATGAAAATAGAAAAATTGGTTCACTGGTAGACAATTTTTCTTTCCTAAATCCATCTTACATATTCATAAGTCTACCATTTGCCCTTGCTTGAATATTGTTGCCATATCAAGTCTGGTGCTCCTGCTATATATTTAGAGATTCTTGATAAAATTTTTAAAAATCTGCAACATTATTGGTCCAGACCTGGCATCTCAGCTTAAGTCACTTCCCACCACTGGAGCATAGCTTCTTTGTGTTTTTTTTTTATAAGTATTTTCATGGTAATTGTTACGATGAACTTCCCTCTATAGTACCAAGACTTTATGAATTTAAGTACATTACTAGATTGGTGGCAAGGTCTCTTCATTTTACACTTGATTTGGCTAGATGTAATCGTAAGTTCTACGCTAAGTTGCTTCTATTTCGCTAACTCACTTGTAGAACTTTTGCTTGCTTCCCACTCAACTTTGATGTTCAAAAATTAAAATGCAGAGATTGTTATCTTTTGTCTTAATTTTTCTTTTATTATCTCTGCTTAATAGTGTTTTTTTTTCCCCCTCACATTTTCAAAAATGCCTTGATCTTAATGGCCTTACTACTTTGCTTGGGGCGAAAAGATAAAAAAAAAAAAAAAAAAAAAAAAAAAAAACGGTATAAACATGGGCCTGTATGCATATTTACATATTGGTCATTTTATATTTAAAGAAATATACATGTTCTTTATGTATACATGAGTGTACCCCAGCCATGAAAAATAACAGGAAAATATTTGGGAGGATTACTGTGTGTGTATGTATGTATATATATATATTGTGTTTAATTGTGATACCATTCAGCGGCAAGGTTGTTATTTTTCATCGGTTATTACTGATGAAACGTATTCTGCCAAGCAGGTATTTTATTGTAAAGTGCTCAATATTGAGGTGTCGATAGAGCAATGATAGGTACAGAGAGTTTCTCTTTAATTGAGCCAATTCATAATAGAGCTGGGCATGAATCTGCTCTATTAAAGAGACAATGTTTGTACCTTTTCATATATATATATATATATATATTATATTTTGTAAGAAAGTGACAAAACATGTAGATTTTAAATCCACTGTTCAAGCATTTAGTTTTATAAAGAGTGCTCAATACGGATGATATATGGAACTTTATATATCACCCGAAGAGGAGCGGTTGTACACCGAAACATAAAAATTGTTGTGTAGTGATACTATGCTTTCATAAACCATTGTAACAACTATTACAACACACTCTATCTCTCTCTCTCTCTCTCTCTCTATATATATATATATATATATATATATATACACACACACACACTTTATTATAATAAAGAGTATATATATATATATATATGTGTGTGTGTTCTTCACTACTTAAAATAATTATTGTAAAAATATAAAATAAGGTACTGTTAAAGAGCAAACATGCAACAAATCTTTCATAAATGGTAGTAAAGAGAATGGACTGAGCTGATGCTGCCTTGTTATTGTCTCTCTCTCTCTCTCTCTCCATGAATGTGACAGGAGGGAAATATATATAATCATCCGCATACAGAACTATTTTGCTGTATCACAGCTCATCAGTGCGGCTAGATAAACCATTTGCTTCAAGCTGGGATCATATACACATACACACACACACACAAATGCACACTTCTTTGATGTACCATGTTTCTTCAGAACATGGGATCTCATGAATCTCCATAACTCCCTATCTTTTGTGGCCCTTAGTTTTGTTTCTTCCTTTAACAAGCCCCACTTCCCATTATTCTACCATCCTTTCAATCAATATTGTCAGGCAGGCGGCCTGCTGCCTTCTATCTCTCTAGCCCTCAACTTTTCCACACCCTCCTTCCTTATGTGGCTGAGCTGTCTCTTTCTGATTCTAAGAACAATTGTTCTTTTTGTTACCAGGCATGCAAATTAAAAAAAGAAAAAAATAACCTGTATGGTTGTCCATTTATTAAATTTCTCCAAAGATAACAATGGAATATGAACTATGTAATTATAATAGTGTGTCTGATTCTTTTGTTTTCTATAATCACAATTTGGCACAGACACCTTTTAATTAAAAAGTTATAATTAATAAGAACAATCACCTTTTAGTATCTTCAATATGAAATCAAAAACAGGTGGGTGGATTTCTCCTATAGTTCTCTTGTATTTTATTTGTCAATAGTTATGTGTTTTGAAAACCATTCAGAAATGGAATATTTCTGGGTAATAGCGTTTTATGTCATCTCTGAATCCAGTTCTTCAGACCCCAACAACTACACCATAGACTGCATTAACTAAAAGTAGTTTCTTTTTCTTATTCTGCATAACTATGTACAGTAATACATGTGGTTGGTTGGTTGTTTTTGTTTTATGGCATATCAACCTCGGCGGGTCATTTATTGCCAACTAAATTTTATTTATTTATTGCTGGTAATACCTTTTTCGTTCAACAATTTATTGTTGTTTTTATATAAATTTTGTGTCTAGTAATACTTTTTTCTTTTCGAGTACCAAGGTTCATTGGGATTTGTTTTTAAGGGCAGGGTCCCCAAGTCCAACCCTGTTATTTAACCCATAACTGGAGAAAAGGGATGGATTAATACCTTTCCCAAGGGTACCAGTGCTTAAGTGAATGCAGAGTATTCAACTGGAATTCAAACTCGGCTCACAGATTTCTCTGCACCACAACGCACATCCGTCACTAAACGCTTACAGCACCTGGTATTCTCAAGCAGTCACCCATCTAAGTACTGACTAGGCTCAACATTGCTTAACTTTGGTGATCGAGCAAGAACCAGTGTATTCAACGTGATATGGTTGTAATACATATGGGGAAAAAAACACCAAAAAAGGAGGGGGGAAAAGAGCATGAATAATAAAAAAAATCAGTATAAAGAGGTGCCGTGATACAAGAAGATAAAAATAAAGTGATAACCGGTTTTCAGTCCTCTCTCTTTGCAGCCAATTAAGGACAAATGTATAAATTGTGTACATAATGTTTTTAAAAACCCAATAATTTAAGAACAGCCCAGGAATCAGCATTATATTAATATGATTATATTAAGGTCCAGCAGCTATTCCTTCTACTTAGAAAAACAAGGCTGCCTAAACCTACTGTATAATGTCACTAATATTTTCAAGTGGTAAGCAGTGCACTCAGCTGATTATGGTAAAAGAATCCCAAACAAACAGAACTGACAAGGTTTTGCAATAAACAAGACAAAGAAAAGAGGAAAATATATGAAGCACATAAACAATGTATACAAGGCAAAGCAACAGTCATATGACAAAAAAGTTAACTAAATACTCATTGGGATTGAATAATTGAACATAGGGTTCTGACTTCAAGACAGTTTGCAGTCATTTCCAGATATACTGGAATCAACAATTTTTTTAACCATTGTGCATACAATTCACATATTTGTCATTGATTGACTCTGAATAGTGAGGATTGAAAACTGATTAACCACTTTTTTTTTCTTATCCTATTTGTTTTTACTGTTTTAATTAACCTTTGTGTAGAGATTTATTTTATCATTGTTCTTCCCCATTTGTTTGTGTTTTTTCCATATTTACAGTTATATACAATTTTAATGACTTTTGTAGATTTGATATTGTTATTCATAACACATTATTTTATGAGTACTGTTTTTCTTTCTAAAATGTATTTAAAAAATGAAAGTATGCTGAATCTTAGTTTTCCATTAAAAATCAAAATGGGAGCAAATGTGATATTTTATATGACAAAATTAATGCAAAAACATATATTAAAACCATTATTATCTAAAGTTAATGTCATAATAAAATCCAATAATTTTATTCGATATTTTTAGATATTATAAACGATGTGTACAAAAGCAACCCTGCTGCTAAAACACATTTTGAAGAATCATTTTTTTTCTTTTTGATACTTTTATAATCAGAAAAAAAGGTATATTTATGACAAATAGTTGCTTTATTTCTAAATAAAATAAAAAGATACTTTCATGTTGATTTTGCTGAATGTCATATTTTTCTTCCAAAATTCATACTTTTGATATTGCTTTTTGTTTATTTAAAGTATTAGTTCTAAAGTTCTTTGGTCCTGGATATGACAAACTGCATCTGGCAGCAAGGCCTCTCATTAGGAGGTTGTGAGGAGCATGGAACCACCTCTTAACTGCTGTTGTTCCTAGGTTCATCCTGACCCGGGGTGGTAGCACCTGTTAGGGTCCCAACAATGGGCAAATAGTTTGTCTGGGCAAATAGTTTAACTGGGGTCAAAGCACCATGAAAGTTTAAAAATAGACTTTTATAGAAATATATACATTTTTGAAGGAAAAATATTACCAACAATACATTTTTAAAAGAAAAAAAATTATTACCATAACACATTTTTGAAGGAAAAAAGAATTATTGCCATAATACATTTTTTGAAGGAAGAAAATGATTACCAGCAATACATTTGTGAACACAAAACTATAAGACATTTAAAATTTTCTAAGATAAAAAAATTTTCATCAAAATCTAACTGAATCAACCTTCTCACTATAATCGAACATTAAAAAAATATCTTAAAACCCTGCCTTTTTGGCATTAAATAATTCTAGAGGTTGATATGCCGTTAAACAAAACTCAAACATCCTCAAACTAAAGTTCTCAATAATTATATATTAATAGTAATAAATTCTTAGTTACACTATGACTTGGTTTTTAGAAAAGAACTCCATGAACTGAAATCAACTATTTGTGATCTACAAATCTTAAACAGCATGATACTTTTGTATCTGGTTTTATTAATAAAGTATGATCCTTTTCTTAAGATATCTATAGTAGTCAAGGGCCCATTGCTATTAGAGATGAGCATAAGACCCTCATCACAGTATAAGCAAATTAGTTTGGGGACAACAATACTGCTTAAAATATATATATATATATATATATATATATATATATATAAAGATATAAATATTTACTAGATCAGCAACTTGGGATGAATTATATACCCCCATAGGTGCAACAATTTTATTGTAGGGACCATTAGTCCAAGTGGAATAGTCAAAGGCTAGAATTAACTTTTTAGCTGCTAGAACAATCTTAACAGTTTGGTGTAATATAAGCCTTCACTGGTCAGTTGACCCTGCTATTCACCTCAGGGTGCTTGACAAAATCCAACAGAGAATCTGTAATGGGATTGATACCAATCTGGCAGCTCGGCTGCAGTCGCTGTCTCACCAGCATGATGTGGCTTCCCTGTGCCTCTTCTATAAATAATTTCATGGCTTCTGCTCCAATGAACTTAATTCACTGGTGTCCCCTAGGTATGAATTTACATGAGCTACTAGATTAGCAACTAGGTTCCACTCTTTTACAGTGAAACCGATAAAATGTAACCGCAATTTATACTCTAACAGCTACTTTTCACGCACTTTCCACCTGTGGAATTCCCTTCCGTATACTTGCTTCCCCAACAGCCACAATCTCCAAGGATTTAAATGTAAGGTCAATAGACATCTCCTATCACACTAACTTTCATCTATTCTCTCAAGCTCTTTTTTCATCTACTCCACCCCCATCCTTGGTATTCTCATCTGTCTATTACCCTTCTCCTGACATTTCCTATAACTAACCACTCTTTCTCATCACTTTAATAATTTCCTTACTTGTTTTATTTTAGTTTCTCCAACCTGTAGTTGGCATTTTTGGGTCTTCTTTTTGCTGATGACTATACATTCAGGTTTCTTAAAGTTTATGCTTAGTCCTTTCTTCTTGCTTCTCTTGCTACCTTCTGTAGGAGGTTCCACATTCTGCTATCAGCACTGTGTCCTCTGAGTAGCTTACATTACTGAGATTGTGGCTGCCAATGACGTATCCTGACAAGGGTTTTATTTCTTTCAGAATTTTTTCACTGTATAAGTTGAAAAGACCTGGTGAGAAAGCATTATCCTTGTCTTATGCCCCTTTCTATTTTTGAATTCCTATCTGTATGCAAGCAGTTTGCTGCCAGTATATATTCTTGATTATTCTAACATCATTTCTGAAAATGTCGAGATTGTCAAGCATCTTTATCAAGACTTTAGTCTACTTTTGTCAAAGTTGGAATTTGACTTTAAATTATCAAAAAAATAACTAAGGAACTATGTTTAATTCTCTGTCCCATTCTGGAAGGATCTTTCTGATACCATTAATTGGGTTTACCAATACTAAAGAAAATCTAGAACTTTTTTCTTATATTTAACATTTTAGATTTTTATACTTCTATCTCTAAAACTTCATAGATTGCTGTATTAACTTTGTTAAAAACCATGTAGAGATCACCAAGACGAAAATTAAGATTGTTCTAGCAGCTAGAAAGTGGATTCTAGCCTTTGATCATTCCACCTGTACCAATGATCCCTACGACAAATTCAATGGTCATATGGGAGTATATGATTCAGCCCAAGTTGCTGATCTAGTAGGTATTTATATCTTAAATACCTTAAGTAGTATTGTAGACCCCAAACAAATTGGCTTATATCATATTGAAGGTCTTATATTCATCCCTAATAGCAATGGGTCCTTGACTACTATATATATATATATATATATAATAGTGGAGTTGCATACAAAAATTTGCTTAGTGTTGTATGAAAGATTCAATGGCAAAAAAAATTGAAAACATTGACAAGATAAAAAAAAAGAAGAAAAATGTCTTCAAGAAAGTTGAAAAAAAAGATAGATTACAATGATTGTAAGCAATAAAAATAGAATGACCAGTAAAACAAATATTTGAAGAAGTTTGCCAAACAAGAGAGATACAGAATGTTAACATTGTTGGCTAGTTAACTCAGATGATTTAGAAGACAATATTGTGGATTGGAGTAATGTTTTGGTATCATATTTTAGGAAAATAAATTTATAGGTCCCTTCAGAGTTAATGATGGTGTGAAGATAAAGGCAAACATTTATTGGTAGTTTTCTTTTTGGACAATATATATGTATATGTAAGATCAGGTGGTTATGCAACCTTTGTTTTTTGACCTTTTCAGTTTCATCAAGTAAAACAGAAAAGGTTGAAACCAAGGAAGTATAACTGGCTGATCTTTCCTACTTGAATATTTAAATGGTTTACATGTTAAATCTTAATTTTCCTTCAAAGATGTAATGAGCATTTTATAATACAACTCTTTACTGGTTTAATTTAAATCTGACCTATGACTGTTCTGTCTGTGTGTGTGTGTATATATATATATATATATATATATATATTTTTTTTTTTTTTTCAAAGTCATTCAGAATATATACATATATATTTTCAATGTCATTCAGAATTGTTTTTTTTCTTTTTTAAATTGTGTCACCCCAAGCAAGGCATTCCACTGCCACTATAGCGCAGGGGGTTACATCAAGGGATTGGGTATAGGAAATGTCAGGAGGGTGATAGACGACTTAGGATGTACATAGGGAGAGAGTTGGAGAGAATGGGAGTGAGTTAGTGTGTTAGGAGGTGTCTATTGACCTTACATTTAAACTCCTGGAGGTTGTAGCTGTTGGGGAAGCAAGCATGCAGTAGGGAATTCCACAGGCGGGAAGTACGAAGAAAGAAGCTGTTGGAGTAGAAATTGCGGTAACATTTCATCGGTTTCACTGTAAAAGGGTGGGACCTAGTTGCCAATCTAGTATCTCGTGCAAATTCACATCTAGGGGGCACCAGTGATTTAAGTTCATCAGAGCAGAAGCCATGAAAGTATTTATAGAAGAGACACAGGGAAGCCACGTCACGCCGGTGAGAGAGACACTGCAGGCGGTCAGCCAAGTCGGTGTCAATCACACTACAGATTCTTCGCTGTATTTTGTCAAGAACCCCGAGGAGAATAGAAGGGGCACCCGACCAGATGTGTCAGCAGTACTCAATACACGGGCGAATAGTGGATTTATATACTTGCAGGATAGATTCAGGCGGAAAGAATTTCCGGGCCCTGCACAGAGAGCCGACTTTCATAGCTGCGGATTTAGCAATAGTTTCGACGTAGTCATTCCACTTGAGGTCCGCTGAGAGTGTCAGGCCAAGCAGGCGTAGTGATTTACTCTCTGGGAGGCAAGCCTGTTCCATGCTAATGGGAGGGAGGTGCAGTTGTCTGTGGTGGTTAATTGACAGCAGCTTCGTTTTGGAAGAATTGAATTTTTACGAGCCATTTCTTACCCCAATCCACCACGGATTGGAGGTCCTTCTCAAGCTCGGCAGCGAGGTTCGCCTTGTTACCAACACCAGGTTTTTGATCGAGTCGAGAGTAAACTGTGGTATCATCGTCGGGGAGATCATTGATATAGATTAGAAAGAGCGTAGGACCTAGGATAGGGCCTTGGGCTACACCCGCGTTTCTAGGGTAGTTCTGGGAGGCATGTCCATTTAATACCACCTTCAGCGTGTGGTTAGAGAGGAATGACCGGATTAAGTCCAACAAAAGTCCAGTTATGCCATAGCTTCGCAGTTTCCGTAGAAGGCTGGCATGCCATACTCTGTCGAATGCTTTAGAGATATCTGAGGCAATGGTTCGGGCTTCACCATTCTTGTCGAGAGCCTGGTATATATACTCGGTGATGGTTGTTAGCATATCAGCAGTGGACCTGGTGAAGTGGAAGCCATACTGTTTGTCCGAGAGGAGCCCGTGGGCTGTGAGATGCTGAACGACCTCGGCATTGATAATGACTTCAAACACTTTGCCGAAGATCGGAAGAAGGCTGATAGGGCAGTAATTTGTGGGGTCTGAGGGTTCACCAGTGTTCTTGAATATTGGAACCACAGAAGAAGACTTCCAACAGGCAGGAAAACAGGAGGAAGATAGGCAGAGGTTGAAGAGCTTAGAAAGGACAGAGGAGAGTTCAGGGGCACATTTCTTCAAGACTATGATTGGGATTCCGTCCCCACCATTTGCTTTGTGAGGGTCCAGTTTTGAGATTATGCTAGAAATCAGCAAGGGCGTGATGTGGATGTCGTTCAATTGGGCCTCAGTTCTAGATGGGAAATCGGGTGTATGGATTCCAGACGAATCCAGAGTCGAATTGGTCGAGAATCTATGGGCAAAGCATTCAGCCTTGTCCGCTGAGGAGGTGAGGACCTCAAACTCATTTATTAGTGGGGGTATTGAAGACTTACTCTTGCTAAGCACGCGTTTGCAGAGGTGCCAGTAGTCTTTGGTACCGAAATATATTTTCAATGTCATTCAGAATATATATATATATATATATATATATATATATATATATATTTTTTTTTTTTATTGATTTTTATTCATTTATTTATTTTTTTGAATGACATCAAAGAAGCTTTAAGCTAAAAACTATATTCCTACAAGATAATACTCCTTTACATTCTGCAAAGCTGACTGTTTTCTACCTTGCCAAGGAGAAATTTAGAGAACAAATTCATGGAATAGTTACCAGCATCTTCAGATGCTTATCCAATGAAAACTTTTGGTCAGTTATGAAGAGATGTATGCAAGAATAGAAAAAAGTAGAAAAATTAAAATAAGTGGTGAAAAGATTAATGAATGCCATAGGATGCCTATGAGTCAATATTAACATGTAAAATAATAAATCGTTCAGGTGTATAGGATAATGTATTTAAATATATGCTTGATCACTTCTTTTTGGATGATATTTTTTTTTCTCTAAATAAATCAAACTTTGTATTTTGTTCATATAATAACAACTGACCTCTGCAAACAATTTATCATCAATAACTTTAGAGATAGATATAAAAATAAAATTCACATGGCTTATTTATCGTATAAAAATATCCCCAAAGTTGTGCCAACATTGTTTAATATAAATCCCATTGTGAAAACATTGTTACATACCCTTCTTGTATACATAAACTTCAAACCGAATTGACTATCATCTTCATGGATGTATGAAAATATACAATTATATTATTATTCTTCTTTGGTGACATGGTGTGGTGTACAGGAGTGGTCAACGGTAGACATGCATATGAGGGAATTGATTGTTGGGTTTGTCTTTTCCCTGCATTCTCAGATCTGTCTCTTATATAGGCCAAAATTTGCTCAATTGCATCATTTTTTTCCCAGGCACATTGTTTATATTCTCAAATTATTATTATTGTTTTGGCCACTGCCTTTCTATGGTTTATATTCTCTGACCTTGAATATAGCTGTTTATCAAAGCACCCCACATTCCTTTAATGCAAAGCTGCTCTTGTATTGTTCATTTTCCAAAAATAATATTTATTTTGATGTAAATACATTTTTATTTTTATATTTTTTAACCTGGAGAACAGCTGTCTTAACACTATTTCGCCTGTCACCTGGCATCTGCATTTTTGACTTTTCAAAAGAATATTTTCGTTTTTATTTTGCCAGCTTGCATTTTTCTATCAAACAATATTTGTTTGATGTCAATACACTTCTAAGCAAATTTATTCACTGCGGTCATATCATTTTTCAAAATGTTCACCTGTGTTCATTTTAAGTGCATTTCCTCCTCAACCACCTCTCCACCACAAAACCACGACAATCGTAGAAAACACTTATAACATTAAAAAAAAAAATCAATGATACAGAACAGCACATGCAAAAGTAATACAAAAAAAATATCATTATCAAATATTCTCTCCACCTTCTCGGTTGGCTTTCTCTCTTTCTCTCTTATATAGGCTGAATTCCTCGATTGCGTCATCTTTGCAACGTATATTGTTTATTATTTTCGAATTATTATTATTGACTTTGCAATGGTTTATATTCTCTGACTATGACTGTTTACCAAAACAAAACACAATCACACTCCCTCAATGCAAAGCTGACCCCATGTTCTTAATTTTCCAAAACTAATATAAATAAGCTTTTTAATTTGCATAATAATCTGACATTGTATACATTATTCTTTTCTTTGATGCATTTCAAAAGCTGAGTAGAGTATTAAGAGACATGGAAATTTCATTGGAAACAAAGAAAAGAGTATGGGACTGTCATGTGATATCTGTTCTCCTGTATGGCAGCAAATGCTGGACAATCTTATCAAAGATAAAGGAAAGACTCGAAGCAACAGAAATGTGATTCTATAGAAGAATGCTAAAGATACAATGGACCAAACATATGAGCAATGATGAGGTTTTGGAGAGAATGAAAATGAAAATGAAAAGGAAACTTGTACTTAACATCAGGAAGAGACAGCTAAAGTTTCTGGGACATATAATGAGGAAGGAAAGTGTTGTATACTTACCTATATACAAGAATGGAATATTCCTATCCTCTTTAATACATGGACACTATTAATGTAGAGTAGAGTGATTATACTTCTTTTTTTTTTTAATAATCATATTGCCTCAAGCAAGGCATTTTACTGCCACTGTTTTGCAGGGGATTACATTGGAGGAAAGTTATGAGAAAGAGTGACAGGTTATAGGGGGTGTCAGGAAATAGGTAAGAGAAGGATGAGAATACTGATGAGAGTGGAGTGGATGGAGAAAGGAACATGAGAGGATGCAGATTAGTGAGATAGGAGATGACTCTTGACTTTACATTTAAGTTCTTGGAGATTGTAGCTGTTGGGAAAGGAAGTAAATGGAAAGGAATTACACAGGTAGGAAGTGCGAGAAAAGAAACTGCTGATAAGTTGTTTCCTAGCAGTGTATCTACTTTACGCAGTGTGTGAGTCTTGTATTTGTTGATATGCTATTATTCCCAACCTTTGTTTTGGTGATTACTCACGCAGTAACCTTTTAAGGTTACAACAGAAAGCTTGGAGAATCTAATACACATGGGATGAATAAAAAGATAAAGTGACAGTCAAAAGTAACATGTGACCTACTTGATGGGTTTGACCAAGTGGATGGCTGAGCAGGGTTTGGGAGCGATACCAAGAGAAAAACTATTAAAAAGTGACAAGGGATAGTAGAAGTCCATGATCATTTATGTCCTTAAAGAACACTGCACCTGAGTAATTAGCATTTTCATCACTGAATGTTCTTGGACATCTTTCTGAAAGTTTCAAATCTCACCATGGTTGATTTGTCAGGAAGGTGACTTCTTGATGTTATTGATCTGGAGGAGGGGATCTCAGTGAGTGGCACCTTTAAAAACTGCCTGAAAACAACACCATGGGTTGACCCAAGCCCTGTGAGTAAAATTGGGAGTTGTCAATGGTTGAGCTAGCACAAAGTTCAGACTGTTGACAACACCAGATGATGTGCTCTCTCCCAGAAACTGTAACTAAGGTCTGCTAAGCATAGCTGCAGTATGAATCACAATTGAACTTTGTGGCTGTTGAACAAACAAATGTTCCAGAGCAGGCATCTGCAATGGGGATTAGCTAGCAGCCCTGTTAGACAGACATCCTTGGTTATGAGTGGCTAACCATACAAATAACCTGTGTATAAAATTCTGAAAAATTATTTTTTTTATCTACATGAAAGCACCACTTTCTGAAAGGTGTTAAAATTACATTATGGTGATAGCCTAGATGTGGCACAAAGCCTAAAGAAACAAAGTATGGGGGCACCCAGAGAGAATCAAACTCACTACTTAGTCATAATTGGTCTAGCAAGAAAAGCTTGCTAATTATTACACTACTTAAATGTGACATCAGGCTGAAAGTATAGAGCACCCAGTGAGGATCAAACTTGCTGCTCAGTTGTAATGATTTTAGCAAGACAAGCTTTTTTTGTATTAGATTATTGTTTCATTATAGTAGTTTTAAGAAATAAAATTTATCCAGTAATGTCCATATAAAAATAGGATTTTGAAATGTTTGCACCATCGTAATGTAGCCTCCCTGTTCCTTTAATGGAAAGATTTTAATGGTAATTGTTCTGATGAACTTTCCACTATAGTACCTAGACTTTATGAATTTGAGCATTGTAGATTGGTACCAAGGTCTCATCAATTTACTGTAAGTTCTATGTTAACAGTTTCTTCTTTTGCACATCTCACTTGTGGAAGTCTCTTCCTGCTCCATGCTTTGCAGCCAACTATGATCTTCGAAACTTTAAATTCAATATTGAACCTTTTCTACTATCTTCTTGATTACTTTTCTATTGTTTTTGTTCTTTAATAATCTTTCTCTTGTTTTTTCTTATTCTTTTACACCCATCAATATCTGTATTGGCTCTTTCATGTTTGATGTTACTGGAAATTTTCCTAACTCCTTTCACTTCTATGCTGATCTTATTTTAATAATTAGATTTATATGGGGAGGGATTGCAAACTAAAATTTGTTGTAATGTGTCTATTACTTAGTTGATTTGAGTCACTATTAGTGTAAGTCCAGCTGCAGATTACTACTTTGTCTCAGAAGACTGCTTAATATGGTTTTACTGTCTTGGTATTTACCCAAGCCCACCACCCCACACGACTGATTTCAATTCTTGTTCTCATTGATAGTTCAAAATTGTTTTCTGTTTTTTTTGGGCATGACATATTTTCTATTCTACAACCACGTTTCCCACACACACAATATTGCAACTCTATCAAAATTTTCAGAGCAAATGTTCAGATGATATCCATTCTCTTGTCCCACCAATTACTGTTAAGACACTTCATATTACTTCTTTATTTCCCCAGTGTTCCAAATGTAATAAGGACGTTTCACTCAAATGTTTTTTTTCTCAGAGAACTGTCACTTTGTGGATCAGACTCTTGCATGGTTGCTTTCCTGAGTACTACAATCTTAGCCTCTTTAAGTCACAGATCAATTGTTATCTATCCTTCTTATCTTCATTTCCTGCTATATTATTTAAATTATTTACTTACAAGTTATTGTTTTCATCTTTGTTGTTGGTATGATAACATTTCGACTGTTGTACTCTTTAGCCTTCATCAGGTGCTTGTTGATCTAGGCAACGTATAATGAATTTCAAACTAAACCCCTTATTTAATCTAAAGAGGCAAATTATCCTCACTCCACTGTTGTCTAGTTCTTACTATGATTTCTTTCACTCATATCTTACAGCTATTGCTATTTCACTTACAGCTCAACTTTTAGTCACCCCTGAAACTTTTATGTGATTGATGAATTTTAGTAAAACTAAACTGCAAAGACTTCAGAGTGAATGCTTTTTTGTGCATAATCTTCCAAGTTCTTCATATGTCAGCCAGAGTAGGAGACTAACAAGAGAAAAGAAAAAAGAATGAAAAAAAAGATTGGTTGTGGAAGATGCTGGTTTGATAATTCTCATGTAGAAAGTCTGTTGTTTTTATAGACTAAAAAAAAAAAAAATTTTGACAAGTGAAAGCAAACCAGAAATCCTATAAAACTGATGTTGTCTTTCCCACAACTTAGTGATAGCGTTAGATGTTCACATTACCATCTTTTTTTCTTCACTTCCTTTTGTTCTTGTTTTTCTGCAAACACTTATATTCACACACATGAATTGTGTTTACATTCTTGTTCCAAGAGTCTTCATGACATAATAAGCTCATATTTGCATATAATACAAAAATCAAAGCAATACAGTGAAATAAAGTTTCTCCAGAAAATATCTCCACAATATGTCCATTCACTTTAAATTGCATCGTTATAGTCATATCACTTGATTTTTGTCTAATTACCAGTTAAGAAATATTGAGCATGGTCAATACTTGGAGGGGTGACCATTGAGGAATAGCAGGTGTTGTAAGGTATATGTCAGGTTTAGCAAGCTGACAATGAATATGATCTCATTACTTATACTAAAAAAAAAAAAGACCTCAATGCGTGGTGGTGCTTCTGGACTGACAATACACAAAACAAACTGTGTCTCCAGTCATGTTCCAAGGGATTCTTCAACTAATGACCTTATATTTATTTATAGTGTAAGAATCGAAGCATTACCATGAAATAAAGTCTCTCGAGCAATACCTCCCCAATGTAACCAGATTTTGTCCATTTACATTGAATTGCCTGGTTGCTGAAAAATATTGATTTTTTTTTTTTCTTTAATATTTTAGAAGTGGGGCCCCTTTTTATAACAAGGTTAAAAATCAATCCATGACTTTTTACAATTATTGAAATTAGTTGTTATTTACAAATTTCAAATTGTACTTACACCATTGATATCTAAATTTTTTTTTTTTTTAATTTTGTGAATATTCATTTTATTAACCTTTTCTGATAGCACACCCACAAACATTTATGGATAATAATTAGTTATTTAAAGAATAGGCTGATATGTTAGTTTAATTTTATGAAAATGTTTATTTTTGAATTAAAAGTGACTATATCCATTTGTTCTTTTAAACTATTGATTCTACTCTGATCCTCGTTTAAGCAATGTTGAGATGAATCAGTACTCTGATGTGCAACCACTGGGGAATACCATGTGCTATAAGCTACTTGATAAATGGTGGATACAATCTTGCTACTTAGACAGACAGAAGACCTCGATATGTGGAGGTGCTTCTGGACTGACAGGTCACAAGACCTACCTGGATTTGGTTGAGAGACTTTGATTGCATGGTTTAAAATGTTTTGTTTTTGTTTTATTTTATTATCTGTTAATAGCCATGTATTCTTGCAAAAGAAAGTAGTTTGGCTTCCCATTACCTTCTGTAATGTTTTCTTTCTTTTTATACTGGTTGCCAATCAAAACTAGAGAACACTGTCTACTCTTGAATTTAACCCTCACTCAGCTGGAGAGAGAAGAAACAATTTTATGTGTTTCTGAAGGGCATTAGTGTGAAAGTTAATCTAACAGATGAGCCCTCAATTTGAACTTGACTCTCCAGTTTCACTTTTCACACTGGTAAAAGTGTGAAAAGTGAATTTACATTACCCACACATTCAAAATATGACTGCCAAACCAAATTAGATTCAGTTTCAGCTCAGTTTTGAAGCTCAGTAATATATATATATATATATATATTTTTTTTTTTTTTTTTTTTTTTTTTGTTTTCATGTTATTCTTTCCTTAGGTACTTCTGATATTTTGAAGTTGAAGTGGTTACCTTGATACAAGGCAGCTAATTCATTAGCTTTTTCTTTTGTAGCATTACTTAAATAGACTGGTTTACTTGTGTTAAAAAAAAAGGGAAAAATTTATTGTAATAATTTTCATAGAGTTATTGACTTTCTTTAGCAGGCAAGATTTGTTAGAACTAAAAGAAAAATTTTTTTAGAATTTTTTTATAGGTTTAGAAGTGGTGCTCCTGTTTATAATATAAATGCAATAACAAATTGATCCCTGACTTTACAGATTTATCTGGACTTAATTATTTTGTGCAAAAACAGCCACTTTCCTCTTTTTTTTTTTTTTTTTGCATGAAGATTATTTTAAATAAATATATTCATTTTTAATTAAAGAACATTTCATAGATTAAGTGAATTACTTAATTTAAAATAACTAATTATTATCCACCACTGTTTTTGCATATGCTTCCCCAAAATCTCTGCCCAATCCAGAAGTGTTTAAATAGAAAAAGTTTTACAAAGTTCATAAAATATATATGCAGATACCAATGCTGTAAGCACAGTTTGAAACTGGCATTTGTAAATGACAGCCAGTTCCAATAATCCTGTAAAAGTCATGGATTGATTTTATCCTTATGAACAGAATTGCCACTTCTCAATTGTTGAGGAAAAAAAATGAATATTTTTTAATTCTGACAAATGTGGCTTGAGAAAGATTTAATGAATGTTAATTTACAATAATTATTCTCTAAAAACATTTCCCCCTTTTTTTTATGAGTGGCTTTGTTCATTTACCATTTATATAGTGCCTCTTTTGCATTTATATTTCTATCTAACTTTGTTTTTCTTTCTTTCTTTTTGTTTTTTAGGGCCTTGGATATTGACCAGTTCTGTATAGAAGCCCTGTGTTACCTTACTTTGTATAATTTGTGCAGAGTTGGAGATTACAATGAGGTAAATTTACTCAGTTATTTTAACTCTTTGTTGCATATTGGTTATAATTGTAACCAAGATGCAACAAAGGGTTAATACAGCTAATTTCAAACTGATTTTCTTTTTAAATATCCATGTTGTAGCTCTGCTGGTGAGGCTTAGAAGACATGGGCTGCATTGTATTCTGGGTGGTTTCTTCTGGGTAGATACCTGCAGATTCAAGAATGAACCAAACCTGTTTTTTTTTTTCTGACTCAGTTGTAAACAAGATGTATTTATTAATTCATTCTAATGTTTGTCCTATAAAATTTATATTTGATATGAAATAACTCAAGGAAAGTTTATATGTTGCTAAATCAACTGACTAACCATATTTATCCTCTGTTTGTATAATTTGAGTCTAAGACAATTTATCATTGGCAATATCTTGCCACAAACTCTTAGACATCTATGATTTATTGCTAAACTTATTTAAAATGTATTGGAACAGAAAACAATTCATTTATGGCAAAAAGTGTATTACTACTAAATTTTACTTTACAGAAAAATGATTATGGCTTTAAATATTTTAGATGAGTTTTTTTTTTTATACTAGTTGCCAATCAAAGCTTGAGAACAGTTTACTCTTTTATTTAACTCTGAGCTAGAGTGAGTAGAAGCAATTTTGTTTTTCTGAAGAGCATTAGTGTGACAGTGAGTGCAACAGACTAGTCTTCAATTTGAACTCTGCTCCCCAATTTCACTTTTCACACAATTACATTACGAACACTTTTAAAATATGAGTGCCTATTCCGTTTTAGCTCAGTTTTGAAGCTATGTAATATATTTCTTTTTTTTTTTTTTTTTTTTTTTAAGATATTTCTAATGTTTTGATGGTGAAGTGGCTACCTTGATACAAGGCACCTAATTTAGTAGCTATTTCTTTTGTAGCACTACTTAAATAGATTGGTCCTCTTGTTAAAAAAATTCATCAGGGAATAATTTTTATAGATTAGCATTCATTTGACCTTCCTCAGGATACAACATTTGTCAGAATTGAAAAATAAATAAATATATATATATATATATATATATATTTTTTTTTTAAGATTTTGCTTTTGTTCTTGTCTTGTTATTAGGGACAAGAAAAGGACACAATCTCTATGTGATTGGGCCACACGTGGATTAAGAATTTCTGTCATTTCATGTTGACACATGAGTGAACCAGACTGCTGTTTTTTTTGTTTTTTTTTTCAAGGCACCATCTCTAGAAAGATTGCCAACTAAGTCTCAAGAGCTTCTATCTGCCCATTAGTATAACTTCTGATCAGGTTCATACACACAATTTAACTCACAAAGCATGGGTCTAAAACATTGTATGATTGTCAGTCAGCTTCCTCTAGTGCTTCATGATGGAATCATCACCACATGATGTTATTCTCAAGAAATCACCTTCTTAAACTTGGTGAGATTTGAAACCTAGGTCTCACTAATACTTTAAACTATTTGGCCACATGGATACTTTTGCCTATGCACTTACTATTATAGTGTTTCAATTATTGTAAACTTCTGAAGAAGGCTGAAAGGTAGGTTACTTGACCCTAACAACCAAAATGAGGACATTAGTCTAAGTGGGAATCAGTATATAATAAAAGGAAAATAATTTGTCAACTTGTATTCAAGGAAATTTAATTTTCACTTATAAATTCTGTTGTATTGCTGAGGTGGCAGGACAATACCCACAAGATGTGTGCTGAGTATCTACAGTACAATATCCATGCTAAGGGATATTAATACAAATAAGACAAGCACCAGAAGACAGAACAATAAATAGAAGAGTGGAGAGATTAATTTGTTATAGTCGCAGAGATCATAGTCCGATAGTAATTGTCAATGACACTCAGAAATCCCCGACTGCTATTAGTCTTTATTTTTATATCTAACTTGATCCAAAGACCATTCCATTCTTGAGTGCTAGAGGGGTGTTAGCTGCTCTACAACAAATTCTTTATACAATTTTCTATTTCTGATTTGTCATTTTTGGTAAATTTTGGTCTTTTTTGTACTTGCAGAAACAAATATATATATTCTATTTGTAGAGCAAGTGTTTTTTTTTCTTTTTTTAGGCTCATAATTATCTTTCTAAATTGCTGAACAGTTTGGACATGTTTGAACCAAGCAGCAAATCACTTTATTACAACATTGCCCGATTGATATCGCGTGTGGTTCGTATACTTCATCATTTTACATTTTACACCCATTTTGTATCTTTGTCAATTAAAAAAGAAATAAATTTTTTTTTTTATGAAATTTGAACTTTCATCTTGTATTTTTCTGATATGGGTTACTCCTTATCAATTTTGCTATGCAGACTGGCCAAATTTAGTCACATAGCCACTTTTTTTCTTTACCATATTGTTTACATCTAGTAGTAGATGTAAGAGTTTTAAGTTGTGTGATTTTCTTTAATGAAACCTCTTCATTATGAATTTTAACAAATTTTTCATTCTATTATTTTCGCTTTTTATTGCAATGTTCACATTTATTTTCTAGTTTGCATCCATTAAAAAAATACATATTGGAAATTTAAAAACTACAAAAGAAGAAATCCCCCACCTACCCAAGAAATAGAAGACTGACTGTAAGTGTCATAAAAATATGAAAGGTGAACTTGTTAAAATTATTAATGAGTATGTTCATTGAAGAAATTTAGTCAACTGCGATGTACATTCAAATTATGATTCAGGATAAGAGTAGCCAAATAACTAGTGGGTCTTTGTTAATCAAATATTGATCATCTAGAATGATAATTTTCAGATTTACTTTTGTTAATGACTTAATATTTCTTTATATATAAGATATTTTATTATAAACTGTGATAATTGCATTTTTTAATTTCAGTAAATTTTTTAAGGTGAGAGCTAAAAAAAAGGATGTTGCCATAATTAGAGAATTTAAAAAAGTGTACATTGTCCTTATTTTTGTCGTGCTTATTACGACATTCTGGGTATTGTGCCCTCTGACCTTATTCAAATCTAATGTCGATTCAGGTCACCTTCAGCTGGAGGTTAGTCAGTTAAGTGCTGTATGTGATACATGCTTGGGTGATCATATCTCAAAAGAGACATGACTGACTGTGCAGATGATTTTCTTGCTATAGGTTACCATTATTTTTTGCTGTAGACTGGTTGCCAATCTGATCTGTTTTGCTGTTTAACCCATATCTGGAGGGAGAAGCAATGAATTAATACCACTCTCAAGGGTACTTGCATGTAAGTGAGTGCAAAGAATTCAACTGGAATTTTAACTTGGCTCTATAATTTTCTCATTCTGAGCCAATATTCATTGCATTACAATGCACATCCTGGATGTACAACACCTAAAATGTTGTTATGACAACAAAGATGAGGACAATAGTCAGCTTGTAAATAATAATTTTTAATTTCAGAAATTTGGGCAGGAAGGCATTGTAATTTAGATAAGTCTACAGGTATTTCAATTACATAATTTATATGAAGACAAAAGTAACCCAGTTCTTTATGCTATGATCCAAGGTGGTGGTCACAGGTGGGGGTGGATTTAAGAAGTGTTAAAACCAGTTTCATTCAGTTGATCAAATAAATAGAGCATGAAAGGGGGTCATAAAGAGAAATCAAGATCCTACTTCACATCACTGTTAAGCACATGGTGTTGATTTAAACTGCATCATGGAAATCATATATCAAAACATTAGAGCCAAGCAGATCATGTGGTAAAAAATGGTTGGTTGCTTCATAAAAAAAGAAAAACAATGAAAATCCTTCTTCAGGATGTGGGTGGTTATGGTTCTCTACAAATTCTAATCCTTTTATAACTCTTGGCAAGACTTGTCTTTTCATCATCTCTGCCAATCCCCATACTGCTATACTTCTACACAAGCTCATTCGGAAGTTTACTCGCTGTTTTTCTTGCTGTCAATATAACCTGTGTTTGTCACATTCTCCAAGCCCACTTATGTTTCCAAGAAATTTCAGCACTTTTCTGATTCTAAGCATAAGTGTCCTTTTTATTTCCGTTTCTTTAAAACTTACTCATTACTCATATTATTTACACTGTTTGAACTGTTGTCCTCGTCTTTATTGTCATGTTTATGTTGCAGCTGTTGTATGCTTTGACCTTCTTTAGGTGCTAGGAATTTTGAACTGAGCCCTTTATTTTGATCATTAGGGTATATCATTCTCATTCCATGTGTGATTCCACTTCCAGTTGCCATGTAGTTATTTCCCTTCAACTCAACTCTCCTAAGTTATTTGTTCACCACTTCTGTAGTCAGGTATTGAACTCACAACTCTTTGGGTCAAGTCATCAGAACTAAGCAACATTTTTTTCCACTGGGCCATACTCATATATTCAGTCCCTTCTATTCTCAGTGTTCTTTTGTAGAACCACATTTCTAACCGAGTTAAAATAGTTAACGGTAAGTAGTAGATTAAAAAATGTAAGGGATTTATAGTAAACAAATTTTAAATTCTGGTTGATTCTGTTTTCTATACTACTGCTCTTGGAAAAAACACACCTTCCAGCTATGGGTTAAATAGTGGTGCAGGCTATGCTCGCTTGCATTTAGTCACAACTGCTCTAGGAGTAGGAAAATTCTGAATTCTACTCTAAGGAGTGCTATTTGGATACTGTTACAATTTCTATATTCTTCCAATAAATGTGGTTAGTTTAGCCTTCACCATGATAATGAAATCTGTGTAGATAGTTTAACTGTTCATTCATATATATGATACAGAGAGGTTTGAGATTATAAATGAGTGAAGGCCATGTTTTATTAACTATACTACCACTTTATTTTTGCTGACTCCATATGGTTACATCTTTTGTTATGTGAATGATTATCATTTCTGTCCTTTTGTATTTTTGATATGTTTCTTGTATAAGCCACTGTGGTATTCTACACACACCCAGTTGGCAAAGTGAGACCAACTAAAGAGGCTATGCACATGTTCACTGTTCTTTTTATATTTTCTTAATGCCTATGCATTTCTGATTTGATTTTGGCAGGTGCATTAGTCATTGGTTGATTTTCACATGATGTCAGCTTATCCATTAAGCTACGTCTGGGTTATATCTAGGTTACCAGAAATATGGAAGAATTGAAAGACAGGAAATGATGTATGAAAAGGAGAGTGAGAATTTCTGTCATTCTATTACTAAAGATGAAAGGGTGTATTTCAATATGCTTTACTACTACTTATATACTCTCCACACAAACACACACACACACATATATATATATACTTGAATTTATTAAGGCAGCAGATTATTATTTAAACATATATTGTTTAATATAATAAACAGTGAAAATCTATTATGCTTGATCAGAAGTCGTTCTAAACATCATATGGTAGTGTTAATCACAGGTGAAAATAAAGACAAAAATTGTCTAACACTGATCAACAAATTAAAATGTATCTCCATAAACTAAATACCATTAACAAAATCGAGAATATTAATAAGAGTATTTTACATGAAAATAAACATAACACTATTAACTTATACTATTGTAACCAAATGCATAATAATTGCAAACATGAAACACTCAAAAACACAATAGGTAGAAATATTAAACTCATTGATGATAAACAAATTAAGCTCATAATATATTGTAAAAATTTAAAACAATTGATCTTATAGTTTCTACAGACCCTACAACCACACAAGTAAATCCTCTACAAAAAACAAATGCAATAATTGTTTTACTACAACCATGCTCTCCCATTGTCACCTGTCACCTTTTTGATCTTAATTCTATTAAACATTATTTCGTAGAAAAACATAGCCATGTACATGATGTTAGACAATTATTAGTTGGTAACACAACAATACTCACACAGACAAATAGTAAAAAAAAGAACCTTCAGATATTGGAGGCCATCTACATTAAAACAAAGTAACCCACACTCAACAAAAGTACATTTTGAACTAGTCAAAACACATTAAATTGCATCTAGACATATGGTTCTGTTGTTAATATTTTGATCTCTCACATGGTACAACACCATTGAACCGCATCATGAATTTACAACATGCATCTGCTATTTTGTGACTGTTATCATTGCATAGCAGCAGAATATCAACTTTGATGGTGAATATCTTTGTTTAAATGTCTGTATAACCACTCTGAAGATGACTCCTGTGAGCTGAAAGCTTAGATCAAGGACTAGCTTAATAAAATGAATATTCAAATGTTGGACAATTTTTGTTTTATTTTCACACAAAATTAAAGCTACCATACAATGTTTAGAACAGCTCATGATCAGACATAATAGACATTGTCTGTTATATTTAATGTGTTTAAATATATATTGTTGTATATAAAATCACCTGTTTTTGTTTGCTTGTTACTTTACTTTTTAAATTAAAACAAAAAATGTTTTATCTGTAAATTCTGCCATATTGAAAGTAAAGTAAAATTAACAAAGGAAGCATGTCCTGATTTGAATGTACAGCCTTGGAGGTAAGTGAGCAAGGACATATCTACTACACCAGTGTTCTGTTGCTTGAATAACATGATGAAATCAACTTGGGTATAGTTAGTTGGGCAGAGCATACAGATACTAGACTAAGTCACTGTCAGTTTCATGCTTTAGGGTGATTTTTCAAAGTGTCTGCCTAAGCAAATTCTACTTCACTAACTTCTTTTCTTGCACTTCCCGCCTGTGGAATTCCCTTCTATTTACTTTCTTCCCCGACAGCTACAATCTCCAAAAATTTAAATGTAAAATCAATAGTCATCTCCTATCTCACTAACCTGCATACTCTCTCTCATGATCCTTTCCCTGTCCACTCTACTCTCATCAGTATTTTCATCCTTCTCTTACCCACTTCCTGACAACCCCATATAACCTGTCACTCTTTCTTATAACTTTCCTTTTATGTAACCCCCTGCAAAACAGTGGCAGTAAAATGCCTTTCTTGGGACAATATGATTATTAAAAAAAAATTAGGGGTTTGATTGCTTCTTCAACTAACAGTTTCTTTTATTGCAGTTCCCATTTGTAGAACTTCCTTCTATTTTTTTTTTGCTTCCCTGATAGCTACAATCTCTAAAAGTTTAAATGCAATATCAGTTGGTATCTTCGATCTCCTTGATTCCCATCCATTTATCTTGTTTTTCTCTAACTGCAAACCCCCGTGCACCAGTGGTGGTCCTGCTTTGCTTGGGGTGAAGTTATTATAAAAAAAAAAATCTGATACAGAGGGCTAGAGAATGACACTGATTCTAGGCAGAGTACACAGATACTCTACTGAGCATAGACAGAAATGCTAATAATTCAATTTTTATTTATTTTTAATATGTATTTTGCTAATGCATGCACATGAACACATATACATAAACAAATGTACTGGCAGTCTTCCTTGAAGCTATCAAAATATATTGTAAAGAGGTTAATAGAATCTATACAACTTATCAATCAGATTGGAATTTGAAAACAAATGAGAACTTCTGCAAGCATTTTTCAGGCATAAATCTTAAACAGATATTGTCTGATGATGCTGTAAGTCTTAGCTGATTTCAAAGAGTGTCTTGTTCAAATTTCCAACTGAAATTACATTAACCAACCACTATACTAAAATAATTATCTCTTCGATGTGTTAAAAATTGCTTTTTATCTCAATGTTTAGCAGCATATTGGAGTAATGGATAGCAGCTCGGATTGATGAATGAGAGAGCCGAGTTTAAATTTCAGCTGGTTTCATTACATTTGCTTACATGCTAATGCCTTGGGGAAAGGTATAAATCCATCTCTTCTCCCCCAAGCTATCTGTAAATAGCAGGACAGACAAGTTTTTTTATTGGGATCACCATAAAAAAGGGTCAAAAGTTATCTCCCCTTGACCATTCAAAAGAGTTCATTCCCTAGCTAATAGGTGCATGCTGGGAGACAACAAGAAGGGACTTCCGGGTGAAGTAAAAAATATGGCATGCAAAACTTTGCCAGGCTCTCTATAACACATCCTTATTCAACATCCACAACTGTTCGCTGTGCTCATGTTTCCACAATAATAAATTCCCTAGTTATTTCCAGTCTTCGGTGAGTGTGTCATTTTTCCATAACCGTTTTATTTTGTCATGTTAAAAACACAACAGTTCTCTAGCTTTGGCTGGCAACCAGTCTAGGAGAAAAAGAAAACTGAATTCAGAACTAGCCTGGAGAGGGTTGGGCTCTGTCAGGCTGACATGCCCCTCAAAATACCACTTCTACTGCAGCTGCAGTACATGTGGTGCTCCTACAACTCTAATAAGTCATGGAATATCTGGATCAGTCAGTCAGTTAAGTGCCATATGTGATACACGCTTGGGTGATCATGTCTCGAATGAGACATGACTGACTGGGCAAAAGATTTCCCACAGTAGGTTGCCATTGCTTTCTGCGGTAGACTGGTTGTCAACGAAGGCTATAGAACCTAATCTGTCCTGTTATTTGACCCATACCTGGAAGGAAGAGACAGATTAATACCTTTCCCAAGGGTATTTGCGCGTATATGTTTGCAACAAATTCAACTGGAATTCAAACTCGACTCTCCGATTTCTCGTTCCGAGTCGATATCCACTGGACCACATTGCACATCTGCATCGTGATCAGTAGACCTAAAAGCTGAAATTGTAAAACTATGAGTATAGGAAATATGACTGTGAAGCAAATGATTTGCAATATAATATATTTCTTGTTGAGTGTTATATGGCTGCTTCAATCTAGAAATATCTGAATTATGGGACGTCTATTTCAAATACGAGTATCCACTATAATAATGTTTGAAGTAATAAAATATAAATAAAGACAAAAGGAAAAATTGTTTATTAATGTGTTTTGTTCTAAATATCACCAGAATATGAAACACATTGGTAAAGAATAATTTTTCCGTTTGTCTTTATTCATAATCTTTTTATAGATATATTTTTATTTATATATAAATTTTTGAATATACATGGGTCATTCCACCTCAAATCAACCAACGGCCACTGGTGAACCACTCAGAAAAATCTGAGGAAATATTTTCAAGATATGATTTTTGCTTGACTAATGATCTTGGTTTGTGTATATTTTTGAGTATTAATAAAATTGCTTAGCATGCAGAAATTGTCATGCATTTTCACTATTTTGACTTGATGGATTTAAAATTAAAATAATCACATAGTGGGTGGGGTCATTATTTTAATTTCCTGTTAAGGTTGGATATTATTGCTGCATAGCTGCTTCAATCACGAAATAGCTCCAAGTCATAGTAACAGAAGACTTAGACTAAAGAGATGTAAATCTTCCAAACATGATGATAACTATATCCAGTTGGTTGTGATAATCATATTTAAAGTCACACAATTGAAAATCAGTTGATAAAATTTGGTAATTAATATTGGGGAATCTTGAGTTAACATTAATAATGTTCCAGCTATCAAATTGTTTTGTTCCAAATCATAAACTAATAAAAATTTTCTTGAAGAGTACAGCTGTTGATCAGCAGCCTGTTCATGCACACACACATATATACACTACTGACCATAAGTTTGGGACCACTTGGATTTATTCTCTAAGAGAAAGACATAACAAATTTTATGTCTTAGAAGAATAAATATAGATATATTTCATTGTTACTCACAATTGTACAATAATGAAAACCAAAATTAACATAGTAATTTCAAATTTAATTAAAGTTAAATCATGTTTTCTTTTCATCAAAGAAACCACCATGAGCCTTTATTACTACAGAGCAAATCCTTAGCATTCTTTCTAATAACTTATAAAAATAAGTTGGTGAAAGTGATTTCCAAGCATCCTGCAAGCATTTAAACAACATTTGTTCATTTTTAGGAAGTTCATTTTGAGCTGTACGATCAATTGTGGTGCAGTGGATATCGGCGCATTCACTTACGTGCAAATACCCTTGGGAAAGGTATTAATCCGTCTATGCTTTCCAGTTATGGGTTAAATAACAGGACAGATTGGGTTCTATAGCATGATCGGCCAAGTGTGTTTCGCATATGGCACTTAACTGACTGACTGAATGCTACAGCCCATGTTTCATCATATTTGTAAAACACGTTGGCAACGAATAGTTTTTCCTTTTGTCTTTATTCATGTTACCTTTTTATAGATATATTTTTATTCACATCTGGATTTTTGCACATATACATACACACACCCGAGAAAAATTTTTAGGTATTTTACAATTTCACGGGTAATACATATTTCGCAGCAAACCTGCTATTCAGATTCAAATGATACAACTATATATATATATATATATATATATATATATTGGTTATAAAAAATATTCTATAAATATCAAATATTAAAACTGATCCAGCTAGAGGGCTCAATGTAATGAAATTTATTTACAGAGCCAGTGTGTCAAATCAACCAATGGTCACAGTTTAATGTCTCAGAAAATCTGTGAAAATATCCTTTGTTTGATTTTTGTTTTACAAATGATCCTGATAAAACTGCTTAACATGAACTGTTAAATTGTGATGCAGTTTTACTATTTTGACTTGATGGAACTAAAATAATCTACTGGAATCCTTATTATAGTGCTTTTGGTTTAGTTTCTACACTAAAAAGTTTGTAGACCATCTGAAAAAATCATTTTAAAAAGCATAGCATATAAGCAACTTCGAACAGGTGGAAAATGGGACCACAAATTGTTTGCATAAAAAAATAAATTATAGGGTGGTATCAAATTTCAGCTTCATATTTTCTTAGGTATTAAATTTTTAAGGTGCCAAAATAAAAAAATTAAAAAAAAATAACGAAAAAAAAACATTTTTTTTTAAAAAAACTTATAAGGAAGATTGTTGACAAAGCAAACCTGTCACATGATCTTCAGATGATGTAAAAATACTAGAATTTTCTTATACTGCCTAACTGGTCTCTAAATGTCATGTAAATAGCTTTTATTTTTAAAGGATGTTAAAAAAAATACCAATGTTCAAACAGTAAGACTGACATTCTTATAAGTGGAATAAATATGGTTACTACATAGAAATAATTAAGTCCTAAATGATAAGAAAATTAATGTAGCTGCTTTATATGGCATGCCTTGTAAATGAGAAGCTCTCTTAATGAACAGTGTACAGAAAGTAAACAGCATCTTTTGACCGTTTTTGAGTTGTTATAAAAATTCGTAAGACATACCTATGCTATTTACAATTGTGTATTCTACAGTAAATATTAACTATTGTAATCATGTTTCAAGCCTGTATATGTGTGATATCCTTAGAGCTATGCATGTCAAAATTTTGTTTAAAGTCTTATATGCGTAGAAAAACTAAAAAAATGTAGTGAATTTTCCAGATGTTCTGATTTTAAAACTATTAAATATGCAGATCTGATATTTTACATTTATCAATAGATTTTTAAGACCTGTGGATTTTCTGAGTGAGTTACCTGTTTCCATTGCTTGATTTTAAAAAAAAAAAAAAAAAAAAAAGTCAGGCAAACCTGGACATTCATGCCTGCAACAACACAGTGTATCAAAAAGACAGTTTTTCCCTTGACATTGCTTTTATTTTAACTACCTTCACTTTTCAGCTGTCTTTATTGTTTTAAAAAATGATGATTAGAATTGTTAAAAATCCATATGATGAAAGTCACTTTATACATTTTTCTTTTGTTCTTGAGAGTTTAAAACAAAAATATCAAACGCTATTAGATTGTTTACTTACAAGAATGATTTTATATTTACAACATTTTAAAAGAACTAATGCAATGCAATATTAATCATTTACTAATTTATAAAAAAAATAAATATGAAAACAATTTCTTATTTAACTAATCTTATTTATAAATGGAACTTTGTGTGTGTGTGTCCGTTAGCTATAGACTCCAAAATGGCTGAACCAATTTTCTTGAAAACCTAGCTAAGAACATTCACAGACGCTTATAGTACAACTGTGTAAATTTTCAAATATCGATAATTGAAAAAATCGGGTTATAGGAGGAGTGGTCCGATTTTAATCAAATTTGATCCACTCATAGACAAAGACATAAGAAGCGATATTCAGAAGTTTCAAGGTTGCAGTTCTTACAATAGTGCAGAAAATCGATTATATATATATATATATATATATATAAAAGGCAAGATGTTTGTGTATCTGTTTATCTGTCTGTCTATTTTTTTCAGCCCTTTTATTTTAGTTTTTGCTTCAGGTTTGGCTCTAAGTAGGTATAATTGTAGTTCTTAGTCTCAGCCATAATACCATTTACTCAGAGGACTTATTTAGCTTTCAAAATTCAGTTTATGACAAAAAACTTATTTGATATCGATAACAGGAAATCAAAATTTGACTTACATCCATTCATTTTTCTTTCAGTCTACAGTTTCGCTTTAACTGGAAACAACTATTGCTTTTTAGTCTTTCGTGCCAATGTCCAAAGAGTCTGAGCTCCAGGACCATGGATTAGTTTTAAAGCTTTCATTACACCCGAGCAATGCCGGGCTATACTGCTAGTGAATTTATAAACATTTATTAAAATGTGAATCAGCTATAAAGAAACCATAATTTACCATTATAAAGTTTGAATCATTTGTCAATTAGGCAATGTTCTGCCAATCATTCCAATAAATAATTTAAGAAATAGTGTAAATGAATCTGGGTGTTTCCCAGGGCGCTATCTTAGGTCTGACGTTTTTTCTGATCTTCATCAATGATCGCCCTGATGTGATCAGATCCTAAGCATTTCTGCTGATGACGCAGTCATTTACTCTCACCTCAGTAAAAAAATCTTCCAAGGCTGATAAAGCAAACCTTTCTACTGATCTTGAGATGGACCTCCAGTATGTGGTAGACTGGGGGTAAGAAATGGCTTGTAAATGTTAATGCTTCCCAAACAAAATTACTATCCTTTAACCACCATAGATAATCTCTTCTAACCCCCATCAATATGGATCAAACTAGTCTCCTGGAAAGCAATACACTGCACCTCCTCGGCCTCACTCTCACAGTCAACCATAAGTGGTGTGACTACATTGAATTGGTAGCTAAATTTGTTGCTAGGAAGATTGGTTCACTGTGTCAGGCAAAGAAGTTTTTCTTGCCTGGATCCATCCTACACCTATACAAACCAACCATCTGCCCGTGCTGTCATATCTGGTTAGGCATATTTGCTATTCATCTCAGTTCTCGACATAATACAAAGGAGAATCTATAAAGTAATCGATCTCAGCCTGACAGCTCAACTCCAGTCACCAACATCTCACCAACGAGATGTGGCTTCCCTCTGTTTCTTCTACAAATATTTTCATGGCTTCTGCTCTGACAAGCTTAGCCCCCTGGTGCCCCCTCTACATGAATTTACTCAAGCAATTGGCAACTTGGTTCTACCTCATTACTGTCAAAATAGTTAAATGTAACCACCTCTTTTACTATAACAACTTCTTTTCTCACACTTTTCGTTTGTGGAACTCCCTTCTGTATACTTGCTTCCCTGATAGCTATAATCTCTTAAAATTTAAATGCAACATCAATCACCATCTCTTATCTCCTTGACTTCCATCACTTCTTATCCTTTCCCTAACACCCACTGAATCTTGTTCTTCTCATTTTACTCTCATGTAACTCTCTTCACACCAGTATTCTCATCCTTCTCTTACCCATTCTATATTGACATAACTTTTTGCTCTCCTCTTATGTAGTCCCCTGTGCACCAGTGGCATTACTGCCTTGCTTGGGGGTGAAACAGTTTAAATGATTTTTAAAATTAGTTCTAAACAGGAAGTTGTAGTCCAGGAGATAAATTTTACTTGCCTGGCATTAAACAGAATCTTCGGTTGTAAAATAACATGCAATCACAGAATTAATAGTCATATAATAATCCAGATATGTAAAATGCAATTTTTATATACATATATATTTTATGTGAGCAATACTTTTCTTGTTCTTTTAGTTCTGATGAAATCATAATTATTCAGTGTTGAATAGAATATTTACTTGTTTCATTTAATAGGAATTTTGTCTTAAAGGCTCTCTTTAATTGTGATTGGCTTTGTGAAGTATTTCAAAGAAAACATTTATTATAATTGACTTCATTCACAGCATGGGAATAAGGCAAAGGATCGATTGTTATCTGGAATTAATTTTACTTTTAGTTTAATATTCAGGAAGAATTGAATATAAATAAATAAAAAATGTAACAATACAGTTCGAAAATCTTTTAAATATTGCTGTCATTTGTTGCCCTTAAGTGGAAACAATTTTCTGTAACTTTGCATGGATTTATAAATAAGTGAAAATACACTAAATATTTTTATTTCAAAATGTCTTAACACACTAATAATTTTTGTAAAGGTAGGATAAAAATAAGGAATATCTATATCTATCTATCTATCTATCTATATATATATATATATATATGACATGCCCGGCCCTCTGAGTCCATCCTTTCTGACTTTCGGTCGATTCTGCCCACATGTTTGTTTGTCTCAGGTCGTTTCAAGCAGGATCACTTGTCATCACCCAACTAGGTTAGCCCAGACACACAAAGGAATGGTATATAATGGGAAAAAAAAAAAAAAAACAGATGTAAATTTATATATATTGAATAGATACAAAATTACAAGCGAGTCAAAGCTAAGTCACACAAAAAAATATCAATCGGTTGGTATTTCAGTAGCATGTTATTATTTGTGATCTATTATCTCCATGGGACGATGGTTTATCCAACTTGCAGCTTGTTGAATTTGGACTGATAGTCTCTTGCAGTATCTCTGGAGGCAGGCTATTTCATCTGATCCGCATCAATTCATTGCTGGTTTCCATCTTACTGAATTTCATTTTCCACCCCAGTTTTATTAAAAAGACATAAAACTGGGGTGTTGAAGTTAGGTATGGGATTTCTATTTCCCCCTCCCTATATATGACTTACTATTTCAACATGTAAGTAATATCATTTAATCATTTTGACTTCTAATGGAAGGAGAGAAAACTTACTCTCTGTTATAGTTTGCCTGTTCCTATCAGCTGTCCTGAAAATCAGTTAACAGGAAATTCTCAAGGCCGTATTTTGACCAAGAGTCATGTATTGTCAAAACCCATTGATATTTTGACTAACTAGCTTTGATAAATTAACGTACTACTCCTGACAAAAGCAATTCTGTATTCATTGTATCTTTGAATCTGTATTTTTCACTTTTTATCACTTTGACTACTTATCTCGATAAAAATAATTGTATTCTCCAGTTTTAGAGAAATCACTTCTCATCTTGAAAATCACTTTAAATTAATACCAGCCATCTGTAAATGGGGCTATATATATATATATATATATATATATATATATATATATATTAGTAATTTGCAGTCAATCCTGATTTGCTGTATTACAATTAGTCAGTACTGTTAAACATCTGATTACTTTTAGTGAGGATTGAAATCCAACCAAATTGACATCAGTCGGCAATTCTACCTCTAAGGTACACACACACACATATATAATATATTGTTGATGACCACATGCAAACATAGAAATAAATATCTGCTAAAATACATAGACCCAGACTAACATAGATCTTTTAAATTTTATTTATCTATTTCTTATTTTGAGTTTTTTTACTTTGTTTTTTATCTTATGTGATTGTTTTTATATATATATATATATATATATATATATATATATATATAAACTTAACTGTCTGGATTTGGATTTAATGCCTTTCAAGGTGTGATAACAAATTATCTATCTGAACTTATTTATAAATGGAACTGTGTGTGTGTCTGTTACCTATAGACTCCGAAACAGCTGAAGCGATTTTCTTGAAAAATTACGCAGTTGTACTATAAGCATCTGCGAGTGTTCTTAGCTAAGTTTTGTGTTGAGGTACCCCCTGATAAATATTGATAATCGAAAAAATCGGGTTATAGAAGGAGTGGTCCGATTTTAATCAGATTTGATATGCTCATAGACAAAGACATAAGAAACAATATTCAGAAGTTTCAAGGTTGCAGTTCTTACAATAGTGCAGAAAATCGATTATATATATATATATATTTATATCTTTAAAAAGAATGGACGTCATAATTATCCCACAAACCTGAGGAACCTTTCGGCCAACACTTTTCAAGGGTTTCATTGGCTTAAATTATAAAGGGTCATAGACAAGGACAAGACCAAAAGGGAGTACTCACAATACTGGGAGAAGATGGAACTCATTTAAAAGTAAACTTTAATGAGAAAAAAAAACATTAAAATGTAAGGGTGGGTGTATACATATAATTCCACAAGAGTGAAATAAGAAAAAAATGTTACACTCACAAACTCACCAGTAAATGCAAGGAGCGAAGGAACTGCTCTTTCTGCCTGCACAGGCTCGGCTGCTGGATTTTTAGGCAAATAGCCTCCAAAACACGAAGATGATATGCCGATCGAGCACTGTGCAGAACAGAAAACCAATTGTCCTCATACAAGGAGGCACAAGCTTGATTGTCCAGCAAGTGTTGGCCAATTGCTGAATCCAGAACTGTTTGGGTTGTTCTTATACTTCTTAGAGGACTGCCAGAATGTTATTCACGGAGACGTGTTGCGCAACACACGTCTCCATCCTCAGATTGGTTCGTCCTATATATGCCGCATCGCAACAGTATTGAAATTTATAAACAACAGAGCTTTTCCGAAAATAGGACAACTGATCCTTAATGAAGGATGGAAACAATATATATATATATATATATATATATATATATATATATATAAAAGGCAAGATGTTTGTGTGTGTGTCTGTTTATCTGTCTGTATGTCCTTTATACAAATCCACAATTATTATCTGATTCTCACCAAACTTCACACAAATATTCTTTAGGCTGAGTCTGAGCTCCAGGACCATGGATTAGTTTTAAAGCTTTCATTACACCTGAGCAACGTTGGGCTATACTGCTAGTATGTTTTTATATATATATATATATATATATATATATATATATATATATATATATATATATATATGTTATTTTCAATGTCTTTTTTTCCTTGAAAATAATAAACCACAAGTGATCTCCCTTGAATGCCTTGAAATATACATGCAGATTCTGCCCTTAATAAAATATGCTCTTCATTTTTATTTTAATTTAATTTTTATGATTTTACTTTCTGATTTCATGTTTAAGTTTGTCTAAACCAAATTGAATTATATATTTAATAAATTAAAAAATGGCCTCCCAGATTTATAACTACCTTAAACAATGTGAGAACTAAAAATAAAAATTCAAATCTAGTAATAGTCAGTTCATGATATGCACCTAATGCTTGCATAGAGCATGAAACTCAGTCATGCTATAGATGTAGGAAAATATATATATATATATATATATTTTTTTTTTTTAATCATATCACCCCAAGCAAGGCGAAAATGCTACTGATGCGCAGGGGGCTATGTAAGAGTGTAAAGATTGGAAAAGAGAAAAATCGGAAGCCACATCCTAAACAGGAAACAAGGGATGAGCCTCTTCACCTGTTCAATAGACGTGGGTGGAGTGTGAACCGGGCGATAGTTTAGTCTATCTACTCCAATTGAAAAAATAAAATAAAATAATAAAAAAAAGAGTGAAAAGATTGGAAAAGAGAAAAACCGGAAACCACATCCTAAAAACAAGGGATGAGCCTCTTCACCTGTTCAATAGACGTGAAAATTTTTTTTTTTTACTAAGTTTCAACTTAGTAAAAGTCGAAACGGCCTTTAAACCAACAATTTAGTAGAATTTAGTCCCAAAATCAAATGAATAAAAACAAATATTGTAGAATAAATTAGCAGAAAATTCAATCTTACCACGTGTGGGCCACTGAAAGTTGAGAAAATTTCTAAAGTCATACCAAATTTGCTCTGATTTTTCCAGTTTATGTTGGCTACTATTAAATAAGCAGTGTGTTAGAGAGAGAGAGAGAAGCAAGTGTCCAGTAATTGGAGAGTGGGGAGAGAATGGCTGAATTCAAAGAGTAAAGGACTTAAAAAAAAAAATATATATATATTTCATTGGAATGTGACACTATCTGTATAACAGAAAACTTTAGATGTCGAAACGGCCTTTAAACCAACAACAAAATATATATATATATATATATATATATATATACACACACACACATACGCACACACTTCTGAGATGAGGTCATATTTACATTATTTACATTCTTCAGACTATTGTCCTCATCTTTATTGCCATATTCATATTCACAATGCTTCAGCCTTCTTCAGGTGACATGAAGAATATCAAAGCAATGTGAATAATTATAAATATAAAATTTTATAAGGTAATTT
The DNA here is from genome assembly GCA_037127315.1 of Ascarosepion bandense. NCBI lineage: Eukaryota > Metazoa > Mollusca > Cephalopoda > Sepiida > Sepiidae > Ascarosepion > Ascarosepion bandense. Next base: position 1,067,399 of record JBBBDQ010001448.1, read on the forward strand.
TGTTTATCAAATATAATTTAAGATTATTTCCTTCTTCAATAGCAAGTTGTGTATTTGCTAATTTTTGTTTATTTTTAAAAATATTTCCCAGAATATTTAATCCAACTAGTATATTTATTAAACTTCTATAAAAAAGTTATCTACAGGTAGTTTATTTAAATCTAAATGCTTATTTTACAACTTGATGAACTTGCACTAGCGTGATTGTTTCCGGTGGCACTTGTATTTGGTACAGAAATATAGTCACTCCTCACTTAGTTCTAGGGCTTGGTTGCTAAATAAGAACTTGTACCTGACTGCTATTTTAGGCATATTGAAAAAAATATAAAAATAAATTCTGGATAGCCTGGAATGTTATTTTTATTTTTTTAAGAAGTTTTATATCTGGTCATAAGTCTGAGTTTATTTAACATTTATATCATTAGGTGAGGCATGGTTATAAATGAATATTCATTATGATCATGGCCAATGAGAGAAGAAATTGCTACGAAGAGAAAGATATGATATATACTAGCAGTATAGCCCGGCATTACTCTGGTGTAACGAAAGCTTTAAAACTAATCCATGGTTCTGGAGCTCAGACTCTTTGGACATTGGCACGAAAGACTAAAAAGTTTCCAGTTAAAGTAAAACCGTAGACTGAAAGAAAAATGAATGGATGTAAGACAAATTTTGATTTCCTGGTATCGATTTAAATATATATATATATTATTTTCTGCACTATTGGAAGAACTGCAACCTTGAAACTTATGAATATCATTTTTTATGTCTTTGTCTGAGTGTATCAAATTTCATTGAAATTGGACTACTCCTTCTATAACCCGATTTTTTTGATAATCGATTTTTGATATTTATCGGGAGTACCTTGACACAAAACCTAGCTAAGAACACTCGCAGACGCTTATAGTACAACTGTGTAAATTTTCAAGAAAATCAGTTCAGCCATTTCGGAGTCTATAGGTAATGGATACGCACACACAAAGTTCCATTTATAAATAAGTTTAGATTTGGAGTGTTTATCCACACCTTATGCCTAACATAGATTGATGCAAGTCCTTCCTTTGCTGATGATCATTATTACTGTCTGTTTGTAGTTTTCAGTCTGACCTAATCTAAGTGACACATAACCCCTTTCAGACATGTCCTCAATTGTTTTGTGTTGTATCTAGACATTACCTTTTTTTTTTCTGCTGTCCTTTTTGTGCCATATTCTCTTTTCTACCTCCGCACCTCCTGTACCATATATTCACCAATATATGACCCAAATAGTCAAACCAAAATTGATCAAATTCTACAATAAAAAGTAATTAGGCTTTATGTAAATATCTTACGAAAAAAATATGGTGACCGTTTCAGTGTCTGATAAATTTCATATTAATGTTATATTTCGGGTTTTATTTATTAAAAAAAAAATTTAGTTTCTTGAAAAAAGAAAAAAATGACTGTAGTTAAATGGGAAATGGAAACAAATCTTAGCTCTTTCTATATTCTTCCATTCAAGTAGAGCTCTTGCTCATCAAATGAAGGAAAATGTCTTAAGCCATTTTTGGTGGTATGAAAGTGTAACTCAGTTTTAGTGGTCAAAGGTTTCTACTGTCCTTTTTGTGCCCTATTCTCTTTTTTAAATATATAGCCTCACTCTCTCACATCTACCTCCCCACCTCCTGTACCATATATTCACCATTTTTCCAGGGATTTTCTCTTTCCAATGTAAAAATCACTGTAACCATAAATAAGTTGAAAAAAGTTAAAAACGTAAAACCAACAAAAAATAATATCCATTTCTATTTACAAGTATTTATAATTGAAATAAACTAACTTAATCTTGCCATCTCATAGTTGTTCATTCAGATGCAACTCTCTCTTCTCTCCTCTCTCTCTCTCTCCCTGTCTCCACTCATTCTCTCTCTTTCTCCCCCCCTCCACCTAATGTTTTATGAAAAATGTATCTTTCTTAATGATTCTAAATGAAAGGTAGTGCTATTATTCACTGGACACTTCTACAAAAGTATCCTCTTGCATCACCTCAGTAATATCAACAGCTAATCTTTTTCCAATTGTTTTCCATTTGAATTTCTCTTTCTCATGCACTCAATGTGGGTTCAGTTGATTAACACCTATCACAACTCTTACTGCCCACCAAATAGTCTTCTTACTTACATCATCGCGTTCTTTCTTCTCTCCCTGCTTTGTTTTTCCTCTCTCTCTGTCATCCCCCACTCTAACTCCCCTTCCTTCTCTCCCATCTTTCGCACTTAATGTTCTCCCCATCAAAGTATCTTTTCCAATGATTCCAAATGAATAGCATTTTTATTATTCATTAGCCTCCTCATCTACTGAACTTTTGAATCTTTTAATTAATCTTAAAAGAAGATACAACTTTTCCTGATAATTTGTTACAACAGCAGCCAACCTTTTCCAATTGACTTCCATCTGAATTTCTGTTATTACCATACTTTCTGGTCAATAATCAATCCTTAAAACAGGTGTTTCAAACTCAGACAAGAAGGGCCATTGTGAGTCAAGAGAAATGTGCATGAGTTGCAAATCTTGTGGATGGGTTTCAAACTAAGGGTCTGTGAATGCTTTTGGGGACAAGTTACAAACCAGACCCACAAAGCTGAATTTAATCAATTTGGTAATTTTGAGGAGAAAGAGAAGAAGAAGAGAGATTGAGTGGGAGCGAAGCGAGCAGGCAGGTAAGATAGTGCATTTCTCCGGGTCGTTTATTAACTACATCTTTAAAAAAAAGCAAACATTCATGGGTTATTTTTAAAAAGAATAATCAATTCTTGAAATGCACATTTTGCAGGATGGTTGTTAACCATATTAAACTCTTTTACAAAATGAAAATATTCCTACTTTTCTTGAAAAGTTCACTTCTCCTCAGCAATAGATTTATAGTAAAAAAAAAAAATAATTACCATTTAATTAATTTTTGTAAAAGAAATTGCTAATGCTACCAAGAAAAATAGATTTTGGCAGTAAGTGACCCATAAGGAGTTGATATGCCACTAAACAAACAAACAAATACTGCTACTTAAAAAGCTATGGAAGAGGTGAAAGACAAATTGATTAAAATTTAAGAAAAATATTGATCATAAAATGGTTTTGGTTGGCTGCAGAAAGATATCTTATGGGCTGCATGTTTGAGATCCCTGCCATAAACGTACCCACTGTAAAAGTCTCTTTCAGTTTACTCTCCCATATATCTCTCATTAGAAAAATCTTAGCATATTTTCAAATTCAAAGCTAGTGCATAACTCTTGAAATCTGTCAGTTAAGTGCCATATGAGATACATGCTTAGGTGATCATGTCTTGCAAGAGACATGACTGACTGAGCAGAAGATTTTCTTGTATTAGGTTGCCATTACTTTCTGCAGTAGACTCATTGCCAACCAGGGCTATAAAACCAACCTGTCCTGCTATTCAGCCCATAGATGGAGGGAGAAGAGATGGATTAATACTTTTCCCAAGTAAGTGAATGCAATGAATTCAACTAGAATTTGAGCTCAGCTCCCAGATTTTTCATTTTGAGCCAATATCCATTGCACCACAAAAAGGTAGAGAAATCACTGTTTCTTATACATTCTGCAAATTTGATGCTAATTCAAATTTCTTTAGCCATATTACTATGTCTCTTTTGCATGTGTGGATGGTATTAGGGATAGTGAATCGGAATGAGAAATCAAAGAGCTGAGTTCAAGTTCCAGTTGAGTTTGTTGCATTCACAAATACCCTTGGAAAAGGCATGAATCCATTTCTTCTTCCCCACCTGCCAGTTATAGATTAAATAGCAGGACAAACTGGGTTTTTTTTTTTGCCTTGGTTGGCAGTTATTCTATTTGATAAAAACGCCTATCTCTTAGCAGTCTTGACCACTTGTGCAAGTACACTGACCCATAAAAAATGTACAATGAAATTCTTCAGTTGTGGGGGTTGCACAGTTTGCTGGAGGCAGAGAAAGTGTTTCTTATCATGTCTTCTTTGATATGTATATCTTTCAGTGTCTCACTGCTAAGATTCAATTTTGCCACATTAGAACACTTGTCTACCAAAAGTGCTTTGTTGTTAGAGAGGAAAAAGAATCAAATATTATTTTCATGTTCTGCTACTGGGCTGAATTCCCTCAGCAATGGCATGCAAAGAATAAATGAAAAAGAAAAAAGAATTTTACCCTACCTAGATTTTGATAACCCAGAAATGTCATTCAGTTCTAGCAACCAAGAGAAAAGAAATTCAGTCCACTCCTTTTTTTTTTTATATCAACTCACTTATACATTGTCACACAGATTTTTTTCCCTTCAACCTGTCATTTTACCACTTATTTTTCTTAGTATTCAGCAATTATTTCATAGAATTCTTGTGAAACAAACAAAATCTCTGAATTTTCAATCCTTTAGATTGTGCATTATTATAATATTAATTTTAATTTTTTATTAGGATCCATGGAAGATATGTTAGTATGAATGAGATTTTTAAAAATCTCATTTGTGCTAATATATCTCCTGTGAATCCTAATAAAAAAAAATTAAAATTATTAATATATTATAAAAAATACAATACTACTAAATTATCTGTAATAACTCTCCCCAACCAAATGATGTGTTACATAAAACCAACATTATATATCGATTCAAATGTCTTTTGGTAGAATGTATCTCTGACAGAAAAAAAGAAATATGTTGGATTTACAACAACTACATAACAAGACATCTTACATTATACATGTCTGACCATTTATCCATTTTTAGACTTCTACAACAACATTCCTGTCTACATTCACAATATAAAATAATGATTGATAACACAACTATCATACACCAAGAAAACAACAAAAGTATACACGAGATCCTTGAGGCAATAGTCATTAAAAGTCTTAAATCATCAATTAATACAATCAGCTATGAATACTGTAGTAATGTTATAAAATGTTCATAAAAAAGTTTTTTTTATGCTTTAACATGTGCATGACCATGACATTACAACATAAAAAAAAATTCCATTGTGAATAATTTTCATGTTCAAACAAATTTACAGTAATTTTTAGCAACACAGTTTTGCAGTTATTTCTTATTACCACAACTTACACCCCTGATGATGATCTTGGAAGGAGATTGAAAGTACTTGGAAACATCAAGAAATGGGCAATAAAATCATCTATCAAAGTTACACTGTATTTCTTACATCTTTCAGTTCTTTTCTTCTTCTATGTGCCTTGTCCTTTCAGGGACATAGGTGATCATGGCTTTCCATGTCTCCCTATTCCTGGTGGCTCTTAGCACACTTTCTTCTGTTACACCACGCAACATCTGTTCTGTCATCCACCTACTCAGGCCCTTCAAATATGTTATTCACTGTTTTCTCCTGTCTCCTTTTCCCCTCTATCTGGCCTGTTAGCATCAGATTCCCCAAGCCCTCCTTCCTCATTGCATGTCCCAGGAACTTTAGCTTTCTCCTCCTGATGCTCAGTATTAGTTTCCTTTTCGTTTCCATCCTTACCAAAATCTCATCATTGCTCACATGCTTGATCCATGATATTCGCAGCATCCTTCTCATTTCAGTTGCTTCAAGTTTTTCCTTCATCTTTGATGATATTGTCCAACATTCACTGCCATATTGAAGAACTGACATCACATAGCAATCCAGTACTCTTTCCTTTGTTTCTAACGAAATTTTCCTCTCTCTTAATACTTTACTCAGCTTCTGGAATGTATCCTTTGCCATGCCTTGGATCTTTCTATTATAATACGCAAAAGATTATCTGTGAGTACGAATGGATTTTATTAAAAATAAGCAGACACAATGTTTACAATTTATTTAATCTGTCATATATGGAAGAAGTAAAGAACAGGTAGGAAAAATGTCTTTAATCTAACATGCTTTAACAAGTTTCTTCAGAGATTTTTTTTAGATCATTTTAAAAACATTTTAGAAATTTGAAAAAAAATCTTTTAAAAATACACACACACACACACACACACACATACATATGTAAAAACAATTTAATCTAAATCTGGTTAAGTGAAAAAAAAAATTCCCAGCCTCCCTCATTTGTGCAATTGTGTAGTTGCACCAATATAATGAATTTAGTCTGGTGAAGTCCTAAAAGACGCAACACATCACAAGAAAACTTTTTCACTTTGTCACATTTTTCCCAATATTGTACTTGATATATTGTTATATAAAAATATATGTCCTTATCTCATATATATATATATATATATATATATATATATATATATATGTTTGTGTGTGTATAACACTCTGGAAGAATGGTAGACTTTGAAAAACAGTAGCTTCTCTGGCATCTACACATCATTCATTCGGCAATGAATTAGAACACTCTCAGCTATTGGGCATCTATAATGATAATATACATGCTAAAAAGTCTGCCTCCTTCTACCGAGTGCCCGTAGCTCATAGGTAGAATTGTTGGCTGACGCCAATTCAATCAGGTTTCAATCCTGGGTAAAAGGCAATTGGCTGTCTAACCATACTGATGAGCTGTGATACAGTGAAACAGATCTGTCTGCGGATGACATATATATATATATATATATATATATATATATATATATATATATAAACTCCTATTTTGCCCCTCAATTATTTTTCTTAGTGTTCACCAATCGTTTCTCAGAATTCTTGTGAAACAAACAAAATCTCTTCTGTCACAGTAAATTGTCTGTGTGCTTTTGTTCAATATAAGTGCTGGTCATTCTGTTTTTAATATTTTTAGACTTCGCAATATTTTTTCTTTGTCCCTTTCATAGTTTTTGGCAAGTTCAAGAGAAACCAAACAACTTCTTTTTCTTTGAAGATAAGACTGTTTTTCAGTTCTTTTACTTTCTCCCAAAATGTAATTCCTGCAAGCATGACTTTTGGGGTTTTGTTTTGTCTGCAAATTCTGACATTCGAGTCAGTAGTCTTTAATGTCTTGCCTATTTCAAGTAGAAATGTTGAGTCATAAACACTATCAAAGATTAATTAAATAAGTTGAAGGAAGTTTTTCAGATCTTTCATTCTTTCCTGTTTGTTCAGATAATAACCTTAAAAGTAAAGACAAAAAAGTTTTATTTTTTTTGGGGCAGGGGAAAGATTCACTTTTTTAAATTTCTTTATTTTTGACTTTGAGCAATTCTTTAAAAAAAATTTTTTTTTCTTTTACAATAACAATAGTTTACTTGTTTATTTTTGATAATATTAAATTTCTAAGACAAAAAAATGTTTGTAATGATCTAATAATTATTACTAAGTAGATTACAACTAATTTGACTCATTTTAGATAATATTGAATTTATAAAATAAAAAAGAACAATCTTTGCTAAATCTTAATTATTTTAATAAAGTAATACAAGTATTAGACAGTAATGGGAAGTGTTTTGACAGAGGATGGAAAATGTGACACCGAGATCTGAAGTATGCATTGGACTAGCAAAAGAAGCATTCCAAACACTAAGCAAGGTGCAGAGAAACAAAACTTTTGTTAGAAATAAAGAAAAGAGCACTGAATTGCTATATGATATAGTCATTCTTTAATATGGCATTGAATGTTGGGCAAGCTCTCCATGGATAAGGAAAAAAAAACAGTCAGTCAGTTAAGTGCCATATATACACATTTGAGTGATCATGTCTTGAAAGAAACATTGACTGACTGGGTAGATTTTCTCACTTGCCATTACTTTCTGTGGTAGACTGGTTGCCAACCAAGGCTATAGAAACCTAATCTGTTCTGCTATTTAACCCATAGCTGGAGGGAGAGGAGATGGATTCATAACTTTTCCAAGGGTATTTGCATGTAAATGAATGCAACGAATTTAACTGGAACTTGAACTCAGCTCTGATTTCTCACGTTCAAATTTCAGTTGAGTTCAATGCATTCACTTAATACATAAATACTCTTGAGTGGGGGAAAAATAGATGGAGCAGAAATGTGGTTCTACAGAAGAATACTGAAAATTCCATGGACGGAGCATGTGAGCAACAAGGAAGTCTTAAAAAATGTCAATGGAAAAAGCACTTAGACTCAAAATCAGGAAAAGTTAGTTGAAATTCCTTGCACACATAATGAGAAAGGAGAACTTACTTGATGAGTGAATGGATGGTGGTGTGTGTGTGGGGGGTTAAGCAAAGGTAGAAAAACGTATAAGAGCCACAATTGCCTATGATATGAAGAGATCCTGCACAGAAGTAATTGATTATGTCTATTTAATTTTAGATATCATTAAATGCACAAGAGTAAATATATTTTATTTAATCTTAGAAAATATTAACTGTAATAATATTAGTCATACTGAAATAATAATAATTGAATTATTTAATTTAGTTTTGATTCATTTCACCCCAAGGAAGATAATAAAAGCACTATGATACAAGGGGTTATTGAGGATTAAGAGAGTGGGATAAAAAATCCTATTAAGAGGAGAGAACAATAAAGGAACAAGAAATCAGAAGACAGAAAATAACGATTGATATTGTGTTTAAATTTTGAAGATCAAACTTGGCTGGTAGTAAGAAGCTGGAACAGAGTTCCACAAGTGAGAATTGTGAGAGAAGAAACTGTTAGCATAGAACTTACTGTTATATCTTATCCATTTCAACTGTGAAAAGATAAGGTCTTACCACCCATCTAGTCAGTCAGTTAAGTGCCATACGTGATACATGCTTTGGGGCGATCATGTCTTGAAATAGACATGACTAACTGGACAGAAGATTATCCTGCAGTTGGTTACCATTGCTTTCTGCAGTAGACTGGTTGTCAGCCAAGGCTATAGAAACCAATCTGTTTTATTATTTAACCCATAACTGGAGGAAAGAGTCGGATTAATACCTTTTCCCAAGGGTATTTGTGCATAAGTGAATGCAACGAATTCAACTGGAATTCGAAATCGGCACCCTGATTTGTCATTCTGAGTCAATATCCACTGTACCACAATGTAAATACCTATAAATTCATAAAGTTTGGGAACCATAGAGGAAAGTCCATCAGAACAATTACCATGAAAATTTTTTATAATGAAGACACAGGGAAGTTTTTACAGCGATAGAAAAGTGACTGAAGTCAAGATACCATGTCAGGATTAATAATATTGCAGTATTATATAGTACTCAATTTACATGACAAAAATCTTTTGTTGAATCCTAGAAAATACATTTTCATAAAATTTTAACTTTTTCAGAAAATATTGGGCTTGCTTTATTCTTAATTGTAAAAGGTGCTTCAAATTTGGTTTGGAACCTGTTCAAATTTAACTTGCAAGATAAAAAAAAATGTTTTATTTTTAATGCTATATACCTTCAGTATGTAAGTGATCATTGCTCTCTAAAGCTTTTTTTTTTTTGTCTGTGAATTGTCATCTATTCTAGGGAAAGATAGTGATTTTCGAATACTAGATACCATATAGTTCCCTGTTATTTGACCTATAACTAGAGTGGAGAAGTGATAGATTCATGCCTTTCCCATAAGTGCATTTGTGCGGAAGTGAGTGCAACAGACTAGCTCCTAATTTGAACTTGTTTTGCTCATTCTACTTTCCTCACTGATATCTGTGACATCAGCCCACCCACACATTCTTATTTTTTTTTTACTTAAAAAAAAAAAAATCTTTGATAAACTATTAAAGTAGCATTTAAAGAAACTTGTTTACCGTTTTCTATTTTAGTGGAATAAAAAGGAAGCAGCTATTGCACAAATGAGACAGAATCAGGATTTTACAAGTTCTCTTTTTTTGTGAATAACAAACTTAAATGAACAGATCTGCTTTTTCAGTTTCCCTAATCTGCTACTTTTATTTTTAAACTAAAACTAATATTTAGATTCTGATGTTATATGCCCTCTGGGATGACGATGACAAAGATAAATTGCAACCAAAATGACAGGGAATAAACTTCTGCTTTGCTGACAGAAATAAACTGCAACTCGTTTGGTAAGAATATGCCCAAATCGAATTTTGATTATCTTTTTGCAAGATAAGTCGATGAAATAAACTGCAATCAAAATGACTTGCTCTTTCACTGTTAAAATGACAAAAATTCTTCTCAGTCAAAATGACAATACATAAACTGGACCCAAATTTTCAGTTATAAATCAACAATCTTTTTCACTTCAAAAGGACAGACATCAATATGTATATATAATAAAAAATATCCATTACTTTTATTTGTTTTTTTAGTGACTTGGCTGTATTGTGGAGTGGGTGGGTCAGATCTGGTATGATTATGCACATGCGTATATGAGCCAGTCAGTGGATGGCTACCTGCCTAGCTTTACCCAAGACCTCTTTGAGCTTTTCTCAACTCAACTCAACTGTTCTCTGCAACTGCTGGATTCGACTCTAAACTGCCTCTCTATGACAGCTGACATCACTTAAATACATGACACGTGTTATTTTGTGTTATTTTGTTGTACTCAGTCACACCTCAGATGCTGACCTATTCTTGACCCCGGCTGTCAAAACAAAACTCTAGCTCAACATCTATGTGTTCTGACTCAGTGACATCTCCCTGCATTGCCAAGTGCAAAATACACTTCTTGGCAAAATTCCATACCAATCAAGATAATATATAACAATTTGCCAAAATCCTGTCATTTTCACTGACAATCATGAATGATTCTTAGTATTATTTCACACCGACCCAAAGAATATACAACACTGATAGTAAAACTCTTCTAAAATCATTTATCCCTAATGCAACTGGAATGCTGGAAATGCCAAGAAATCTTGTTTAAAAAAATAAATGTACAACTAATAGCTAATTTCTGGAATGAGGAAGACTCAAGTAAGGAGGCCTATAGAGTCTTGTACTGAGAAAGAAAGACATTTAAAATATGGATAAAACAGATGAAACATGAAATAAGCACTTTATTCCAAATTTCAAAAACTAAATTTTTATTTCACTTGTTGGTTGGATGGCTCCTGATGTGGATGCCCAGGGGCTGTTGCATCCTCTCCCTACCTTCTACACGCTGCTACTGTTATTACTAATCATGTTTCGGCTGTATCTAAGTCTGTACTACCTAGATCAAAGATTGAACTGAATTACTATGGCACCAAATTCATTAATTAACACTTTAATCCCCTAGGTCTGTGTGAGGAAAATCCCGAACCTGATATTTAATGCCTAAAAGGGGTTGGGTATAAAATTCCATGAAGATCACTCAGATCGACATATGAAGAAGGCCCAAACATTGTGATATTAACAACAAAGATGAGTCATTAGTCTGACTAAAAAATATAAATGGTTAAATATATTGAAGAGTTGACATAACAAGTGAATGTAGGAAGCTCATTTGTTAAATTTTGAAACTTAGGTTTTGTTTTTTTTAAATTCTTTTTCAGTGTGGTCGCAATGAGCTGATCCTGCAGCAAACTCACACACTTGTCCAGCGTGCCATTGAGGAAGAATCCTGTGAAGCCGACTATATGAGGGAACTTGGATATCAGTTAGTGCTTCGTGGCAAGATCAAGGAAGCTTTAGAATGTTACAAACATACAATAAAACTGGATGAGACCAACCTTCCTGCTGTGACGGGTATGATTTTAATTTCTCAAAAGTATATTGTTCGCTTTCACAAGTTGTCCACAAAATAAGCAAAATTAGAATGAAATCTTTTTTTTTATGGCTTTTCAGTTTCATGCCTTTCATACCTCTAAATAATATTTAACTTTCTATCTCTTCTAGTCTCTGCTCTGCTATCCATCTAACTCATTTAGAAAAAAGAAAAAAAGAAATCCTAATCATAAAAAAAGATCACTGAACCAAATTTGGGGCTTTATTGTAGGGAAAGCATTGTTGTTAACCTTAAATTTATGGCACTGTAAATTGTCAAGTTTTTCTTCTGTTTGATTGAAATAAAAAAATAAATAAATAAAGAAGCTATATGAATATTTCTACTTTTATTATTTTAATAAAGTGTAAATTATTGTAGAAATTCCATTCTCAGTAATACCAACTGTTCAAAAGTAAAATTGATCTATGGACCTCCAAAATATCACTGTGAACCCCAATTTATTATTTGTTGTGTGTGGATCCCCGGTAATGTACATGGACCTGGTTGAGAACTACTGATATAATATAAACTTGTTAGGTAGGTTATTTGTTGTTTCCCTTGACCTCCACATGCCTTTTATATGTCATGTGAGTGTTAAATTCTTCAAGCCCTCTTTCCTCATAATAATCAAATGATTTTAGCTCTAAATATCTTTATCATGTTTATTTTTATCATTACTCACATGTTGCATCTAAAATTTATTATAAATTTTATAAATACTAAGTCCTGTTATCCCGCTTCCAGAATCAGGATGTATTGACTATTATTTCTCTTAACTGTATAAAATGTCATAGGACATGGGAGTGATTTATGGTTTTAGATTAAGTTGTGTCAATGCAACAATATACATGTTTGATGCATGTCTATTTAACTACTATGAATTGCTAAAGACAAAAACAAATAGTAAATGTGTCTATAAATAAACTCTTATATTATAATTTTAATCAAATTCTAGTTGCATTAAAATAGTGGGTGCAACCAATGGTTCATAAAATGATTTTGATCAGTCTGGAAGAAAATGTTATGATACTATGGTTATTTGGTCTCCAATTGATTTGCTGGTGAACCTGAAGGAGACTATCACCACCTTTAAATAATTCGTTTTTCATTTTTTTTTTTTTTTTTTTACTTTTTTTCAGCGCAGTCTTATCAGTTATTACATAAAGTTTCCGATTATAAAAAAAATAAAAAATTGAAAAATTTCAATATTTAAACACTTTTAGTGGGGGATCACTTTCTCATACAATGTTATAGTAAATTGATCCTCCATTTTGGAATCACTTGTGTTGGGGTCGCTTTTTGTTTTTTTAGGACGAGTTGTTGCTCTTGTTTTTGTCTTTTTTAAGTTTTCTTTTAGTTCTTACGATGACATCTTTCTGTGAAACTCCAAGAATGGCTTTATTCAAAAATTTTGCAAAGGATTCAGTTGTTGAATATGCACAAGCAAAAAAGTTAATTGCACAGGATCGATTTACTATAAGGTTGTATGAAAAACTGAGCCCCATCACCCGCCTAAAATTGTTGAAATGTTTACAAATTTTTTGTCAATTGGAAAGTTTAGGGTTTAATTGATAAGATTTCACTGAAAAAAGTAAAAAAAAAAAAAAAATTGCTAATCAACCAATTTACAGGTGGTGGTAATGTTGTACTGGTGAGTGGTTCCAAAATGGAGGATCGATCTGCTATAACATTGTATGAAAAACTGAGAACCCCCTAAAATTGTTGAAATATTGAAATTTTTCCAAATTTTCTTTTTGTCAATCCAAAAGTTTTTGGTGTAATTGATAAGATTGCACTGAAAAAAGTAAAAAAAATAGAAAGGAAAACAACAAATTTAAAGGTTGTGATAGTTTCCTTTAGGTCTGTCGATTTGTTTTTTTTTTTTTGTTCTTAATGTTTCATATGACAACACTGATGTATAATATTCATAATAGCTTCTTATACTGTCCCCAGGTTCTGTTTTGTTTCAAATCAAGCACAGCTATATGCATTGATTTCTAGTGATAGCAACAGATAAATTACTAAATAACCCCCAACCCTCATTACCAGACTATGTAGCAGTCTGGAACCAAAATAATTAATAACAAAAAAATAAAAATTAAAAGTTAAGCAGTAAAAAATACATTAAAATACAAAATAAAAATTGTAGTTAAAAATAAAAAAAAGCATTAGATTATTATAAAGAAGTTAAATAAAACATAGAATATTCTCATGATGCATCAGAACAAGCATTTTACCATCACAAGAAACAAAACTTACTTTCTCTTTGGACTTCAATTGTTGACGGAAACAAATACCTGGGGCAATCTTGGATGAAACATGCTGCCGCCAACAGATAAGCAAAACTTCTTTATTTCTGTATACAAATACAGGGTGAAACGCATAAATTGTCTAAATTAAGCAAAAATGAAAATAATATGGACATCTCATTTTAACATATATATTTACTAAAATTTGTATAAAAAAAATCTTGAAATACTAAAAAGTAAATTTATTCAATAAAATTGCTATTGGCATCAACCACTGCCTCCAGAAGATTTTGAAATTTGCTGCATCTCTTCTGGATGGTCACCTTGTTTAAGTTGGTGAATGCTGCCATAATTCTTACCTTCAGCTCATCTTTGGTGTTAGAAGAAATGTTGTTGGTCTCGCTCAACTGTGTCCTGCACATAATAATTAAGAGGGTTGCAGTCTGGAGAGTTAGTTGGCCAAATGTAAGTGGGGATTTTGTTGAAGAAATTGTCTGGCAGTCATGAATGGGTTCTCCTGCTTGTATGGCATGGTGCAGTGTCCTGTTGCCAGACATAGGGTCTTCTAGCAGCCACCCTCTTGACCCAGGCAGAACTACCTTCATAAGGTGCTTGATGTAGGACTCAGTGTTGACTCTGAGGCTGAGTGGAAAGATAAATGGAAGCATAACATCACCATCCCCTAGGGATCACTTGAAACACCTTTGTAGTTATCATTAGGCTCGTCCGACCTTTTCTGAATTCTCTGCCTTGTTTTTATATTCACACCTATTCACTCTGAAATATTTGTATTGGAGCTTCTGTCATGAATGCCAAGCAATACAGCATACTGTTTCCAAATTTCTGGCAGAGTGAATTGTATCATGATTCTATTTTTCTCACAGATGATGCCCAACTGACCTTATAATACTAGGCATTTGACAAATTCAAAAACAATGTGCATGCACAAAATTTAAAATTTAAAATGGCGACAATTTACTAATTGCAATCTGTTCTTTAAAATATACAATTATTTCTCTGAAATGTATACTGAAGCAATTTATTTTAGCAATTTATCGTTATTTTTTTCTGTGCTTATTTTTTAAATTTTACATATGATTTTGTTTGTAATATTATGAACCCACAACAAATTCATTGTTTACATGAAAATTATGGGAATTTGATCATGAGCATTTATAGTCAAGCTGCATTCTAGAATCACTAGATAGGAACTGACCATTGGAGATGAGTTATAATCAGAGACATTGCAGTCAGAGGTGAGCTGAGAGGCAGTCAGTATTCTTGCTGGCCAAAATGAAGATTTGCTCCATTAGTCTGTCATGAAAGAAGATAGTAGCAGCAGTGAAAAATGACCCAATTGTCACTTACCTACTCTCCAGTAGAAAAAGCTTTAGTATTGTCTTAAAATACCTTTCAAGCTCATTTCCTCATTCATGAAGGAAGGGACTGTAGTTTTTTATTTTTTCTTTCAGAAAGGTTACCCTGTCAGTGGGCCATATGCGTCTTCTGCACACGTGTAAAACCTTCCCAAAAGGTGCCAGTTTAATCTTCAACCAGCAAGGCTCAATACAAACTGTTGTAGGTGAATCAACCAAATTTGTCAAATCCTTTACATGCTGAGGAAGCAAAAACATTTCTACTAAAAAGGCTGTGAAACATTGCCTAGCTAAAGACTGCACCACCTTGAATAAAACGAATGTAATCTGGAAATTTGATCTATCAGATCAACCTCAAACAGAGATTCTCTTGAGCCACTGTTGGGTTGTTTTAATGTATAGTCACTGCTTGGACATTAACTAAAACCATTGAGTCTAAGCTTGATGGCACATACACTGAGAGCTTGACTTAACATCTCTTGGCAACAACATTCAGCTAAATCACAGCTCTATGGCTCCATTCTAGATATTTCTATAATTTTATGTAAATTCAGAATGCACTTTGCAGGATATTGCTGGTTAGAAAGACAAGAACTTCTAAGTAATTTACTGCTTTAGACACCTAGCCTAGACACGAGATGGGATGGTCACCCAGCAACCAACTGCATTGACCAACTATGTAGGGACAAAAGATGCCACCCTAATGAGCTTCCTACCTTGATGCAGAACTGTGATACTTATGAATGCCTGAGGTATCTCATAGTAGAGATTTAGGGTGAGTGCTTGTAGACTCAAGTATAAATTTGACCAATGTAGGCTTTTTGATATAGAGTAATAGTTAGCAAGGTACTTTGGTTGACTATTGTTACTGAGCAGTGTGTTCAAACCTTACTGTGTGTCCTACACAAAATTTGATATTAAATGAAGCAACAACGATTGGCATGCTGTGAAATTAACTGCTCTAACGAAATTGTTCAATGTTTATCTGTACTCTCATGTATAGAAAATGGCCTAGGGAATGAAAACATTGCTATGTGAATTTGGTGACATAATTGTGAGTTCAATCCCTGGACAAGGTAGCACACATATACTTAGTGAAAACAGGACAAGCAATGGCTGAACAATTAACCAATATGAGATATCTAAAGTCAGCAGACGGAAAATAATTTACTACTGTAGATTGCAGAAAGGCTTTAGTTTCAAATTTACTGAAAGTTACCTGGATCAGTAGACACATGAAGGAGAACATTGGTTCTGTCAGTTAATTGCCATGTGTGATACATGCTTGGGTGATTATATCTCAAAAGGGACATGGCAGTGTGGGCAGAAGATTTTCCCAAAGTAGGTTGCCATTACTTTCTGCAGTAGACTAGTTGCCAACCAAGGCTATAGAACCTAATATGTCTTGTTATTTGACCCATAGCTGAAGGGAAGCAACAGATTAATACCTTTCACAAGGGTATTTTTGTGAAAGTGAATGCAATGAATTCAACTAGAATTCAAACTTGGCCATCTGATTTCTCGTTCCAAGCCGATATCCACTGCACCACAACACACATCTCACAGACATTGGGTACCACAGCTAAAACATTGTGATAACAACTAAGTTTAGGACATAGTCAGTGATGTAAATCATAACTTCTTATACCAGAAATTCTTTTCTTTATATTGTTTGTTTTCATTTAGCTGGCTGGCATACTTTTTACATATATAATCTGTGATATAGATTTCTTTGTTAGGCTTGTAGTTTATCATTAATTATGACTTCTCCAGAAACACTGTTTTGTTTGCCAGATTATGAGAACATTGATTATGGAAATTCAAATACAAACTTTGGAAGATAATATTTTTCAAATCTTCGTTGAATAATCAATTTATTGTGTTGACTACACACATCCACACATAGCTAACTATGAGAAGCACACTGATAAGCAATTATTCTTTCAGTCATTAATGTTTAATGTATTTTTTTGGATGATGCCAATATTTTATATAACCGAGATTCTAATACAGATATAAATCTTACTTGCAATACATACAGTTGGGTGAATGTCCTCATCTTTAATATCATCATCATGTTTTTGATATTGAGCCAGTTGTCCTTTTTCAGGTTTCTGTTGATCTACCCAGAATTTTGAATTGGACATTTTTTTTTGTAATTACTAGTTTTTGCTAATAGTAATAACTCAGGTAAATTTGAGAAAATTTATTTAATCTATGGGTGGAGTGGTATATGGAAATCTGGACAGTGGAGCAAGAACAATCTACTCCCCCCACCAATTCTTCCACACACTGTGTTTTAGTGGCTTTACTGCCTTGCATGAGGTGATATCAATTTAAAAATATGTATAGATATATGTATATTTTGTGTATCGAAGCAGCAGATAATTTTCTAAACATATACTGTTAAATATAAGAGACACTGAATGTCTATTATGTTTAATCATGAGCTGTTCTAAACATCATATTTTGGCTTTAATTTCAGGTGAAAATAAAGACAAAAATTGTCCAACATTTGGAGAGACACACACACATATATATATATATATCATCATTATGTAAATTCCTTTGTGCTTAAATATGTCTTATGTTTCCAGCTGACTATAACACATTGTAATATATTTTGCCTTTGTTCTCCATCCGCATCCATCATCTTTTGTTCACTCTCACTTGTTCTCTTCTTGCAGGTATCATTGAGTGTCAGTTGATCCAAAATAAATTGGATGACGCTGCACAGCAGCTTGAATTCCTCAGTGAAATCCAAATGAGTATTGGCAAAACATCAGTAAGTGAATATCAAATACTGACCAGTACTTTAACTTTCCTTGCTTTACTCCAATTTCATTTTTCTTTGGCGTATACACTGCACGCTTCCTGTTATTTAAGCTCTTTGTTATGCAAAAGTCAAAAACTTCAAAGCCTGGTTTAATGATGAGAAATGGAAAGAATTGAATTTTCAATATCCTTTCCTATACTTTTAATCACCCAATCTGATTTCAAGTCATTCAAATCAAAAGCCATTGATTTGGCACTTAACATTATCTCCCAAAGTAAAAGAAAAAAGTTCCTGATTTTTTCAGATTCTCTATCAGTACTGACAACTGTGGTAAATCCACTGGAACAACTGCAAATGAAATAAATTACTAACCCTAAAACCCCCTCTAAGTGAATGGATACAGGGAATCATGAAGGGAAGAAATTATCCTTTCTCGACTCCATATTGGACATACTACAATAACTCACCTATTCATACTTGAAAAAAAGGAACCGCCATGGTGCACAGCTTGTCATGCCCCTTACACTGTAAGACACTTCATGATAGACTGCGCTGACTTTTCATCTATCCAGAAAAAGTATTACAACATAAAAACAATTTGGACACACCAAGATAGACCACTTGATGGCATATTTAAAGAAAATAGGACTATACAATAAAATTTAATTAAAATAAAAATGTATACAATCTAATGTATACAACCACTCTAATGCATGCTACAACTTTGAAACAAATGTGATCCCAAAATACAAAAGCTAACTCTTAAATGACCATAATGGTTGATGGGTCACTAAACCAAACCAAACTAAACCCAAACTGATCTTATACTTTTGAGATCATGACAGCCTTTGATATCATAAATTCACGTAAACATAAAAAATTTTTTATGTTAGTGATCATGGCACTAAAAAACAAAAATTATCGAACCCAATCATCATTAAACTGCTCAACATGATCAATAGCTTAAATACAGATATTGTCTTCTGCTGGATTAGGTGCTGTACATGATATATGCTTGGGCAATGTCTCGAAAGGAACATGCCTGACTGTGCAGAATATTTTCCCCACAGTAGTTTACCATTACTTTCTGTGGTAGACTGGTTGCTAATCCAGGCTATAAAACTTAATCCATCCTTATATTTAACCCATAGCTGGAGAGAGAGAAGAAAGATTAATACCTTTCTTAAGGGTATTTGCGCATAAGTGAATGCAATGAATTCAACTAGAATCTGAACTTGGTTCTCCAATTTCTTGTACTGAGCTAATATCCACTGCACCACAATGTACATCAAGCCATATTGGTATCACAGAAAGTGATAGAGCAGATTCAATAGCAAGGAAAGGCATCTGATATAAAAGAAAAAACACATCAGACCCCTTAAATACCAAAATGCTATATAAGCATTTATCAGCGTGCCCAGATGCAACCAGATGTGACACATGGTCATTGTTTTTTAAAGTGGGTTTATTGGAAATACAGTGGAAAAGTTCTCAGATCCCTTTAGCACTTCCCCTTTTTGGACCACCTCAAACATTGGGCAATAAACTCAGCCCCCTTCCTGAGGAAGAGCTAAAGACTGAAAGATGCCTCTCTGCCCCCACATCCCCCGTGGGTTTTCTTGGGTTTTCTTGACTCTAAAGAAATCCTAGATACAGATCTGAAACCAGCAGTCAATAAATATATTAGGAACAAGTGTTAGAACCTATGGAATAAACTGTAGAAGATTAGCGGAACAGCAAACTGTACAAGATTAAACCTACTATAGGGGATGGTATCAGAAACACTAAATAAGAAAAGAAATGATTATGTCCTGGTGATATATTGGGCATACTACCATAACCCATTCATGTATCCTAAAAAATGAAGATCCTCTGGTAAGTGTGGCATGCCAGGAGCAATTCATCATAAAACACATAAATTTGAATTTAATCCACTTAAAATATTACCAAGCAACAAACTTAAAAAGATTTTTCAAAATACTGATCCACTTTATATATTTCAGTTTCTAAGGGAAATAAAACAGATCTCAAAAATATAACTTAAAAAATATAACTGAAACAACAAATTAAAAAAAAAAATTACATGTTTTAAAAAAAAAAGCTTTATTTATGAAAAAAGATTTTGGTATTAGATGTCCCACAACAAACAAAGCGAACTTTACATCATGCATCAATGATTATAAATACCTTTGAGTGAACGAACCCTTTAGGTCTTAGAGAGGACCATTGGTTATCAGTTCTTCTTGATTTGTGCTAGATAATCACAAAAAAAAACTTTGCCGGTTTTATTACCCCACTGAGAAATTAGTGTTCGATTGGAAGACGGATCAGCTGCCAATCTCTGAGTGTTAAGACTTTTGGAGGTGCACATGTATATTGTTGTATCATTAGTATAAATGTTTACAAGTAATTGGAGTATATTTTTAGGTAGATCATTTATATAACTCAGAGGGTTAGTGACCCCTTAGGGATGCAAGTGTTGACCATCAGGGTCTCGGAGGATTGGTTGTTAATAGCTACCTTCAGGGATCTACTTGTTAAAAAGGATTTTTCATGAGTGGAGAGGTTGTGTAGTAAACCTTTGATTCACAACTTGTTGAAGGCATTTGAGATATCTAATTCTATGGTCTTATGTGTTTTGTCAAGAGTCTCACTAATTATGTGCCTAATGGTAATTAGGACATCAGCAGTGTGACAGGCTGTTCCAAACCTGTACTGCTCATCACACAAGAGGTTGTTTCTATTCAACTGCGCAATGACCTTCTTGTTGATAAAAAAGTTTGATGATGATGCTGACAAGACTAATAGACTGAGTAAAGGGGCATTGGTTTCCTGTGTTTTTGAAGGCCCGATATATGTTTGCCATCTTCCACATGCTTTGGAAAGATTTTTTTCTTTAAACAGTGGTTAAATAATCTTGCTAAAATTGTGACTAATTCTGAACTGATAGTTTTTATGATGACCACTGAAATTTTATCCCATCCTGTGGCTTTTTTGGGGTCAAGGTTTTTCATAAGTCTAGAGACTTCTTTTACTGAAATGAGTATATTATTAAGATAGTGCTCTGTGAGACATGGGAGTTTGGTAAGGGTATGACCTTTGTCTAGCGTTGAGTTTGAGGCAAAGATCAAGGCAAAGAGAAGGATATGACCTTGAGGCTATTTATAATAGTGGTCACAGCCATTTTGCCTCTGTTCATAATTTGGTTGGTGATCTTCCAAAATTTGTGAGATTCAATTTGTTTCTTTCAACCTTGGCCTGGACAGTTTGTGTGTAGCTGCAGTTTGAGTTTTCTAGAATTCTGTTACAGTACAGTGATTGTAGGTGGTTCTGAAAGAAGTAAGAACCAGATTACACCACTTCTTGCGATAGATTTTAAAGTAGTGGTTCTGATGAGCTATGGCAGTGACTGGTTTTTGCTGAATTCATTTTTTTTGTATCAAACATTCCATTCTGCAAAGGATCCACTCAGAGATTAGAGCAGCAGTTTTGGAAGTAGCATATTTGAAGAAGCTTTGGAGAGAAGCTTCTGTTTTATAGAAATGAAAGCTTTCTCAGTTTGCCTTCTCATAGCATTTTTTTGCTATGAGAAGGCAAAACATTTTATGGAATGATAAATCAGGAGATGTCATTAGTTTAGAATCAATCTGAACACTGATTAGGAAATGGTTAAACATGCCAATAGGGGATAAAACTTTTGCTGTGCATCTGTCAGGGTAGGATGTTAGATAAAGGTTGAGCATATTTGTCTGGTGCCCCATTGCATCCAGGATATGGGTGGGTTCTTCGATGTCTAAGTCAAATCATAAGCGATAGAGAAGTCTCTGCAATATCTGTCTTCCTCATCAATTTTGTTAGAGTGGAATAACCACTCTTTGTGGTGAACATTGCAATCACCACATATGTGAAAATTGGCTGAGGAAAACTCAGTTAGGATATTGTTAATTGTCTCTGATATTTGATCAAAGATTACTGACTTTTCATGTTGTGGATTATACAGAGCAAAGAAGAATGTGGTACTATGGATAAGGGCTACACAGAAGAGGCCCTTTTTTTATGTCCTTGTCACAGAGGAAACCCATCCTTGATGTAGGCACCGAACCTGTGACTGTTGTGATTTAGGTCATCATATTTTGTTATAATAGGGGAACAGCTCAAAATTGTGGCTCCTGCAATGGAATTGAGGCATTGATACCAGTTTTAGACAGGAACAGGAGGCCAAGTTTAGACTGAAAAAGATGGAGTTCCACTTCTGGAAAATTGCTATATAGACACCTTACAGTGGTATATGAGATGGTATACCTGGGGGTCGATTTTTTTTTTTTTTTTTTTTTTTTTTAATTGGGTTTGCTAGTTTTGTTAGTTTTCAATTTGATTGTTTTCCTGTTTGTTTTGGTTGGTTTGGTGGACCGACTAGTGGGTGGTCATATTTTGTTATACCCGTTTTAGACAAGAACAGGAGGTCAAGTTTAGATTGAAGAAGATAGTTCCACTTTTTGAAAAGTTGTAATGTAGATCCCTTACATTGGTGTGGGAGATGGTACACGTGGATTCTTTATTTATTTTTTTTGAGGTTGAGTTTGATAGTTTTATTCATTTCTAATTTGATTATCTTCATGTTTGTTTTGGTTGGTTTGGTGAATGACTAGTAGGTGGTAACACAGACACTCTATTAGAGATGTATGCATAAATAACCTGGATTAACTTGCTCAGAGATAGAGTACCCTCATCATGGTAATGAGAGCCCTACTGGAGACTATGGCATGGTCCAGAAACCTTTCACAAAATGGCAGTATGTATGTAGGCCTCTGTTTGTCAGGGTTGACCATGGATAGCATCCTAGTGGTCTGCTTGGCTAGAGCATTGGTGTCTGTGACTGTAGAAGCTGATGCAGAAGTGACAGTCTCTGTTGCAGAGACTGCATTTATGTTCTGTTTCTGGTCTGTCATTGCTCACTTTGCTGTCTGTGAACCCGCCTCTTCATGGCAGCTTGTGTCAACTGCTCCTTCCCTGATTTGAGTTGCTTGGCCAGGATTGCCACTTGGACTGGTTGACTGTCATGCTCTCCTATGACTCTGTGTTGGTGCCCACAGCCTTCATGTTGCATTTAATGATGTCATGATACCACAACTGTGGCTGCCCAGTGGATCTTCTTCCAGAGGTGAGCTCTCTATACAGGAGGTCTTTTGAGATGAGGCCGTCTGGCATGGGTAGACATGGCCTAGCTAGGGAAGTCTGCATTTTTTAAGGTGTGTAGACATGGTGGGCAGACCCACACGAGACAGGACCTCAGTTTTGGGCACCTTGTCTTTCCAATATTTCCAATATGCAGTAGATTCTTCTCATGTGGAAGGTGTTCAGACACTTTTTCTTGCCTGGTGTATGTAGTCCATGTCTTGCTGCCATATAGCACTTCAGCATTGTTTTCTTTGTTTGTATTAAGATTTTCCTATTCTTTAATATTTTATTTAGATTTTGGAAAGCATCTTTTGCAATTCCAATGCACATTTGGATTTTTGCATCATATTTTCCGTCATTTGTTAAAACATTTTGCAGATCGTTAAATTTTTTCTTGTTTGACATCTTTAACATTAATTCATAGTTTATGTCCTGGGATTTCTCTCTTGCTGATAACAATACATTGTCATCTTACAATTGATGATTAATTACTTGTTTCTACCTGTCTTTATTACCTTGTCTAAGAGGTGTTGTAGGTTTTCTTGTGTCTGATATCAACACAGCATCAGGTGTGAAAATAGGAATTTTAATGTACTGTGCAAGTCTAGGTAAATATTTTATTTCTGCAAGATTATAATAGGTTATAAGTGTGTGTTTTTATTTTCTTATTATTAAGACAAGATATAAACACTTGTCCAATGATTTATAGAGCATTGGAACTTCTTAACACTTTTTTCAACAAGGTTTTATGAAGAGACAGACCTAAATCTAAACTTATTTATAAATGGAACTTTGTGTATGTGTCTGTATGTGTGTGTGTCCGTTACCTATAGATTTCAAAATGGCTGAACCGATTTTCTTGAAAATTTACACAGTTGTACTATAAGCATCTGCGAGTGTTCTTAGCTAGGTTTTGTGTCGAGGTACCCCTGATAAATATCAAAAATTGATAATCGAAAAAATCAGGTTACAGAAGGAGTGGTTCGATTTTAATCAAATTTGATATGCTCATAGACAGAGACATAAGAAACGATATTCAGAAGTTTCAAGGTTGCAGTTCTTACAATAGTGCAGAAAATCGATAATATATATATATAAAAGGCAAGATGTTTGTGTGTGTGTGTCTCTGTTTATTTGTCTGTATGTCTTTTATACAAATCCACAATTTTTATCCGATTTTCACCAAACTTCACACAAATATTCTTTAGGCTGAGCTCCAGGACCATGGATTAGTTTTAAAGCTTTCATTACACCCGAGCAATGCCAGGCTATACTGCTAGTTATCATATAAAGGAAACAGTGGATGAATAAAGAGTTGTTTTTTTTTTCACTTTTAGTCAGAAACGTTTGAATTTTTTTTTTTGTAATATTTAAAAGTTATCACTATAGTAATGTCACCTTGATTTGTCTAAGAATTTTATTTTGCTTTGTGTTTGTTTTTCCTCTTTTCATTTCTGTTCTTGTGCTTGTGCTCAGTTAGGCATTCAGACAAACATGTTCAATTACATATAACTTGTGTTGAGGTGTTATGGCAGTATTTACTGGTGTGATGGTTGGACCTGAAATAATAACAAAATTATTGATAAATGGCTGATGCCAACCTCCAGAACAGTAACTTATGGCACCTTCTTGGATTAATGTTTTCCACAAACATGAAGTGGAAAGATTTTCATTTGCTGCTAAGAAAGTTCTGCTAGACAATTTTTCTCACCAGAATCTTTCTGAGATGTTCATGAGTCAACCATCCATTCATACATGGAATATTACTGTCATATCTTATCTGGTTATTTTGCTATATATTTAGAGATGCTTGATAAAATACAAAAAAGAATCTGCAATGTTATCAGTCTTAGCTTGGCATCCTGATTTCCGTCATTTTCCCAGTACAGATTTTCTGATGAGCTTTCGTTTTTGACTTTAAAAATTTAACCGCAGTACCGAGATTGAATTTCAGTTGAACTTCTTGCATTGAAATTCCTTGGAAAAAGTATTAATCTGTCCTTTCCCCCCAGTTATGGGTTAAATAATAGGACAGATTGGGTTCTATAGCCTTGACTGGCAACCAGTCTACCACAGAAAGCAATGGTAATCTACTGCAGGATAATCTTCTGCCCAGTCAATCATCATGTCTCTTTGGAGACATGATCGCCCAAAGCGTGTATCACGCGTGGCACTTAATTGACTGGCTGACTAAATTAGCATCTTGATCTCACCATTTTACAGTTGAAATTGGAATATTTAACCACAAGTTCTATGCTAGCAGCTTTTTGTCTCGTGTGTCTTGCTTGTGAAACTCTCTTCTGGCTTCCAGTGAACTTCGATCTTCAAACATATTAATCGTTATCTTTTGTCTTCTTAATTATTGTCCACTCGCCTTAATGTTTTTCATTTTTCTCATATTCTTTCACATTTAATAATTCATTGCATCTTAGTGGCTTTATTACTTTGTTTGGGATGAAAATGATAAAAAAAATTCAGTTCAGCCTGTTTGATTTTTTTTACTGTTTAGATTGTTTATAAAACTTGTATAGTTGCATCTTCATGTCCTTTAAACATTTCAGATACTGGTCTTCTTTCATGTACTGTCACTTCAGGATGTTGACAGTCATAGCTCTCCACAATTTCCTATTCCCTGTCGCTCTTAATAAATTTTTTTCTTTTTGTTATCTCTCCTATATTTTTCTTCATCGTTCATTTACTCGAGCTCACTAGGGAAGTTATGCATTGTTTTCTTCTGTCTCTCTTGCCTTCAATCTGTCTTGTGAGTATCAAATTTACCAAGCTCTCTTTCCTCGTTATGTGTCTTAGAAATTTCAACTCATTCTTCCTGATGTTAAATATAAGTGTACTTTTTGTTTCCAGTTTCTCTAAAACTTTGCTGTTGCCCAAATGTTCAATCCATAATATTCTCAGCAACCTCCTGTAGAACCACAATTTTGTTCCTTTGAGTCTCTTTTTCATTTGAGGAGATTCTCCAGCATTCACTGCTATATAGGAGAACTGATATTACATTAGAGTTCAGTACTCATTTCATTGTTTTTAATGATACTTTTCTGTTTTTTTAATACTTTGCTTAGATTTTGGAAAGCAGTTTCCCTATCCCAATACACTTTCAGTTTTCATTGTTGCACTTTCCAGTGTTTAACAAATACAGATAAATGTTACAATGAAAAAGAAAAAGAAGTGCTTGCTATAAATTTTGCTGTAAAGAAATTCCACAGGATGACATTAGAAAGAAAATTAATATTGTCAACTGATCATCATCCATTATTAAATATATTAGGTTCTGATAAAGAGATTTCCATGCATATTAAAAACAGGCTACAGCATTGGGCTACAATTTTATTGAACTATGATTTCAAGATGAAATTACTATTACTAAAAATATTGGTACACACAGATGGCTTATTCAAATTGGTATTGAAAAGGTTAGTGTGATTGCTTCACTGGAATCTAAAAGCAAAATTAAAAGCCTTGTGTGTAATACTGTTAAAGAATTGCCAGTCTTGGTAGATGATACCAAAATCCATTCTAAAATGGTATTTATTCAAAAAACTGAATAATGTTAACTCAAAATGGAGTAAAACTAAAACTGACCCCATAACAATAATACAGCATTTTTTTATTTGTGATGGAGTACTTTGTATATGATAAGAGTAGTAATTACATTATCACTACAAAAAAAAAATATATAAGCACTTTCACATAGAATATCTGAAAATAGTGAGAATGAAGCCTTGATCAAAAGCTATGTTTAATGGCCAATTATATCGAAAATACAGTTAGAAACTATAATGGTTGTAATTAAGCAGTGAAATCGCCATCTATAAATTATTAGGCATGACCAAACACTGATAAACCATGGGCAAAACTACAAATGAACTTTGGGGAAACGCTAGATGGTTCATACTATCATAGTTGACTATTTCACATAATGGCTCAAGATATTGAAATGTAAACAACCTACTACAGCAATAATGATTTAAATTCTTATGTAAATTTTGACAAGATTTGGAGTGTGATATCCGATAATGAAACTTAATTTACTTCTAGTGAGTTTAAAAATTTTTGCAAAAACTGTGATTTATCCTCTGAGATCAAATTGTCAAGTTGAGCAGTTTGTTGACATCTTTAAAAGGACATTTTTAGTGTATACCGAATGATGTCAATTAGCAAAAGTCACTGTGAAAAATGTCACCTGCAAAGCTCATGTTTGTTAGGAAAGTGAAATCCATTTTTGACAAGTTATTTTCTTCAAATAAAAAAACCAAAAAAAAAACCTGAAACTATAAGATCATTTAAGATCAGCAATAATGTTTTCTTTTAGGCTGGAAGGGAAAATTACTCAATGCCTTGTCTAGTATGATATACACTGTCGAAGCTGGACAATTTCAACATAGATGGTGTATAAATTGAGTTCTGGAAACGCACAGAATAATCAACCAATACAATTTAATTTACTGATGGACATATTTTATGATACTTTTGAATTACCTATTCCTAAAATGGATATTTCATTATAACACAAAGTTAGGGGAAAGCATAAATTGACTGAACATGTTAGAAAAAAGTATTGACTAATGAAAATCCATCTCTAAAATGGGTGTGGGGATGTTGTGGAAATAAACATGCCTCACCAGGATATGACTTGGACTCATCCAACTAGCATAAATATTTACGCTAAAAATACTTATAAAGAAAGAGATGGGGGCGAGCTTTATATCTTGACTACAGAATTCAGCAAGACTATGTTGACTCCAATCGGCATTATATTTCTTGATTGTGTTAGCTTTAGTCAATGCAACAAAGATATACCAGTGGCAGCGAGGATTCAGATTTCTTCAAAACAAATTTTTTTTTTCCCTCTTACTTAGCTGGTGAGGAAAAGTCAAAATTCATCGAAAAGAATTTTGTGGAGTTTATATATAATGTTTATTTAGAATTTATAACCTAAATATGTTATAATATCACTACAGAAGTAGCTATTGTGTATCAAGTGATGGTGCTGATTTTAAGTTAGTTTTAAAAGGTTCAAAACTAGCCAAACCCCCTCAATCAAGAAAGCATTGTTACATAGTCTGTGGTGACCAATCAAAATACAAATAATTTCTAATTTTAGTAATAAAAGAACAGACTCTAAAAACAATTTATTGCAGCATTAATGTTAATATTTGATTAAAAATAGACCAGTATTACTAATTGATTATTAGTTTCACTAAAAAAATTATATATATATAGTTTAGAACATGTACAAATTATAATTTCCACAAAACTGTAAATTTTGTTTTTACATAAAAAAAACAAAGTCTCATCAGGTAGTTAATAATGATTACCTGATGAGACATTGTTTTTTTCGATGTTGAAACAAAATGTACACTTTTGTAGTAAATTATAATTTGTACATGTTCTAAACTATAGTTTATCTAAATCTAAACTTATTTATAAATGGAACTTTGTCTGTCTCCCTGTATGTGTGTGTGTGTGTGTCTCCGTTACCTATAGACTCCGAAACAGCTGAACCGATTTTCTTGAAAATTTACACACTTCTACTATAAGCATCTCCAAGTGTTCTTAGCTAGGTTTTGTGTCGAGGTACCCCCGATAAATATCGATAATCGAAAAATTGGGTTATAGGAGTGGTTCGCTTTTAATCAAATTTGATACACTCATAGACAAAGACATAAGAAACAATATTCAGAAGTTTCAACTGCATTCTTACAATAGTGCAGAAAATCGATTTTTATATATATATATATATATATACATATATATATTTATACACAAAAGGCAAGATGTTTGTGTGTGTGTCTGTTTATCTGCCTGTATGTCTGTATTTTTTTCAGACCTTTTGTTTTAGTTTTTGCTTTGGGTTTGGCTCTAAGTAGATATAATTGTAGTTCTTAGTCTCAGCCATGATACCATTTACTCAGAGGACTTATTTAGCCTTCAAAATGCAGTTTATGACAAAAAAACACTTATTTGATATCGATACCAGGAAATCAAAACTTGACTTACATTCATTCATTTTTCCTTCAATCTACGGTTTCGCTTTAACTGGAATCAACTATTGCTTTTTAGTCTTTCATGCCAACGTCCAAAGAGTCTGATGGATTAGGACCATGGATTAGTTTTAAAGCTTTCATTACACCCGAACAACACCAGGCTGTACTGCTAGTAATAAATATTCATAGCTCTATTTCGATATTGAGCACTGTTTTAAATTAATGTTTTGAATGTTGTTAATACTTTCTCCATTTTTTATTCACATTCACTTGGAGATATATATATATACATATATATATATATATATATATATATATAATGAATTAATGTTAGACTAAGAATTTTAAATTCTAAGTTTAACAAAGCATTATATTTAGATTATTATTTAAGAACAAGGTAAACCAAACAAATGAACTTACTGTAAACATAGTTCACTTTTTACTTTACAATATGTGTTGTAATATTAACACATCACTCAATAAGTCCTGAGCCTGACATATAGATGGAACTACTAATAAAAAATCCATGTGATTTTTAGGAAGTACTAAACTTCAAATAACATGTGACAAAATTTAGGCCCATTTGGATTGTTAAAGTAATACGCATATATACATTGCTACTTGTTTCTTCGATATTGAACAAGCAGGTATATACAAAATAAATTGTCAAAATTGTTCCTCAAAGTACATAAAAAAAACAAGTCAAAGCCTAAAAAGATATATATATATGAACACAGATAATAATTTAATGAACGCATTAGGTATTCACAGAAATAAATTCAACCACAATTTCGACTTAAAAAATGCCACAATAATAAAAATAGAAAACCATTTATTCAGAAGGAAAATTCTCGAGAGTACTGCCATCTAATACTACCAAAATATAAATTTAAGTCCCGTTTTTTCCCCCCAATCTCACCTTCTCTTATACAAACAATACTCTATCAGACCAACCTACACAATAAAAAATCCAAAGAAAACCATTAAATTCTCATAATTTTAACATCTCATGACATTACACTGCACATGAAAGAATTCTCTTCAATTTGACTTTTTTAAGAAACTTAAAAATTTCTGTTAATCTTATAATTTGTGAGGGTTTTTTTTCCAGTTACAAATAATGATTTGTTTATGGATATGTTATTTAAAATAAAATTCATTTTGTCTTTTTGTCTTGATAAAAAGTCCGTCACAGGATGAAATGCAGAGGCGAGTAAAATATAGTTTTCTTGTCTTCTTTATTTAACCATACTGTTCTTAATCTTGGATTATAACTGAGTATACTTTTACACACGCACACACAAATACACTACCGGCCATAATTATTAGGCCACCTCAGTGTTTTTTTTTAAAAAAAATGATGTATTTCATACTATTTTTTAATATTTATTGCCAAGTGAGTAATTGTAAATGAAAATAGAATGTTTTTTTGTTAATACTGCACAATAACATGTGCATCAAATGAATTTATGAATATTTAATAATTACCTATATTGCAGTTTCATCAAAATAACCTCCTTTTGCCTTCACAATGGCTGCAGGTACAATGAGCATTCTTTCCACAAGTTTTTTAAAATAAACTAACTCCAGATATCCTTTAGACACCTAACTAAATCCCGAATATTACTAGGCTGTTTCTTATTTCTGTCCAACTCATCCCATGCAAATTCAATTGGTGAGAGGTCTGGTGACTGAGGTGGCCAGCACATAACTTTTAACACTCCACAATTTAGAAGTATGTTTTGGGTCATTATCCTGCTGTGGAAGATGAAATTTTGACCCACAATATGCAGTCCAGATGGAATTGCATATCTCTGTAGGATTGAATGTTCTTTCTTCATTGTCCTCTTTACTTCAACCAAGTCACCTGAACTCATGCTCGAAAAACAGCCTCAAACCATGCAGGATCCACCACGATGATCTTTCACTCGCTCCCCAACCCATCTCCGCACGTACACCCTCCTCTTAGTCCCAAACAGTTCAAACTTAGACTCATCAGTCCACAACACTTTTGACTACTGTTCTGATGTCCTGTTTTTATGCTCTCTTCCCCATGCTAGTCTCTTCTTATTGGCTTGCCGAAGCAAAGACTTCCTGGCTGCCACTCATCCAATGAGACCCACCTCTCAAAGCCTTCACTTCACTGTATTTACAGAGACTGGATCAACCCTGTTGGTATTATATTTTAGGGGCAGTTTTCCTCCTGTCTCTTACATTCTTCAATACCATTCTGCTATCCTGTTTTACTGATTTTTCCGTTTTCTCCTGTTCTTTTTCGGTTGACATGGCTTCCAGTTTTGTCTCTCCTATGCAAGGCATACTGAACTGCATACCTGGACACATTCAATCTCCTAGCTGTCCTCCTTTGGGAAAAACCTTCTTCATTCAAGATTTGAATTTGGACTCTTACCTCTATAGATAACTCTTGAGGCATGGTTAAATTGAAATACACAAAAAACCGAAAAACCACAGTGTGGAACCATCTAGCAAGCACCTTCTAGTCTGATGGAATACAGAAGAATGAAGAAAATTTAGAGTGATTTGGACAAGTTCATCTTTGCTTCCTTGTCTTGTAAAAATTTTGCAAAGTAATAACAAAAGAACCATTCTATTTTCATTTAGAATTATCCACTTGGCAATAAATACTAAAAATAGTATGAAATACATCATTTAAATAAAACAAAACTGGAGTGGCCTAATAGTGTATATAATATAAAAAATCACTTTTAAATCTGGCCATAACATATTAAATTGCATTTGAATACATGGTTCTGTTGTCATTTCGCGCTATCACGTGGTGTAACGTCATAGAACCGCATTGCAAATCTGCGAACTGCGTTTGTTATTTTTGGTAACTATTGCCGTTGCCTAGCGGAGTTTTATATCAACACAAAATAAAATCATCGGTGATGGTGGATGTTATTGTGTTACCGTCTTAGTGATCTCTCTGAAGATGGCTTATGTGAGCTGAAAGCTTAGAAACAAATTAATAAAAAATTATCCAAATGTTGGAGAATTTTTGTCTTTATTTTCAACTGAAATTAAAGCCAAAATACGACATTTAGAATGACTCATAATTAAACATAATAGACATTCATTGTCTCTTATATTTAACAGTATATGTTTAGAAAAAAAAAAAGATATATATATATAGTGCAACGTGGATGGTGATAAGCTTCAAGACTGTATGATATACTTCTATTTATTATCGCAGGAATCTGAAAGTGAAATTAAAAATTTTGTGTGTAACACTGTTAAAAAATTGCCGATCTATTTACTCTGAAAAGAAGATACATTTATTCAGAAAACTATAAATGATGTTAAGTCAAAATGGCGTTAGAGTAGAACTAAAACATACCTCACAAGAATATGATTTCTCCAGATAGAATAAAGGCTGACTGAGATTCATAATGAGAAGTAGAATGAGGTTTAATGAGAGCGAGCTGGAAGCGAGCTTTATATCCTGATGGCAGAATTCAGCAAGTCTACATCAACTCTAAGCAGCACCATATTTCTTGTTGTGTTATCTTCATTCAGTACAATGAAGACTTAACAGATAATAATGAGAATTGCTGAAGGAATAAATAAAAAAAAACTGTTGATTTTTGATTCAGAAAGATAATGTGCGTTGATAAAAAAAAAAATCTGTCCATTTGATCAGGTTTGGGAATGCAGTTCAGCTTGAGGATTTTTCAGCATTCTTTTCAAAAAGTGACTGAAATAAGAGAAATGACAAAAAAGATTTCACTTTTCCACTAGAAATATACACTCCAGTGTACACGAAAGTAGTGCCCAGCATTGCTGATAAATAGAATCAACAGAGATTCTTATTCTGTTGACATCAATAAGTCATTTAATAAAAATCAGCATAATTGGACATGATAGTGAATGTTCTATTGTAGCTGTGGAGGTAATAGAGTTATTGTGAAAATGGCCTGTGATAGGCACTTTATTTGAGGCAATGATGATGTAAATGTCATTCGGCAAATTCTTTATGGTCTTAGCTCAGTAATGGCGCTTTGAATGAAATAGATTTTTCTGAAATTGAAACAGTCATCTAGGCTGATATAGCTGTCAGTTTATCTTGCATTTGAACAGTTGTGAGTGCATTAATCTTGAAGGCTGTTACTGCTGTAGTGAGTATCATCTTCATTTGTGATCTTGTCTTCTATGTGTTGTATTGCTGCAAGACATGGCACTCGTGGCTCTCCACAGTTTCTTATTCTTTGTAGCTCTTAATAAATTTTGTCATCTCTCTCAAAACCTGCTCTACCATCCTTTCACTAAAGTTCACCAGGTAGGTTGTGTGCTGTTTTCCTGTGTCTCTCTTGCCTTCAATCTGTCTCATGAGTATCCTATTTTCCAAGCCCTCTTTCTTCATTACGCTCCCCAGAAATTTCAACTGTTTCTTCTTGATGCTAAGTACAAGCAAACATCTTTTGGTTTTTGAAAATGTAAGAATTTAACATTTTTACTTTTGTTCATGAATACTTGTTGAAAAAAAAATCCTTACATTTGTTTTGATAAAGTTCATTGGAGGATGAAATACATCAGCTAAGATTAATTTTATTTTTGTCTTTATTCATATTCATTTACTTTCTGTAAAAGTTATCTAAAATTTTAAATTTGTGCGTGCACACACACTGATGTCAACACTGAGTAATGACAGTCTGTTTCATGCATGAATTAAATCTTAGGCCATCTTATATTTACATATGTTCTGTTCCTGATATTGAGCACTTTTACTCATCGATCCTTGACAAAATCCAATGGAGAATCTAATGTGATCGATCCCGACTTGGCAGCTCATATACAGTCACTTTCTCACCAGTGACTTCCCTGTGTCTCCTCTACAAATACTTTCATGGCTTCTGCTTTGATGAACTTAGCTCACTGATGCCCCCTATATATGAATTTACTTGAGCCACAAGATTAGCAACTAGGTCCCACCCTTTTACTGTGAAATCAATAAAATGTAAATGCAAATTCTACTCCATCAGCTTCTTTTCTTGCACTTCCCGCCTGTGCAATTGCCTTGTGTTTACTTGCTTCCCTGACAATCTCTAAGAATTTAAATGTAAAGTCATCTCCTATCTCACTAACTTGCATCTTCTCTCTCTCTCTCATGCTCCTTTCTATGTCCACTTCACTCTCATCAATATTCTCATCCTTCTCTTGCCCACTTCCTGACACCCCCTATAACCTGTCACTCTTTCTCATATCTTTCCTCTTATGCAACTCCCTGCTCAACAGTGGCAGTAAACTCCCTTGCTTGGGGCGATATGATTATAATAAAAAAAAGAAAATACTAAAATTATATTTTTATCATATATATATGTATGTGTGTGTGTGTGTGTATATATAATTACAACTCTCTAGTGGATATTTTCTTTTACTTTTTAGTAAGAATTTGAACCATTGAAGGAGGTTTTCATAAGACTTGAACCCACATTTTATTTATGTGAACGTATTGTGAGGAAAAAAATAAATGAATAAAATAAAAGATGTAAAAAAATGTGTATAGCAAGTAAAATACTTCATCTGTGACAATTTAAAACTTTTTTTCTCTGAGAAACATTTAACTTAGTCTCCTTGGTTGCAAAGCCTGCTGGTTTAACCTTTTGAATTAAACTCGAAAG
The DNA here is from genome assembly GCA_037127315.1 of Ascarosepion bandense. Taxonomy (NCBI): domain Eukaryota; kingdom Metazoa; phylum Mollusca; class Cephalopoda; order Sepiida; family Sepiidae; genus Ascarosepion; species Ascarosepion bandense. The sequence continues at coordinate 1,102,174 of JBBBDQ010001448.1, forward strand.
TACTTTGTTGAACTTTGCAGTAGTTTCATTGAAAACTTAAACTGATTTTTGTTTTTGTGCTCACAACAAAATGGTCATAATTACTTGCGGTAGTTATTTCTCTCTCCTTTGCACACAATCATCTGCAGTTTGTCCTTTTTTTAATTAATTTATTTATTTATTCTAATTCATAGATGGCATTTTATTGATACTGTTTTGCACTTGTTTGTTTGTTCAGGAACTGTATTACCTGAGTGCTGTCCTTGCTAAGAAGCGGAATAAAGGGGAGGAAAATATTGTTGTTTTGCTGAATGAAGCCATTGAAAAGCATTTCTCGACTCTGAAGGTATTATTTTTATTGTTAATAATCATTAGTCTATTTTAAAGAAAATTATTTTCTTATTGACATTGCTGTTGAGTTAAAGCCGTTTTTGTGTAAACTCTAGAAAATGCCAAACAAGTATTGTATATATGACTGTGTATGAAACAAATGTTTTGTTTTTTATATACGGTAAATATATCAGTATACATCTCTAATGCATTGTTTTTTCATTTTCTCAAAGATTATTAGGTACAACAAATGAGTGTGTGCTGATAAATTCATTGGTCAATTATGAGGGAGGGAGCTGAGAAATATTTTGCCTGCATTAATTTCAACTCTTCTTATTAAAAACTGCATTGTTTTTTCCAGCTAAATGAACACCTAACTGTTCAAATATTCAAAAGTAACTTGTGATTTCTCTTGAAACTGGACAAAATTTGGCATTGTGATGTTATCAAATGTCTGCAGAAAAAGGATATTCATGCTTACATGATTTGCTGCATTAAAAGATTACGCCCCAGCTTTATCAATAGTGCAAATGTGGGTATGAATTCAGAAGAGAAAGGCAGAATCTTGAATATGGCCCAAAGTTTGGACATTCTGCAAGTGTCACCTGTCAAAGAAAACATCGTGTTCACCACACGGTGATGGATGACAGGTGACTGACTATAAATCAGATAGCCGATGCTATCAGCATATCCCATAAGTGCCGAGAAAATACTACTCAAAGAACTTGGCACGACAAAGGTTTTTGCTCAGTGGGTGCTACGTCATCTGACACTTGATCAAAAGAGCACCAGCATCACAGGGAAAAAACCTGACATTGAGGTGAGGCAAATCCAGCTGATTTCATTGAATGTTTCCTAGTCCAGGATGAGTATTGGGTTCATCACTTTGAGCCAGAGACAAAGAGAGAATCCATGCAGTGGAAAAACCTCTTTTCACCTGCTCCAAAAAAGGGGAAAGACTTTCATTCACAGGGAAGGTGATGGTCACAGTTTTTTTGGAATGCAAAAGCCATTGTCTGAGTATCTTCAAAAGAGCCACACCATCAATGGAAAGTACTATGCCAACTTGCTGAGGAAGTTGCTAAAAGCTATCTAGACTAAAATCCCAGAACAATTGATGAAAGAGGTCTTGTTTCATCAGGACAATACACCAACACATAAATCCTTGGTTTCAATTGTTGCTGCTTATGACTGTGGTTTTAAACTGGTTGATCACTCTCCCTATTTATCTGATTTGGCCCCATCTAATTTGTCTGTTCCGCAACGTGAAAAAATATTTTGCTGGAAACCAGTATCACAGTGATGGTGACACTATATATGCTGTTTATGACTTTTTTAACCAACAGGATGAAAGCTTCTTCACCAATGGGAACCAAAAACTGCAACACTGATGGAAGAAATGTATGGACTGCAAGGGAGACTATATGGAAAATAAACCTCGTTTGGTCATATTCCACGAGAATATCGTGGTCATCTTATTAACCTTTCGGCTGACTCTTGTTGTAGATATAGGTATCTAATTAGCATCTATTCCCCAACATACATTTTGCAAGGAACCAGTATCACGATGATGGTAACATTATATATGTTGTTGATGACTTTTTAGCCAACAGGATGAAAGCTTCTTCACCAATGGGAACCAAGAACTGCAACACCAATGGAAAAAAATGTATGGACTGCAAAGGGGACTATGTTGAAATGAATCCTCATTTTGGTCATATTCCATGAGAATATCTTGGTCAGCCTATTAACTTTTCAGCTGACCTTTGTAGTAGATATAGGTATCTGATTAGCATCTGTTCCCCAACATACATTTTGCCAGGAGCCAGTATCACAGTGATGGTAACATCATATCTGCTGTTGATGACCAACAAAATGAACAGTCTTCTTTGAATGAGCAGTTGTCAGTTTACCATTAAAGAAGCAATGCTGTTATAAATAAAAGAAATTGAAATTAATTCATGCAAGAATTCACAGCTTTAGCATCACTCTATTATAGTCATCCTATGAACTTTTCAGGCCACCTTTGTATATTAAAGTCTGAAGAAAACCACAACTGAAACATAGTAAACAAAACCATTATGAAGATTTTATTTTGAATTAAGTTTTGGAGTTTTAAGCTTTCACTAACAATATGGTTGGTTGGTTGGCTAATTTTAACAACATACTTTCATTGAGTTATTTAATATTGCATTTTTATGAGCCACCCAGTGAGAATTGAACTCAGTATTAATATCAACCATTGCTAACCATTACTTCATAATGAGGTGTGTTTACAATAAGTATTTGGTAGTTTAACAATAGATTTGAAATTCTTACAGTTATATAAATGGTCTGCATGCATTTGTTTATTTTTGCATAATCTTTTTTATGTACCATGTCTCTTATGAATGATTGTGGCTCTCCACAACTTCCTATTTTTTGTAGCTTGAAGTAATTTTTGTTTCTTTATTTTCTCTCCCAATCCCTGTTTTGCCATATATTTACATAAAACTCATTAGGTAGGTTACTGTTTTCCTTTCTTGCCTCTAAAATGTCTTATGAGTGCCAAATTCTCCAAGCCATCATTATGTGTCCCAGAAATTTCAGTTGTTTCTTTTGTTATTCTAAGTGCCCTTTTGGTTTTCCTTAAAAAAAAGAAGAATCATTATTTCTCTCATATATTATCCATGATATTCTCAGCATCCTTCTGTATAAAGTCTGTTGTCTGAAATCCCTATTTCATTGATGAGGCAATTGTTAAGCATTCACTGCCCTATAGGGGGGGATTGATATTGCATACCAGTTCCTTACTTTTTTTCTTTGTAATTAAATTTACATACATTTTTAAAAGTGTTTTCATTATTATTTTCTGAATCTTTCACAAATTCTTATCTTTTGAAACACTAATATTTGTTCTCCTACTATCAATCCCATCCCATCCCCTATTTTGCCATCCATTTATGAAAGCTCGTCAGATACACTACTCGCCATAATTATTAAGCCACTTATTTTTTTCGTATTTATTACAAAGTGAATAATTGTAAATGAAAATTGAATGGTTCTTTTGTTTTATACTGCACAACATGTGCATCAAATGAATTTATAAATTTATGAATATTTAATAATTACCTATATTGCAATTTCATCAATGAAAGAATGAAGAAAATTGAGGCTGATTTGTATGAGTTCATCTTTGCTTCCTTACCTTGTACAATTTTGCACAGTAATAATAACAAAAGAACCATTCTATTTTCATTTACAATTATCCACTTGGCAATAAATACTAAACAATAGTATAAAATACATCATTTCTTTTAAAAAAAACTGGTGTGTTTACAGGTACTTATGCTCATCTTGTGTTCAATGTATCTTGAGTGTGTTTAATTAACTGAGCTTACTTTCCTCATTATGTATTCAAAAATCTTAAACGGTCTCTTTTTAAGTACAACTTTTGGTTTTCCTTTTCTTTAAAACTAATTTGTTGTTCAGTCTATGTCATTTTCAGCATCCTTTTTCAGAACCATGGCTCTATTGCCTCAGGTCTCCTGTTCATCTGTGTTGAAATTGTCTAGCATTCACTGACATATGTAAGGATTGATATTACATAGCAGTTCAGCACACTTTTGTTTTAATGAAATTTTCCTCCCTCTGATTTTTTTTTTCCTTATAAAAATGGTTTTTATTTTTTGTATTGCTCAGAGTTTGAATTTATTGAATTTAGGATAACACTTGAATCATTTTAAGAAAAGTAAAATATCTGTTAACTTTTCTATATTTTGTCTGCAAGTAAAGTTAAAGTATTGAATGTTTTAAATCTCTTTGACCTTACATAATTTTTATCATGTCCTAAAACAAACATGATCTGTTGAAAAATTGTCTAATCCTTAAAATCTGTAATTTGAAAATTTAATTTTATATTAATAATAATCAGAAACTTTAATTTCAAACTGCTTAAATGAAAGAAAAAAATTCATATTTTGTTGATTCCGTACACTTATAATTTTTTTTTTTTTGCTAGTGTCTTTAAATATGTTTTTCCCAATTGTTGCTCTTTCATAAAGATAATATCTTCTATAAGCATCATCATTTGCAAGGGAGATAACTCTAGTACAACTAAAAGTTACTACAAGCAAAATATATACAAATATGTGGTGTATTATTTATGTATATTATTTATAAACTAATTATCCCTAAATTATTTCTTTTAAATCTTGAAAACCAGTTCCTTAAATTTTTTTAATGCCATGTCTCTTCAGGACATATGAGATCATAGCTCTCCACGAATTCCTTTTCTTTAATATCTGTGAATTGTCACTTCCTTGGAAAGTTTATAGTGTGTAGTTTCCTGTTGCATTCTCCATGGTTCTAAATTCAGAATAGTCCTTCTCTTCAACTGGCTTCCACTCAAAGCTAGAGATATCAGTCCGCTGTGCTATTTAAGCTTGTAGTTGGAGGAATGTTTTAGATATTGAAAAAGAAATTTAAACACTTCTCTTTACAACAGTGAGGATGAAAACATATTTGAAATCCAAACATAATTAACACTCAACATTTTCTTGAAAGTATATTTTTCATTTTAGTTGTCCTTATCACATTTTTGATAGTCCACTTCTTAACCTATACTAAGAAATCTTTCAACAGAAAAGTTTTTGCATAATGTTCTCATCCCTCATTTCATAACAGTTTTCTTCCTGGGGATCGAATTCAGAAAGCTGTTCCCTTCATTGTGTATAGGTCAATCCATAATGGGCATTCAGTGTTTTGTTCTGGTTTGATTGAACAATTTGAAATTTTTATCCCTTTTGTTTTCTGTTTTATGACAAATACTGACTGAAATTATACTTGTCAGTGTAAAAGATGCTGACTTTGAGGCTTTTAGCATTTTGACAAAGGCCTATTTCTGATGACAGGAATCTGAAATGCAAGATATTTGCAGCTTACTTTTATAAAACATTTTTTTTTGTTTTGTTTTGTTTTTTTCATTCTGACCATAATTATCTGAAAAATGTCTTCATAAAATCTAGAGACAGTTGTGCTGAAACAAAGAAACAGCAACGAATTAGAATCAATTTTATTGTCGCTGGAAGTAATGAGCCTTCAGGCTGCTGAATACTTTTTATGTTGAAACTTTTGTATGGCTGACTGGAATTGCCTTTGATGACAGAAATGTGGAATCTCTCAAATTGTTATGATTATTATTCTTCGGTCTTCGTTTCTCCTCTCAAGTCCTCCTATCATGTGACAAATCAATTTTACTTCATGGTCATAGTGACCTGGCTTTAGTTGCTTACTTAGTGTAATATAAACAATATACAGACTCTTGTTTCTTTTGTAATTTTTTTATGCTATATTTCTAAAATGTTGATGTTTTTCCTTGACTGTCTTTCTAAAAAGTATTTTCTGTAGTCTTGCTGACTTCAATCATTTGTTTGTATTAATTCAGTAAAAGATTACAACTTGGTAATTTGTTAAACACATTCTTTGATCTTAATTGCTGTGAGTGCTAGTGTTGAAAGTTTCATAAAGTGGACAGATCATAAAATAGAAGAATTGCTGTGTTGGCAGTTTGAACATGCAACTACAAAATTGGCATTTTCTATCTAAGATAAATTAGATGATTTGTCATGACAATTATAATCAATCACAGTCATATTTTTGAATCAAGTCAACCTTAACCTTCTCAATGAAATTTCTGATTTTAACCCTGGAACACTAACCATGAATTAAAGTTACACCACTTTGCCTCCCAGAGAGTAAAACACTACGCCTCCTTGGCCTTACACTCGCGGCAGACATCAAATGGAATGACTATATTGAATCCATTGCTAAATCCGCTGCTATGAAAGTCTGTTCTCTGTGCAAGGCCCGGAAGTTTCTCCCGTCTGAATCTATCCTGCACATATATAAATCTACCATCCGCCCGTGTATTGAATACTGCTGCCACATCTGGTAAGTTGCCCCTGCTATTCTCCTTGGGCTTCTTGACAAAATACAATGGAGAATCTGTAACATGATCAATACTGACTTGGCAGATCAGCTGCAACCACTCTCTCACCGGCGTGACGTGGCTTCCCTGTGTCTTCTTCTATAAATACTTTCACGGCTTCTGCTCCGATGATTATTGGTACTGCCTAGGTATGAATTTACACGAGATACTAGATTACCAACTAGGCCCCACCCTTTTACAGTGAAACAGATAAGATGTAACCGTAATTTCTACTCCAACAGCTTCTTTTCTCGCGCTTCCCACCTGTGGAATTCCCTTCCACATGCCTGCTTCCCCAACAGCGACAATCTCCAGGAGTTTAAATGTAAGGTCAATAGACGCCTCCTATCACACTAACTTGCATCTATTCTCTCAAACACTCTCACCATCTACCCAACCCTCATTCTTGGTATCCTTACCTGTCTATCACCCTCCTTCTGACATTTCCTATATCTAACCATCCTTTCTCATTACTTTTCCCTCTATGTAGCCCCCTGCACAATAGTGGCAGTGGAATGCCTTGCTTGGGGTGAAATGGTAAAAAAAAAAAAAAAAACTAACCATGGGTATATCTTACCTGATTTTGAAAATATTAAAAAAATTATTAAATATAAATCTTTATTTGAATTATTTTACATGCAGGCACTTCAAAATTTGTACTTTGAATTAACATTAATAGAAACTGAAAAACATATTTTTTAGGTAAGAAAATCAGGTACTGAAAATTTAATTAAATTGTAATTAAAATGGCGTCATTTGTGCTGGGTACTATATACAAAAAGTTAGTGTTTTAGGTTAAATGTGATGAGCTATAGTTCTTAGATTTGAACCTCAATCAGAAGATATGTTATTTCTATAGAAAAAGAAATATTATTTACATCAGAATGTACTAATCCTTCTATAATGCAAGATGGGATGGCATTTTGTAAAATCAACCTCAGTCAGTCAAGTGCCATCCATGATACATGCTTGGATGATCATGTCTCAGAAGAGACATGACTGACTGGGCAGAAGATTTTCCCAGGGTAGGTTGCCATTACTTTCTGTGGTAGACTGGTTGCCAACCATAGCTATATAACCCAACCTGTCCTGTTATTTGACCCAAAGCTGGAGGGAAGAGACAGATTAATACCTTTTTTTTTAAGGGTATTTAGTGTAAGTGAATACAATGAATTCAAGTAGAATTTGAACTCAGCTCTCTGATTTCCCATTCTGATCTGCTATCCACTGCCCCACATCAACACAAATCAGCCTAATCGCATCAAAAAAGAACAAAATGATCCTGACAGTTCACACTTCTTCTAATTTCATATAAGTTATAAAAAAAAGTCTGTTTTTACGAAAAACTTGTATTTTTTTTTTTTTATATGAACTCCAGTAAACGATAGACAATAAAAAGAAGTAGAACATTAATAGCAAATCTTTTCAGTTAGTTTTTTTTCTTCTGAATAATAATATTTTTCATTTCACTGACATAATGGTTGGCACAATATCTTGTAACATAGTACGTATTAATTTTTGTGAACATTTTGAGACTTAAAAGAACTGTGTATTTTTTTCATTTGTTGTTGGTCTCTTTTACTTTATATATATATATATATACACACACACACACATATGTTTTTAGCCTTTTTTGCTTTTTGTTCCCTGTTCATAACTTTGTATAATTTTCATTGTTGTTTGTCCCTTTTTATCTTTTTCTAAGTAATATTAACCTTTTTTTTTTTTTGTGTTCATCTTGTTGCATAATTTTATTTGTTGTTGGTCTCTTTTTGTCTTTTTGTAAGTGGTATTTGTTGTTTGTCCTTTTTGTTCCATGTTCATCTTGTGTAATTTTATTTGTGGTTGATCCCTTTTTGTCATTTTTGAAGTGGTATTTGCTGTTTTTTCTTTTTGTTTCCTGTTCATCTTGTTGTGTAATTTTATTTGTGGTTGTTTTGTCTTGGATATGATGAACTACCTCTGACAACAAAGCCTCTGATTGGGAAGTTTTGAGGTGCATGGAATTACCTTTAAATTGATCGTGTTCACATGTTCATTCTGACTTGGAGTGGTAGCACCCGTAGTCTTCTAGCTATGGCCGAATTTTTAACCACTAAACTGGGGTCATTTAAAAAAAAAAAAAAGAAGTTAAGTTGGGTAAGAGTCTTTAGCTTTGGATAGGAACTTGTGTATGAGAAAGCAATGACTGAAATAAAAACCTTTACTGGCTCTCTGTAGAATAGGGTAGGCTGAACTCTAATCTTGGTAGGTAATCTTCCTAGAGATATTGTTTCAATAAAAGCACTGAGTTTCCAATCTTCAAAACTGGTTGGTGGTATTAAGAGTATAGAGCTATAAAACTCACTCCAATATTTTATGATGGTTCAGTTATAAAGCCATTAAGAATACCCCCCCCCCGTCCAACCAATGCTAGTATGGAAATGGACATTAAATGGTGCTAATGTTAGCCCCCCCCTTTTTTTCCAAGTGGTATTTGCCTTTTTTACCCTTCTGTTCTGTGTTCATTCTGTTGTGTAATTTTATTTGTTGGCTGTTTTTTTTTTTTGTTTTTTTTCTTAGTGGTATTTGTCTTTTTTGCCTTTTTTCCCTGTCCACCCCTTTGTGTAATTTTATTTGTTGTTGGTCCCTTTTTGCCTTTTTCCAAGTGGTATTTGCTTTTTTTGCATTTTTGTTCCCTTTTCATCTCATTGTGTGATTTTATTTGTTCTTAGTCCCTTCTTTTTTTTCTTTCAAATGGTAATTATCTTTTTTTTTTAATCCTTTTGTGTAATTTTATTTGTTTTGTCTTTTTTCAAGTGATTTTTGCCTTTTTGTCCTCTATCCATCTCGTTGTGTAATTTTATTTTTTGTTATGCTCTTTTGTTTTTTTCCAGGTAGTATTTGCCTTTTTGTTCTCTATTCACCCCATTGTGTAATTTTAAGAGATTGTTGCTATTTGCATTGATACAATGTTTGAGTTTGTCTTTCTACAGAAAAAAAAAATTGTGAAATCCCATATGTTTGAATTTATAAATTTTATATATATATATTCTTGATTGAGCTGAGAATTTTCAGCATTTCCTTATCTAAGTTAAAAAATATAATTTTGCATAATATTAAAAACATTTTATTTTTTTTTATCAATTTATCACAAGCAAGAATGCTGCTAGGACACAATGGGCTACTAGGGGTGAAAGAGAATAAAAAGACCTTAAAAGGAACCAGAAACCCTAACTTAAATAGGAAACAAAAGTTAAGCTGCTACTTCTGTTCAAAACACTGATAAACAGTGTTAAGAGTGTGGAGATATCAAAAAAAAAAAAATATATTAAATCAGAAGTATATGTTAGAAGTATACTTTAGAAGGAACTGGTGTTTATATCTAGAACAAGCCATGCGACTTCCACAGAGTTGAATCACCTTCATTTCCTCCTTATTCAAAATATATAAAGTTTCACTCATTTATTTTCCCCAAGAAATTTCACTTTGTAATTTGAAAGCTAATATTGCAGTCCATTATTATAATAGGGAGTTTGAGCCTCACAATCTGCCCCACAGTCATGGCCTTGTGTCATGATATTGGAAAAGGTATTCTTAGAATTAAATTTACTTGCTTTGAAGCTATTTGTTTATTAAGTCACACGGATGAGACTGTCTCTTTGGTTTATTCTGTTTAATAAACTGTCTTCCATAATAATTCTATCAGAACTTAGCAGCTTCATTGAAATTGGTTGAAAAATTACTGTATCCAAGAGCAATCATTAGACGTAGAGAACTTTTGTAAAATTTCAAAATGTAAGACCCAACAATGAGAAAGATTTTATCAAAAGGTTCTTCGTTCACATTAGTGAATACGCATACATGCAGGAAAAGTAAAGATAAAAAGAAAATTTTAGACAGAATTAATGAAGAATTCTATGTTGACAGCTTGAGGAAATTTAGTAGATAAGTTCTTAGAAGAGCTTGATGAAATTCTTGAGTGAATAGAAGAATTTCTTTTGGAAATAAAGCAGTACCACATTTACTGATGTTGAGGACACTTAGTTTTCAAGGATGCAACCCAATCTTGATTTGCAAAAATAAAATTATTTAAATAAAATAAAAATTAAGCAAAACAATTATAAAAATAAAGTAACCTTCGGCTTGTAGGATGCTGAATAAAATTTCAAGACATTTCAGTAAATGATAATTGAAAGAAATGCAGTCTCTCTCTCTCTGTGTTTTTCTCTTTTACACATTATGACAAAGAAAAACTGAGATCAGAACAATAGATCAATTTACCAAGAAAATGCTTGTTACTGCCACTTATTGATTATTTTCTAATGTTTCATATTTATTGCACTCAAATTTTCTGTGTAGAAATAGACTGTTATAGAAAAATATACATTTTGAAGAAAAAATTATGATAAAACATTTTTGAAGGGAAAAATTTTTTTTCTAAGCAAAACATTTTTGAATACAAAACTAGAAGACCTTTTTCAGTTTTCTAAAAATAAAAAAGAATAAAAACAAAAAATTTTCATTAAAATCTGATTAACTCAACCTTCCCACTATAACCAAGCATTTAAAAAAAAACAACCTTAAAACCCCACCTTTTCGGCATTAAATAACCCACAGAGGTTGATATGCCGTTAAACAAAACTCAAACAAACAGCCTTGACTAGAACTTGAACTCATCTCTCTGATTCTGTTCTCTGTGACATGCACATCTTATTGACAGTATCTGCATTTGTATTTGTGAACTGAAGAAGGAGCTGTGATTTGTAATGATTTTTTTTCTTTCTTGCAAATACAAATTTTGGTGCACATTTTTTTTCCAGGTTTACAACAATTTTACTTTTTCTGTGATCCATAAATAAGAAAAGTTCTTTGATTCTTGTATACAAAACTTTTTACTTTCCCCAGTTTGTTAACACAAGCAATCACCGACAATAGAAGAGCAATAAAATCAAAGAAGCATCTGGCCAAAACAAGATTTTTTTTTCACCTTGTCAAATATGGAGGGTCAAAGATTGTTCAGTGCATGATTAGTAAATGCAGGACATCGTCTTCAGACAGGACATACAGTTATTACTTTTTTCATCTTCTTCATTTGGGAGATGCAACTTTCTTCATTAAAGTAGAAACAAAATCAAACTTGAGAGTTATTATTATTTTTGTTGTTTCGTTTAGATGCCAGGAATCAAGTGGGATTCACAATTGAACTAAAGATAAGAGACTAATAAGATTGTATATTCTAAATGTACTATCTTGGCACCTTGGTGTCAGGATTTGTAGACAAAAAACAGAATTAGTATTACAAGCCAGACTAACAACTAAAATGAGAAGTGGTATTGATTCTTAGTAAAATACTTTTCTGTTATGAATTTTCTTGGGAAAGTTTTCAATTAATGAAGTAGATGGTTGGTCTCTTTTTCTCTTTTTTTGTTTTGTGATTATGGCAAATTTGTTTTCATATGAAATATTATCTCGGCTTTCATTTTCATTGTTTTCACCTCCTCATACTTTTATGCTTCCCAACCATTTTAACATTGGATGACTTACAAAAATTAAAATAGCAATGAAGTGTTCAAACAGAAGACGTAAAGTGTGACACTGAGATCTGAAGACATATTGGGATAGCCAAAGACGTATTCCAAAAGCTAACCAGAGCATTCAGTCAGTCAGTTAAGTGCCATATGGGATACATGCTTTTGGTGATGATATCTCGAAAGAGACATGACTGACTAGGCAAAGGATTATCCCGCAGTAAGTTGCCATTGCTTTCTGCAGTAGACTGGTTGCCAGCCAAGGCTATAGAACCCAATCTGTCCTATTATTTAACCCATAACTGGAGGTAAGAGATGGATTAATACCTTTCCCAATGGTATTTGTGTGTAAGTGAATGCAAGGAATTCAACTGGAATTCAAACTCAGCTTCCCAATTTCTCATTCTGAGCTGATATTCACTGCACCACAACGCACATCCATAACCAGAGCATTAAGAGACAGAAAAATTTAGTTAGCAACAAAGAAAAGATTAAACTGTTAAGTGGTATCTGTCCTCTGGTATGGCAGCAAATGCTGACAATCTCCTCGAAGATGAAACTTGAAGCAACAGAAATGTTGTTCTAAATATTTAAATTTTGGCATTAAATAATTTATAGAGGTTTTTTATTGGGTTTGTGCCATTATTACTTTCATTTGAATTCCAGATCATAGTTTCTGTTTTAGAAAAAATTATATTTAGTCCTACCTCAAGGAAAAATTTGGTAAAAATTGTTGATTTGTTATTTTTTTATTTTTTTTATTTTTTATTTTTTAAGATCGTTCTTATCCCAACTGTGAATACTTATATCTTCAGCATAGTCACCTCTATTATCAGAATACTGGCTTTGGAAGGAAAGCAGGGCTTCTCAGTCTTTCTATATGGTTACAAATTTTGGACATTAACAACAGAATTACATGAAAGAATACAAATATTATAAATGTGATGCTTCAGAAACATCCTAGTCATCTCCTACATAGATCTGACTGAAATCAAAGATCGGTCTCTTGCATATATTGGCTTTCTCACTCTTTCTATATGACTGCAAATATTGGAAATTAGCAGCAGAATTACATGAAAGAATCCAAGCACTGGAAAGGAAATACTTCAGAACCATCCTAGGCTTCTTCTGTTAACCACCTAACAAATGATGCACTACATAATATCATCAGGTGAAAATATACCCATCGAAAGACCTCATAACCATTGTCATGAGGATAAAATTTGAATAGTTTAGCCATTTGATTAAAACCATTACGTGTTTTACTGCCATCCTCTAAGATTAAAACTTAAGCAAAAGAAAGGAGCAGACAGATTAGTAAATAGGCTTCAGCATCATTAAATGGACTTAAATCTCTTTCATAGAGATTCAGATATTGACATGCAACAGAGACATATGGAGGGAGCTCATCAGGCTCTGTGCACCAACCCTAAAACCATTGCTGGTCATGGAATTGGTGTTGATGATTTTAGTATAAACTTCATTTGAGAATCCTTTTTAAATTTTTTTTTTTTTTTAAATAAAAATGTATTAGTTTAGATACTTTTTTTGTTATCAAGTCCAAAACTTAAACAATCTTTTTAAATAAATCTTTCTCCTATTAGAAGAAAAATAATTTAGTTCCATGTCTTGTTTCTTAAGATCTTGTGAGATATTAAAATCAAATAAATCCCACACTTACTGAATGTTCATTAGACACTCTTAGATCACTCTCAGAAATAAAATTGAATTACTTTTGTCTACAATCTATTCCCAAGTGGCAAGGTGTCAGCTTTGTTCAGCTGTGGCATAAAAATTAAGGAAATATTAAGCAATTTATTGTCATGGTATAGCTTCACTATTGCAATCATTCTTCTTCTTTGTGCCATGTCCCTTCAGGACGGGAACAATCATGGTTCTCCAAAAGATTTTGTCTTTCGTAGTACTTAGTAAAGTTTGTCATTTTGCTGGCTTTTCTAATCCCTATTCTTCCAATCATTTACACAAGCTCGTTAAGTGGATCATGTTCTACTTTTCTCTGTTTCTCTTGGCTTCATGTCCTTTGAGTATCAAATTTTCTAAGCCCTCATTTCCTCATCCTTAGAAATTTCAACTTTCTTTTATATTATGCTAAGTCTTTTTGTTTCCATTTTTTTCTAAAATTTCTTCATTGTTCAGTCCATGGTATCATCAACATCCTTCTGTAGAACCACATTATTGTTTCAAGTTTCTTCTTGATCTGTTAGGAGATTGTCTAGTATTCACTGCCATAGAGGATCAATATTATATAACAGTTCAGTATTGTTTTCTTTGTTTATAACAGTTTTCTATTTCTTAATACTTTTAGTTTTTGGTAGGCATCTTTTACTATACCACTGTGCTAATTTTCATCCTGTTAAAACACTTTCAGTCATGAATTCACTCCTATGAGTGTGCAGGATCACTTCATCAGTGATGTTATGCTTTGGGATCATGAAAAGTTTCAGGTCTTTCAACATCATACTTGTTCACCCAAAGAGAATCTATCTGAACAATGCTATTCCAGCAGGCAATCCCTTAATCATCAAGTGTACAACAACTGATTTATAACTGTAACAGCCAGTTATGAAATAGCAAGCACCCAACCAGAAATGCCTTACGTCACTTACGCCTTAGCCAAGACATGACCAAAAAACAAACAAACTGAATATTGTCTTTCCAGTTGCACTGTACATAACTTCCACCTCAGCTAAGCCGAGACAAAAAATACTTGTCTTTTCCTTCTTGGAACAACACGTGGAATGACCCACACTCTTAATGGTCTTCTCCACACTTAACAATTGATTTCAGCAGTTAATTTCTTTCATCAATCCTTACTAAAAAACTTATGCACATTCACTGGACATATGAATTATGAACAGAAACCTTTTCTCCATCCTTCTTTTTTCTCCTTTCTCTTCCTTGATCCGTCCCTTAAATAGCAATCTCTGTCATAGATCTCCATGAGTCCAATCTTTTAATCTATAGCTATTTAGAGACCATCTCTGCAGATTCTGATACAGTTCTAATGGCCATTCTCTTTTTTTCTTTCACTGACTCCAAGCTGACTTAAAATTTTGCATAGAGATCTTCTTACAAAACCACAGCATTCAACTTCAATTGGATGACAGTCTGCAATTGTTTAGACATTTGCATTTCTCAAACAACACTTGATATTTTTCAAGCCTTCTTTCAAAGGCTTCCTCCAGATTCTCCTTTCAAGGTACTGAGAGTTCAATCATTATAACCTGCCTGGGGCTCAATGAATAAATAAATCCAGGCATAGGGAAGTTGTTGCTATCTGCTCCAGGAATTTCAATTGGATCCCATGGTCTACTCACAATTGCCAGTCTCAGGCAGAATAGAGTATGCAAGCTAATGATTTATGCACGAAAGAGGAGTTTTGTCAGCCTTGATGAAATACATTGCCTTCATCTCAGGCTTGCAACCACAATTGTTGATTGCTGCTGTCACTACTTCAGCCAATTTTTCAAACACCTGATCATCTCCATGGATACTTCCCATCCCCAATGTCCCTGGGACAGGTGATTAGAATATGTTTTAACGTTCCTTTCCTGCCACAGTGGACTTGATGATGTTTCACTCATCCCCCAAGTATACAAATTTGCAGGACTCAGTAGCATATCATACACAGATTTTACAAGAAATTTTATCTGACTGGCTTTGGCGTGCCAGATTTTCAACTAGCTTATTTTCCTTCAAAGAAGTTCTCCCATCATGTCCATGTTTCCTGCTGGCTTAGTTCAACCACCTTGCATATTCTTTTTTCTTCCATGTTGGCTTTTACCTCTTCCAAATGATTTCCTTTTTCTCTTTACCCACAGTTTTTTTTGACTCAGGTACCAGGAAAGAAGACTAGTCCTGCATGACCTGATGCCTCCATCCCTATGGGAGCAAATATGCAAAGTCCTTTCAGGCTATAGCATTCATAGTTCTCCACAACTTCCTGTCTTTTGTTGCTCTAAGAAACTTTTAATCCTTTACCATTCTAATTTGTTCTTGTTCTGCTGTCCATGCACACAAACTTAAATAGTTAAATTTTTGTATCTGATTGATATTGACATTTCCTATATGCAGCTCATTACTTGCTATATTCTCCTGCTTCTCTTGATTTCAATGTTTTATGAGTGTTAGATTTACCATGCCCTATTTCCTCAAATTATTTTTCTTAAAATGTTTTTGTTACTTGTATGTTCTGTCCATATTGTTCTTAACATTATCGATACAATCCTGTCTCTGTTGCTTCAAGTTTTTTCTTCATCTGTGAAGAAATTGACTAACATTTATTGCTATATACAGGGTGATTGAAAAGTAACTCCCTATTTTAAAATACTTATAACTTATTTGTTAATTAGAATTTTTACAAGAAATGGAGGAAAAAGCTTAGCATGTGGTTTTATTTATAATTTGATATGGGCACCAGATTTTGCTACCAGCTTCTTGAACTGCCCAGGAATCATGTCAACTGATTTCACCAGGAACTCTTGTAGT
This sequence comes from Ascarosepion bandense, assembly GCA_037127315.1. Taxonomy (NCBI): domain Eukaryota; kingdom Metazoa; phylum Mollusca; class Cephalopoda; order Sepiida; family Sepiidae; genus Ascarosepion; species Ascarosepion bandense. The sequence goes on from JBBBDQ010001448.1 coordinate 1,118,470, forward strand.
ATGGGAAACATAACTTCTTGTTTTCATCCTTCAATCACTGGATTCAAACCAACACTTTTATTTACTGGACTATGTGTCCTTGATCCAAAGAATTGTGAGTTCAGTACCTGGCTACAACAGTGGTAAACAAAAGACTTAAAAAGTTGTGTTAAAGGTAGATAACTAAGGCATCCGGAAGTGGCATGGCTCATGGAATGAGAACGATCTACCACAGGGATCAAAATATAGTGTTCAGTTCAAAATTCTAACCACCTGAAAAAGTTGGAGTATACATTGGCCGAAACGTTACTAATATGGCAACAAAGATGGAGACAACCGTCCAAACAAGGTAAATAATGTAAACATTTACTGGTGTCTATTAGTACACTAACACAATAGTTAAATTTTTGTACTTGATTGATATTTACATTCCCGATATGCAGCTCATACACCAGACTGTCTCTGTTACTGACAACTATGCATTCTGTTTTCTTAATTTATAATACAAACCACAATAAATTATAATAATTTATATTTCTTTATATTAAATACAAAAATATTACAATAAATATTAATATTTAAAATATTAAATACAAAAATAATTACAAAATATTAAATACAAAAATAATTACAAAATATTAAATACAAAAATAATTACAAAATATTAAATACAAAAATATTACAAATATCAAAATATTACAAAGGATTACACAAAAATATTACATAAAATAGTATTACAATATAAAATATTACATAAAATAGTATTACAATATAAAATATTACATAAAATAGTATTACAATATAAAATATTACATAAAATAGTATTACAATATAAAATATTACATAAAATAGTATTACAATATAAAATATTACATAAAATAGTATTACAGTATAAAATATTACATAAAGTATTTTCATTACACAAAAATATTACAAATATCAAAATACAAAAATATTAAAATAAATATTAATATTTAAAATATTAAATACAAAAATATTAAAAAAATATATAATTTATATTTCTTTATATTAAAAATATATTCATTTATATTAGATTATAATAATAAACCACAATAATCTACCACAATAGTTAAATTTTTGTACCTGATTGATATTGACATTCCCTATATGCAGCTCATACACCAGACTGTCTCTTTTGCTGACAACCATGCTTTCTGTCTTCTTAAATTATAATACAAACATTGGCTTAGATTAGTTGTTACATTCTCACTGCAATTGTAAGGGTACTTATCTGAATGACTGCATATTTTTGGTTATCCAAAGGTTGTTCGATAAGGCGATTGGAACGTTTTGGAAGCTATTTCAATTAATCCATAACAAAAGTTGCATTTGCTCCTTCTTGTCAGAAAACAGATGCCTGATTGAATCAGAGGAATTCATGCAATTTTAACATGTGCACAATAAAAACGCAGCTTGTTACACAAAATACAAGATATTTAATAGTGGAGATAAATTTGGGAGGAAGAGTTTCAAAGAGACATTTTCATTCAGGACTTGGCATCTGAATTTTCTTATTTTCTAAGAAGCCTGATGCATATTGTCCAAATGTGCATTCAGTCGATAATAAAATCTTCCCTGTCACATTTGTGTTTGGAATGTTTGTCAACAAAGTTGTTGCAGACAGAAAATTTTTTTTACAGAGGTATAAATCAATATGAATTGTTATACTATTACTAGTGTAGATTTTGCAAGCAAGTGAAATCAACAATTGATAACCAATCAGAATGGGGTTAATCTTGTAGCTGCTGTTTCAGAATAATTTGGGTTTTACAATTCAGTAAGAAATACCTCCAATTTTTTTTCATGTGCTGTGTTGTTAATATATATAATGTTTCCCTATTTATGTAATGAAATATTTTATTGTTATGCTAATGTGTTGCATTACTTGACATGTTTCTGTTACCATAAGTATTTGGTCCTGGGTATGACCGTAAACTGCATCCGGCAGCAAGGCCTCTGATTAGGAGGTTGTGAGGAGCATGGAAACATCTCTTAATTGCTTTTGTTCCCAGGTCCATCCTGCTAGGGTCCCAGCTATGAGTAAATAGTTAACCCCCAAACCAGGGTCAAAATGCTATGAAGGTATTTACCAACAAAATTATTTTGAATGAAAAATATTACCAACAAAATTATTTTGAAAGACAAACATATTACCAACAAAACGTTTTTGAAAGACAAACATATTACCAACAAAACATTTTTGAATGAAAAATGTTACCGACAAAACATTTTTGAATGAAACTACTTTAAGACAATTGAATCATATTAAAAAAAACAAAGCAATGTGATCCCAATATTCAAAGACTGACCCTTAAATGACCAAAATGGTTGATGGGTTGTTAAACTTAAACCAAACCAAACCATAAGTATTTTTTTTTTACTAAATATTGAGAAGAGGTTGAGGTTGAGGTTTTTTCTTATTTGTCTTTCTCCTAGTTTTATTTGAATTAAAAAAAAATCTATTTCTTTCTTTATTATTGTCACATCTCAACAGGAAATTGTTGTCAAGGGAGGTGAATTTTAACTGCTCATGTTTGGCATTAAAGTAAACCTTAGATTGTGAAATAAGATATAGCTACTATTATTCTTTCTCTGTGCACCAGGAAGTGGGCAATCATATCTCTTCACAACTTCCTATCCTTTGTAGCTTTAAGCAGTGTTTGTCCCCACGCTAATACCCCAGTCCTTGTCCTATCATCCATTTACACAAGGTCAATAGATGATTCACCATTTTTCTCTGTGTCTCCTGCTATCAGTATGTTCTGTCAGTTTATGAGTTTCCAAGTCGGTCCCTCCTTGTTGTGTGTCCCAGAAATTTCAACTCTTTCTGATTCTAAGTACAAGTGGGTTTCTTTTTTCCTTAAAACTTCCTTATTGCTTTCATGCTCCATCCATGATATTTCTCTGCATCCTTATATTGAGCCATGTTTTTGTTGCCTCAGCAATCCTTTTCATCTTTAAGGAAACTGATTTATTCACTGCCATATAAAAGAGATGTTGAACAACAGTTGAGCACTCTTACATTTGTTTCCAAAAAGTTTTTTTTTTTAAATATTTAACTTTTAGTAGGCGTTTTTTTTATTCCAATCCACCATTGAATTTCTATCACATTTTCCTTCATGTCTAGTTTGGTGCTCCTGGTATTCATTTTGAGGTTCTTGACAAAATCCAAAGAAGGATCTGCAATTTAATCAATCCTGAATTGTCATCCTGACTTCAGTCACTTTCTCACCAATGTGAGGTAGCTTCCCTCTGTCTTTTCCACAAGTATTTGACAAGCATTTTTTCCTGGTGCTTCGACCACATAAATTTAAGCATGCTACTACATTGGCAGCTAGGTCCTACTCTTTTACTATTCAAATAATTAAGCTGCTACTTCTATTCTATCAGCTTTTCTGGCACTTCCCACCTGTGGAATTTCTTTTCCATTGACTTGCTTCCCTAATAGCTACAATCTCCAAAAGTTTAAATGCAATGTCAATTGCCATCTTTTATCTCCTTGATTTCTGGCTTTCTCTTATCCTTTCTTCAAAGCCCCTGTACCCAGTTTTTTTTTTTTTCACTGTAACTCGCTGTGCACTAATGGCATTCCTTACCTTGCATGGTGTGAAATGATTAAAGAATACAAAAAATGTTATGAGAATTTTGCCACAGAACTGGAAATCAGTTTTTGTTTCTTCCTATGGTTAAGAATCTAATCTGTATCTTATAATAAGTGGTTTGCACTTTTTTGAACTCTTAGACTTTTTTCTGAAAAGCTGTTGTAGGGATGTAAAAAGGCAATTATTTTCCATTGGTTGAGAAGTAAGTCTTGTAACATCAATTCATAGAATGATAAATGCAGTCAGTTTTTAGTTTTCGCTTCTTGAGTCAAGACAAGTGGGTGAGGCAAATCGACTGCATGGTTCAGTTGTCATGGGGAAGCACACAAACCCATAGTGCCATTTCCCCATTGGAAAATATGTCCCTAACAGAAACATAAGATAAATCCTTTTGCTCAAATTATAGAAACTATGTCTTGCAATGTTCTCATTGTGAAATATCAATGACTTTTTATTTTCCTGTTGGGAAATATGTCCTTGCTTGTTGTAATAATAGGTTTTCAGAGAAAACAAAATTATCTTTTATGATATAAGATTGAAAAACTTCTGTTCATATCAGTTGGTGATCATAAATAATGGCCAATACTAAACTATATAAGCAGGAACTTGTCAACAAAAAAAATAAAATTCCTTAACATCAAGTTTCTACTGCCTAGACCATTTGGGCATTTTTACTCAAGTTTTGCAAATGTTAGATCTGAGCTCATATGTATTTAGAGTTTCTTGATAAAATTCAAGGAATCTGCAATGTTATTAGTCCTAACTTGGTATCTCAGCTTCTGTTACTTTCTCACTGCTGTAATATGGCTTCCCTGTGCTTTTTCTATAAATATTTTCTTGATAATTACTCTGAGAAGCTTTCCTGTCTGGTATCTCGACTTTATGAATTTAGGTACAGTAGTATATAAGCAGCTTTACATTTGAGATGACTAGATCTAACTGTAGGTTCTATGCTAACAGTTTCTTCTCTTGCACTTATTGTTTATGATACTCTCTTCCTGCTGTTTGCTTTCTAGTCAATTTTAATCTTCAAAAATTTAAATGAAATTTCAATCTTCTTGATTCCTGTTCTTTTTATTGATCTTGCTCCTTAATAATGCTTTTCTTTTTCCCATATTCTTTCACAATCAGTAACCTCTTCTGTCTTAGTGGCTTTATTGCTTTGCTTGGGATTAAATTAAAAAAAAGAAAATATCAATTAGTACTGTGGACTGTTAAAGCAGTTTGCATCACCTAAGTGGCTCAAGTTTGTTAAATTTTTGTAATAGTGCATTCTACATCCAACAACTAGTATTTAATCATTACAAAATTATGGGCTTATGCTGGTTAACTTATCAAGATATTAATCTTTTTGGGGTTATATAATATTGATAATAAGTCTTACAAAATACAACTAAATATGAATTAACAGATAGGTGGATATTGATCAGTTTTCATACTTGAGTCAAAAAGATTGTATCCTAATTGTAAATTCAAATTATGGAACTCAGATAAGAGATGAAGTATGAATGATTTATGGATTCCAAGTAAAAGATGGCTACTTGTTGCTCTCAAGTAAGACTGTCCCTTTCTAGTTTAGAGAGTGTCCAAGAAAAGCAACTCATGAAGATTAATTTCTTTTTCTTTTTGGTATTATGTATTTTTTTTCAATCTGCCAAATTGGAGAATGTCAATTCATTACAGGGAGGATTTCTTCAGCTCTCCTATGAACCCAAGAATCTCAAATGATGTTACTCTCCTTCATCACAGAATCTGCAATTTGTGCATCAGTTGGTTTCAGAAAGATTTCTGCATTTTCTTTTCTGTCTATCATGTCTTTCAAGATAGCCAATTTCTATGTGAAGTCTCCTATCCAAAATTTATTTAGATAAACATGCCACATTGTAAGGACAGGAATTGGCTGTTTTATATCTGATTTTTACATTCTCATTATTATTAAGTTGCATCAGTTTTAATAATGATTTTATTTTAAAAAAGGCATGCTTCTGCTATATTAACCATAGTTAATGTTTCAGCAACTAGAGTTCTTTTGATAAGACTTTTAATGTTTAGATTGCCAGGCAGTGGGTATATATTTGTTACTTCCTACCAAAAAGAGTATATACCTTCCTTGTGATCCACCATCTGTTTGCAAAATTGAAATTTGCAACCACATTTAAAGCATTTGGTTAATTGGTATAGTTTTTATCAGAGGAAAGTGTTGGGATTTTGTTTTTATATCCTCTTCTGCATCTGTTGTCACTAACTCACCAATTAGTTAAACAAGAAGAATGTTGGCTTGATAAGCAAACATAATACACTTCATTAGGGTCATCTTAGGCAACATCCACATCCATTTTTTTTATAACTGTCAGAGTATTGGATAAAAAAGCATTGGAAACTTGCACATAATTTTTCTTAGTTGTTTGGACATGGCAGACGGTCTTAATTCTCTGAGAGTGGCTTTCTCTAGTCATTCATTCTCAGGTATTAGATATGCACTTTTTAATGCTCTGTAAACAATTCTGGTAACAGTCAGTATGGCTCTTTAATTTTGCAATTTTTTTTTTTTCGTCCCAAGTAAGGCATTAAAGATACAAAGACATTAGGGGTTATTGGGTGTGAATGAAGTAGAAAAAAAGAGAAAAATTAATTAGTGAGAACAATAAAAGAAGAGGAATCAAGAAGATAATTGCATTTAAATTTGTAAAAATCAAAGGTGGCTGGCAAGCATCAAGCTGGAAGAGAGTTCCACAAGTGAGAAGCACAAGAAAAGAAACTGTTAGCATAGAACATATGATTACAAATTGGACTGTAAATTGATGAGACCTTGTTGTCAATCTTAATGGTCAAAATTAATGTCATTCTGTCATTAATAATTGCTCAACACTTTTTTATATCATAAAAACCAATTTGCTGGCATCTTCTAAAAAGAAAAAAAAACTTCATATAGGTTTTCCATTCCATCAGTGGCATGTAAAATGGTAATGTTAAGTTCCACTATCGCATATCTTGCTTTTCTTTCCAATAAGTGCACAGTGTGGTTTGTCAAAGCCATTAGCAACTTCCTATCCTTGCATTTCTTTTTTACAAGTATTGTATTTATCCATTTTAAGAATAGATGGAGGAATAAATCTGGAAATCATTATGTTGTCTGCTGTACACCATTGCCAATGTATATTTAAATTAAGGAACTTTGACAAGTGATGGCGAGAGAATGATTTATTTTGAACTGCTTTGTTTTCTATGTGGTTTTCCATTAAAGAATGGCTGCTTGGTGTTTCTGGTTAAAACTGTCCCTTCCTGGTTTGGAATGTGTCCAAGGGGAGCAACTCATGACAACAGTAAATAGTTATTTTTGTTTTGGTCAATGTATACATTGACCTTCCCTGCGTTTTTTTTTATAGTATTTGGGTTGGTAGCATAATGGCTACCAATGTCGAGAATGAAATTGGTGAACTGAATTCTAATTCTCTTGTATTCCCTTTACACTGATGACATAAGGCACGAATCCATTTTTCTTTCCCTTAACTATGGATTAAATAGCAATTATACTCTCTAGCATTGAGTAGCAGTAAGGCTAGAAAAAAAAAGAAAAACTGAAATGTATGAATAGTATTCTTTGCATTGTAGCTTGATTTAACTATTTACCAAACATTCTGGATCTGACCTTGTGACTTGATCCCGAAAGTGATATCAAAAAGAACGGATTTTGATTTGCATATCAGCACCTTTTAAAAAAAAGACAAAATATCACTGATGCATATATTAAAAAGAACCGGTAAAATCCCTTGTATGTGAACAGCAGTAGATATATATTCTTCTTAAATAGAAAAAAAAGTGGTGTGCATGGAAACCCTGTATGTTGGTTACTGTTTTACCTTTCACATATAAGGGAGCTCTTAAAGGTCACTAATGATTCATTCTTAATTATTCCTGAACACTAGCTGCCCTGCTGGCTGGGGCTTGAGAATAAACTGATTGCACCCCTGCAGAGGGGCGCCCTACCAAATAATGTGTCTTAGGTATGATTATAAATTGCATCTGGTAACAAGATCTCTGATTGGGAGTTTGTGAGGAGCATGGAACCACCTCAATTGCTGTTGTTCCCAGGTCCATCCTGACCCAGGGTGGTAGCCCCTGTTAAGGTTCCATCTATGGGCAAATAGTTAACCCCCAAACTGGGGGCAAAACACTATGAAAGTATAAAAAATAAACTTTTATAGTGAAAATTCCAGCAATACTGTTTTGAAGAATAAAATATTAGCAGAAATACATATTCTTTACAAAAATATTTCAATTAAAAATGATTTACAAACTGATTTCTTACAAAGACTATATATTCTATTCATTTAAGCCTATTGTAAAAATTTTGTTGGCATTAAATAACCATGATGTGCGTTGTGGTGCAGTGGATATCAACTCGGAATGACAAATCGGGGAGCGGAGTTCAAATTCCAGTTGAATTACTTGCATTCACTTATGCACAAAATACCCTTGGGAAAGGTATTAATCCATTTCTTCCTTCCAGTTATGGGTTAAATAATAGGACAGATTGGGTTATATAGCCTTGGTCGACAACCAATCTACTGCAGAAAGCATTGGCAACCTACTGCGGAATAATCTTCTGCTCAGTCATTCATGTCTCTTTCGAGACATGACTACCCAAAGCTCTAAATTCCAATGACCAACACCATATACTATTTTAGGACAAATTTCACTATCCTATGTCTTTCATCTTACACACTTTACTGGTGCATGGTGCACTCTTTTGTTGTCCATAATAATCTGACATTAGGCACTCAACCTAATATGGCTTTTCAATGTTTTCAAAATCTCACTCCTAAAAGATACCTGATTTTTCTTTTTTATAATTTTTAATGCCGTATTGTTCTTCTCCTAACATTGCATGTTTGATTTATCCATATCCTTTGCTTTTTTTTTCAGAATTATTACCTTGGAGTTGATTACTACATCATGTTGAATCCTGATTTTTTAATCCTGATAATCAAAGATTATTTGAATTATGCACCACAACAGGTAATTAAATAAAAACCTTCTTTTAAAAGAGTAAATGCTACACTTTTTTAAACTCTTCTTTATGTGCCATGTCTTTTCAGCAGTGAGATGATCATGGCTCTCCACAACTTCCGATCCTTTCTAGCTATTATTATTATTATTATTATTTATGCCCTTACTATTCCTTCTAGTCTCTGTTCTGTAATCTGTTTACACAAGCCCATTAGGTAGGTTGATCATGGCTCTCCACAACTTTCTATTCTTCCAATGTTTGTCTCCTTACTACACTTCTCAGTCTCTGTTCTATTCATTTACATTAGCTCATTATGTTGGTTAGTCAATATTTAGCTTTGTCTCTCTTATCTCCAATATGCTCTCTCTGTGTTAAATTCTCCTAATCCAGTTTCCACATGTGTCCCAGCAATTTCAACTCCCATTTCCTAGTTGCTAATATACTCTGTCATTCTCAGCATCTTTCTGTAGGACAAAGAAACTGATCCTTGAAAAAATTTGTTCACATTCACTGTCATGTAGGAAGATTGGTATTGAATTATACAAAATGGTACCCCAACAAAATGGAATTTCCACATGGTACATAATACCTGACATTATCCAACAAGTTGATAGTGTTACAGAACGGTCTGTTACATAGCATCATTCTGGATAAATATGTTTAATGTATTTTGGTGGGGGGTATGTTTAACATATTTGATGATTACTAGTAAGAAAAAAAAAACTGAGGTTGCGTGAATTTTTTTTATCTCTTGCTGAAACTGTTTTAATGAAGTAACAAGATTTAAAGAAAGCTTATTGTAAAACACTATTGTATTAATGATATTACCACTGCAAGATGGTGAATAGTCATGAACAACCTAAGGTGAAATGTTTACCACATAAATCGAAGATGTGACATTAATATTTATGCTAGAGAATATTAAGAAATATTTTGAAAGTGAAATACCTTTTTACAAAATGTGTGCTTTTGTTACTTCCAAAGGATAATGGAAAAAGAAATTGACCGTTCTCTGATTTAGGGTGGGGGTTGAAATGACTGCCACATTCTTTTCAAAATCATGATCAAGTACCAGTCAAGGAATTCTGGCTATTTTCAGATACCCCTTTATATTTCTTTAAGGCATATCATCATCAGGTCTACTGTGACTAATTTCCTTATCTTTGCTTTTGGAATTATTTTTTATGAGCATAATGTTGTAATAAAAGATTTTATTTACACTTGTTATGAGAAATGACATTTTAAGTTTCTTCTTGATTGTAATAGAGATAAAAAGAGGAAAACTTCTAAAAAGCACTTTAATCAGGGACTTTTTAATTTTTCTTTTTTCTTAGGAAATTAACATTACTTTTCTAATCTCACTGAATTGCAGTGAATTATAAAATTACTACTAATTTATTATGCAAATACTAATGAGCAGTTTTAATTATTGTGACTTGAACTAATTTGTATCTTTAAGTATTTTCTCAATATCGTATGCTAAACCAGATTTGATTGCTTTGAGAACCATGTTTTTCTCTCCTATATTATTAATTGATGCTTGGGCCCAGGTTGGAAAACTAGGATTTTAATATTGGTTTTCAAGATGAACAAGGAGGCCACTTGGAAGCAAAAGAATCTTATCTGCTTATAAATCCTCGTGTCAGAATAAACTCGACTTCTTAAATGAGTGTTGAAGAAGCAAGCATGGTTAATTGGAATTTAGAAAATTTCACAATTATAATAAAAAGAGGAAAGAAAAACACCAGGATAAAATAATATGCGACCTGGCAATTTAATGTAAGGTAAACTAACTATAAAACAGTGAGTAGCCATTGTCAAATGCAAAATAGGGGATAGATCTGTAGAACAAACAGAATTGACAAAGCTTGTAATAGGAATAAAAGAACAAGGCAAAAAATAATATAAACTAAGCAAATAATATAAACAAGGCAAATTAACAGTAATGTAACAAAAAGTTCATGAACTAAGAATTTGGTTTAATTCAGAAAAGCAGATTTGGACAAGTGAATATAGTATTCTAACTTCAGACAGACCGTGAGTAAGTAATATGAAATTGAGAATCAGCCTATTTTATTGGAAATCCCAGAATGCATTTGTGTACTTCTACTGATAAAATGGGTAGGGGTAAGTGTTTTGCAGTCATTCCTATATACTTACCTGCTGTGTCAGGTGGGGATAATCATCTCTCATTTAGGTCTCTGCTCTCGGGCAAAGTGTGACACCATTGTATCTCTGTCTGAGGAGAGACATACATCTGAGAAAAATTATACTGATAGATAGATGCCTGGTCCTGGGGAACAGTGTTCTGAGGCAGTGCCACCCCATTGCTCCAAAGGAGTGGATCAACACCGAGGCCGGCAGTTGCTGAGACTGGACAATTTTTGACCTTGTCCTTGTGCACATGTTTGGGGTCCCTACATAAAATTTTAAACTTGTGTCACATCTCGCTCTAGTGGGGGAGTTGGGTAAATATCATTCTTATCTGATGAAACAGGTGGGGATCATCATCTCTTGGTTGCATCTCTGTCCTCAGGTAGAGTGCAGCTTGGTTGTATCTCTGTCCAAGGACAGACATACATCTGAGATAAGAGGTGCCCAGTTCTGAGGAACAGTGTCCCGAAGTGGCAGCACCCCATTGCACCTAAGAGGTGGATTAGTGGTTGCCACTAAGGCTGGCAGTTGTGGGGAATGGGCAATTTTTGGTCTTGCCTGTATGCATATGTTTGGGCTCTCCACATTAAACCATGGCCTTAGTTGAAGATCTGATTGATATCCATTTTTATATGAATAGTATCTAACAGCCACCCACATCTCAATGTAAAAAGTTCACAAAATATAAACCATATCCATATACAAAGCAGTTATTATTAGTCTCAAAGGCCCTTTCGTCCAAAATCTCATCAGGAGAAAATCGTTGGAAAATGAATTAAATGAAAAGAACAATAATGACGAAAGTGAAGAACAAAAGAAGAGGGGGAAAACACGATAAAATAAATTTATATGAATATAAGTGTTACCTTCCCTCTACAAATATGGAATCAGTGATTGCTCAACATTTAGTGAAGAACATAGCATGTGCCAAGGATTATAAGAAAGAGTGGTTTAAAGTCATTCTTAAGGCTGCTTCCAATAATCATTTAAAGATTTTGGAATCAGTCTATATATCATGACGGAAACCTTCTCTTTGCTGGCAGAAGGATTTTGTAAAGTCTCTAAATTCGTTGGAGGATATTTTATTTAATCATTCCTCGCTAATTATTTACACATGATTTCCCCTTCCCTTGATAAAAATAACACATCATTCAATAAATCCCAGGCATAACTAATAAAACAACAACTTTTAGGCAAAATTCAACTTTATTCATCAACATAGTCTTCTTCTAGGATGTTGCACTGATTCCAACACTTCTCTAACAATTTGATGCTTTTTTTGTAGAATGATTTGTATTTGGCCTCAAAATATGCCTCATATTCCAATATCGCTTTTTCAATAGAGCCAAATCTCTTTCCCTGGAGCATTCTTTTGAGGTCTGCAAACAGCCAGGAGTCATTGAGTGCCAAATCTGGAGAATAGGGTGGATGCAGAAGCAAATTGAAGTGCAATTCATGTAGTTTTGTCATCGTTGCGATTAATTTGTGACACAGTGTGTTGTCTTGGTGAAAGATCACTTTTTTTTCATTTGTGGACTTTTTTTTGCGATTTCTTCCTTCAAACAAACCAATAATGCTACATAATATGCTCCATTAATAGTTCTTTCTTTCTCAATGTAATTGATGAACAAAATATGGAGATCAAAACCTTGCCTGCTGATGTTTGCGTTTTTGGTTGCTTTGCACCTGCTGCTGTCCACTCAGCTGACTCTGGAGTGAAGTGGTGGATCCATGTTTCATCCATTGTTACATGTTTACACAAACAAAAACTCCTCCTTGTTGTATTGAAACAGTTGTCAACAACACTGAATCGTTGACGCATTGTTGTTTTTGATCAATTGTGAGCAAACGCGATACCTACTTTGAACACAGCTTTCTCATTGATAAATGTTCATGCAAAATGGTGAATACACTGCCTTCTGATATGTTCAACTCCTCTATTATCTCACAACTTCAATTTACGATCATTTGAAATAAGTTTGTGGATTTTTATGGTGTTTTCCGAGACAACTGCCAATTTTGGGTGATCTGAGTATTCAGCATCATTTGTGTTTGTATGTCCACATTTAAAGTCGATTTATTTTTTTTTTATTATTTTTTGCTTAATTCTCTGGTCATTTGAATGAGTGTTTTTGTACTTTTTGCAAAGAAATTTCTTTGGACTTAATTAAGTTAAAACTTAGTTAACTCACTAATTTTTTTTAATTTTTTTTTCTTTTTTTTTTTTTTTTTAAATTGGAGTAGATAGTACCTACTATCGCCCGGTTTCATACTCCACCCCCTTCTTTTGAATAGGAGTAGAGGTGATCACCTTGTTTCCTGTTTAGGAAGGGGTTCCTGGTCTTTCTACCTCCTCCTTCGGTTTTAGTGTTAGTTCAGTTGGAAACTCTTTGCAGTTAATGACTATGGTGGCAATGTTTTTCCATTCTGAGGGTTGGCAGTTTCCTGGTTGCTGTTTCCGACTGGTAGTTAGGAGCCCGAACTCTTGCGTAGCGTCTTGAGAGGCTGCTCTGATCAACAGTTGAATAATATCGGGGTTCCTGTAGTGCCATATCGCATATGGACGAGTGTCCCTTCACGAACCTCCGGTGGGCAACCCTGAGGCCACATTACGTTGCAGGCTGTGCCAGTCTCCATTCCTCACATGCTGCAAATAGTGACCGACTAATTCTACTCTAGACCTCTCTCCTCAACCAAAACACGATGAAAAAAAACAAACAAAATACCAAAATCAAACCAGCTACTCGGAAAATGCCCAAACCTCTCTGTGTCACGTTCACTAACATACACAGTATCCGCACTAACCTTTATATCGTAGAATCATTCCTCCAAACTAACTCACCTGATATCTTAGCCCTGTGTGAAACTAACCTTGACCCGTCTATCCCCTCCTCTGAATTCTATGTTCCTGGTTACCTTCCCCTCTTCAGGAAGGACTCCAACGTCCATATGCATGGGCTTGGTGTATATGTCAGCGAACACCTCCCCCTAGCTAGAGTAACATCTCTTGAATCCCTGGACCAGTCTTTCATGTGCTTCCGTCTCTCACTTCTAAGCTCCATTAGCTATCTCTTCTTCCTCTACCGCTCCCCCTCCTCCTCTTGACTGTTTAGTATTTGACAGCATCTCTGACAATATTGACAAGGCCATTTCTTCTCACCCATCTGCCCATATTTTCGTGTTTGGTGACTTTAACGCCCACCACACTAAGTGGCTGGAAAACTCTGTAACCGACCCTGCTGGTGTCAACACCAGTAATTTTTCAGTCTCCCAATCCCTTACACAAGTGGTGGACTTCCCCACGAGTTTCTCCAATAGCCCTAATGGAAGGGACTCGCTACTAGCCCTCTGCTTCACTTCCACCCCAAATTCTTGCACCACCAGACAGCTCTGCCCTCTTGGAAATTCTGACCACACCGTAGTTTCTGTCAACATCTCATTCCACTCCACCCCTACCCAAGAAACCCAGACCAGCAGAATATCCTACTGCTATCAAAGAGCAGACTGGAATACGTTCCGTGATTTCCTCTGCGACGTCCCTTGAAACAATGTTTTTAGTCTTCTCATCGAAGACTGTGCATCAGAGGTCTCCTCCTGGGTTAAGGCTGGCATCGATGCTTTCATCCCTGTCAGGAAATTTCAGCTTAAATCCCACGTGTCGGACCAAAACAGGTGCCTTTTCAACTCAGCTTGTAATAAGTGTAAAAAAAATACTTAACGAAGCCAAGATGCTGTTTGCTGCCAGAATGGAGCAGCGCATAGCATTCTCTAAGTTCGGAGCCAAAGACTACTGGGGCCTCTGTAAAAGCGTGCTCAACAAGAGTAAGTCCTCAATAACCCCACTAATCAACGATTTTGAGGTCCTCACCTCCTCTCAGACAAGGCTGAATGCTTTGCCCGTAGATTCTCGACCAATTCGTGCCTAGATTCGTCTGGAGTCCAGACACCCGATTTCCCATCTAGAACTGAGGCCCAATTGAATGACGTCCACATCATGCCCTCGCTGATTTCTAGCATAATCTCAAAACTTGACCCTCACAAAGCAAATGGTGGGGATGGAATCCCAATCATAGTCTTGAAGAAATGTGCCCCTGAACTCTCCTCTGTCCTTTCTAAGCTCTTCAACCTCTGCCTATCTTCCTCCTGTTTTCCTACCTGTTGGAAGTCTTCTTCTGTGGTTCCAATATTCGAGAACACTGGTGAACCCTCGGACCCCACAAATTACTGCCCTATCGGCCTTCTTCCGATCTTCGGCAAAGTGTTCGAAGCCATTATCAATGCTGAGGTCGTTCAGCATCTCACAGCCCACGGGCTCCTCTTGGACAAACAGTATGGCTTCCGCTTCACCAGGTCTACTGCTGATATGCTCACGACCATCACCGAGTATATATACCAGGCTCTCGACAAGAATGGTGAAGCCCGAACTGTCGCCCTGGATATCTCCAAAGCATTCGACAGAGTATGGCATGCCAGCCTTCTACGGAAACTGCGAAGCTATGGCATTACTGGACTTTTGTTGGACTTAATCCAGTCATTCCTCTCCAACCGCACACTGAAAGTGGTTTTAAATGGACATGCCTCCCAGAACTACCCTACAAATGTGGGTGTCCCCCAAGGCTCTATCCTAGGTCCTATGCTCTTTCTAATCTACATCAATGATCTCTCCGATGACATAAGATCACAAGTAGGCATGTACGCCGACGATACCACAGTTTACGCTCGCCTCGATCAAAAATCTAGTGTTGATGACAAGGCGAACCTTGCGGCTGAGCTTGAAAAGGACCTCCAGTCTGTGGTGGATTGGGGTAGGAAATGGCTCGTAAAATTCAATTCTTCCAAAACGAAGCTGCTGTCAATTAACCACCACAGACAACCGCACCTCCCTCCCATTAGCATGGAACAGGCTTGCCTCCCAGAGAGTAAAACACTATGCCTGCTTGGCCTGACACTCTCAGCAGACCTCAAGTGGAATGACTACGTCGAATCCATTGCTAAATCCGCTGCTATGAAAGTCGGCTCTCTGTGCAGCGCCTGGAAATTGTTTCTGTCCGAATCTATCCTGCACTTATACAAATCTACCATCCACCCATGTTTTGAATACTGTTGCCACATCTGGGCGGGTGCCCCTGCTATTCTCCTTGGGCTTCTTGACAAAATACGGCGAAGAATCTGTAATGTGATTGATACTGACTTAGCTGACTGCCTGCAGTCACTCTCTCACTGGCGTGACGTGGCTTCCCTGTGCCTCTTCTATAAATACTTTCATGTCTTCTGCTCTGACGAACTTAAATCACTGGTCCCCCTAGATGTGAATTTGCACTAGATTGGAAACTAGGTCCCACCCTTTTACAGTGAAATCGATGAAATGTAACTGCAATTTCTACTCCAACAACTTCTTTCCTTGCACTTCCTGCCTATGGAATTTCCTTCCGCATGTTTGCTTCCCCGACGGCTATAACCTCCAGGAGTTTAAATGTAAGGTTAATAGACACCTCCTAACACACTAACTCACACCCATTCTCTCCAACTCTCCCCCTATGTACATCCTAACTCGTCTATCATCCTATGTAACCTCCTGTGCTATAGTGGCAGTGGAATACCTTGCTTGGGGTGACATGATTAAAAAAAAAAAAAAATACCATTGTTTCTGATGGAGCAGAGTCTGAATAACTTATCAAGCAATTTCTTTGCTTGAACAATATTTTTTCCGAACAGAAAGCAATGCTTTATCAACACTGGAAATTCAGATTTTTTCCATTGATTTGAAAATTTGCAACAGTAGCTTCACTTAAACAACTGTAATTTGTAAACTAATAATCCGATTGGGCCCAAATTTTGTCATGTGTCATTTGAAGGTTAGTAATTCATAAAAATCAGATCTTTTATTAGTGGCACCATCTGTATGTCATGCCTAGTACTTATTGAGTGATGTTTGTTATATATATATATATATATATATATATCTATATATCATGTCCCCCCCCGTCCTCATCTTTTGTTCTTCACTTTTGCCATTACTGGTTTTTTTTTTTCATTTATTTTCCAACAATTTTCTCCTGATGAGACATTTGATGAAAGTGCCTTTGAGACTAATAATAATTTCCTTGTTTTTAAAACAGTATATCAATTTTGTACCTCTAAGCATTTGTTTATATATATATATATATATATATATATATATAAACTAAGGAAAACAATTGTTAACAAAGTGAATCCTCCATAGTCTAATCATGGCAAAGTTATCATTTTTCTGGTTAAAAAATTCACTGGATTAATATAATGTAAATCTGTTACTCACACAGACACTTGTACATTTATACATAAAAAATAAATAGGAAAGGCGTTTCTATGAAGGGAAAGTTCTGACATTTACCAGATCTGAAATCTTTGTCACCCAATAGTGAAGGGAGGTGAACTTAAACTAAAAAAAACAAAACAAAATATCGACAAAAGTAAAGAGGCCAATGCCCTAAGTTAAAATATAAAGTTTAACCAAAGCCTCTACCCCAGGTAACCACTTCAGCTAATGCATGAACTCTCAGAGAAACTAAATCCGCTTAGTTAACATCAAGCTGCCAACCTAACGTATTCAATGAAGTAATTGTGAAACAGTCATCCGCATCTCACTGAATTTCAATGAAGAATTGTTTTTGATTTTGACTTTAAGTTGATGCTTAAATAAGAAAATCGGTTGAGAAGAGAACTTTTCACCCCTATAAAATTCATTCTTGTTCATCTGTGGCACAACATTATTAGAAATGAAACTAGTCTAGCGGACAAAAACTTTCCGCTAAGCATGTAGAACTGCTACCTTCAATAAGCTCGCGTGATGGGCATACAAGGTTATAGTGAAAGAAAGTGTACCACATAAACTCATTATGTGCACTGCAATGCACGCTTTTTGAAGTCACTTCCAGCCTTGCCGACCCAAAGGGCATTCTGCAACACCAGCCAGGTGAATAATGTCTCATTATTATTGTGACACCTCAACCTGTGCAGCCAAGTCCACAGAGAGCAGTACTCTAACCTTATCTATCAGAGCTCGTTCATCAGATCATTTTGAATATCATCACTAACTAATGCATATTGTGTTTTTTGAGACTGAAAGTACTGTTTCCTTCAGTTAGCAAACACATTCATTTTCAGAAATTAAGTCATAGCACATGTTGACGCATTTCAATGCTAGTGATTTCTTGTCTGCCTTTAGATGGCTGGAGGTAATAGACCTTGCAATGCACCTGAGAAGCCCTGTTACCCAACAGGCTAAACAAGACTTAAATTCATAAAATTAGTTTGACATACAGAAATGGAAACATGGATAGTTGGTAAAGAAAGATGGGGTATATATGAAGCAGAAACGTCTCCCTTCTCCTTTAAGGAAAGATTTCTCACATGCGACAGACAAACTACATCCTCGTCCTTTTTCCTGAACTTTCCACCAATTGATCTCCAGCTACCAAGTATCTTGTAAGGCCAGTCCATCCAAGTGTCTGGGCAGAGAAATTCTCTTCCATGCACACAACCACAAACCAACAGATGATCACAGTTGATCTTGGTACTTTATTGTACCTGCTGATTTCCTAGCTGACTTTGTCAATCTTTGCATTGCTTATTACAACCATGGTCATATTGTCAGCATAGGTAGAATACCTGGCCAAGATGGTAACACTAGGTAAGGTAATTTTGTCTAGAATTGAATTTGCTTTTAACTTGTGAAGAAAGGGCTCATATAAAGTGTGTAGTACATCATTAAGAATGAGTGACCTTGGTGAATTGGTCAAAACAAAGTGAAAAGTTACTTCATTCACTTCTAATATCGTACGAGCAGACATATGCAAAAAATATATCCAGGAGTGAAAGTATGAACCAAAATTGGCCAACACAAGGACAGCTTCTAAAATGCCTTGGACTTGTCTAATTTGATCAGTGCAGCTTTGCTGTTGACTTTCTCTTTGGTCAAGCATGCTAGATACAGGTCGTCTTGGATGGTCCTACCCTTCACAGCACGTCTGTTTGGGGCCAATCAGAAGAGTTGGCTAAGATCTTTAACTCTGTATTTTATGTAGTCAAAAGTTGAAAATTGTCAATCTCATTCCCACTGTGTTTATTGTTATGCAGCAGCTTGTTAACACCTCTGGGAATATTCTTGTTCTTCATCTATTGCTTGAAAATTAGTGCCTAAAAACTGCTTTAAGTACACTTAGTGAGGAACATTGATGCCTAAAGTTTTGTCCTTGCCAACAAGCTTCAACGTATCCCAGGTCTCTCTCTCTATTATCACCCAGCTGCTGCTGTCACCTTGAGACAAGGGAAGTCACCTAAATAGTCATTGAATGGTGCAGCACTCAGACTGATCTCTCTGGTAAAAAGGTCCTGAACAAAGATTGGAATGCCTTACATATGCCATTTTATGTGGTCATAGTACACTTATCTAGTAATGTGATGCTATTGATATCATTCAGTTAGTTAAGTGCCATACATGATAAATGCTTAGGGGATCATGTCTCTTTTGATCCATGGCTGACTAGGCAGAAGATTTTTCTGTAGTAGGTTGCCATTTCTTTTTGAAGTAGACTAGTTGCCAACCAAGGTTGTAGAACCCAATCTGTCCTGTTATTTAACCTGTAGCTGGAGGGAGCAAAGATGGATTAATACCTTTCCCAAAGCTATTTTCACATAAGGGAATGCAATGAATTCAGCTGGAATTTGAACTCTGCTCTCTGATTTCTCATTCTGAGCTGATATTCATTGCACCACAATACACATCTGAGTACAGTTTGTGGTTATATTTAATGCTTCAGAAAACTTTTTTTAGCCTAGCCCTAATTATCCTTGCTTGTTCTTTCTTGATAAGTAAGGTGGTGATCTCTGTCCCCACTATTGCTATTACTATTACCCCTCTATCTCGCAAAGTTATAGCTCTCTTTAATCTAGTTTCAGTTATCATTTGGGCTGCTGGCCCATCTTAGTTGAGCTGTCAATTAAAATCTAAGACCCATTGATGTAGCTAGTATATATCATTGGTGATGTCAATGTTCTTAATATGCTAAGTTGTCAAACCTTCTTGACAGTATGCCATCTTGGTCACCAGTATGAAGATTGGTCTCTTCTAAAACCCATACATCAACAACAAAGGAGTCTCCCTATTCCAACTTCTGACCTCAACTCTTGGGCATTCAAACATACTAAGAAGAGTGTGATTATCAGTTAGAACTAAGGTTGGTTCTCTGGCTTGAGTATGGTTGAGGTGAGGACACAGATGGCCTCTCCTATTGATCCTTACCCCATACAATTTTTAATGTGGCCATCTTGGGAGAAGTCTCCCAATGTCCCATGAATGTCCCATGGAAAAGTTAGCTTAAGAGCTCAATAGAGAGAATGGGGAACAAAAACGGACACTCCCGGAACAGAGCTGCTTTGGTTTCTTTGCTTGTTATATTTGCTTGCTATATATTCTGCTTTGTATGTTGTCAATGCTACTGTAGGTTGCTTTCTAAGAAATGCTAGAACTGTTTAATGATAATTGAAAACCATAGCCTGTGATACTGTGTCACTCCTTCAAGTTTCCCCAATCAATATTGCAGAAGCCTCTTAAAGACTTGTTTGGCACTTATTAAATAACTTCTGTTCAGTTTCGTTGAATATTATAATAGTTTTTACCATAACATCGTAATGACGGAAATATGCAGGTGTAGGCTTTAAGAAAGCTTTATTCAACTGAGAAAACAAGGTTTGTGTATAGTGTCCTTTCACAGTCAACAGAAATGGCTTTCTCAAATAGGAGACTGATAAAACAAGGGAAGACTACTCTTGATTATTCATAAACACGCACACACACACACACACACACACACACATATATATATATATATATATATATTTTTAATCATTTCACCCCGAGCAAGGCAGAAATGCCACTGATGAGCTGGGGGCTACATAACTGTAAAAAGATTAATTAGAAAAGAGTAAGGAGTACAAACTAGTTAGAAAGGAGCAATAGAAAGCTGGGAATGCAGGTGCGATGACAGATACATAGGTGGAGAGAAAGGGAAGGATATACGGGGGTGGGGAGAGAGCTAGAGTCCAGAGGTTAATAGATGAGTATTGACATTGCATTTAAATTTCTGGAGGTTGTAGCCGTCAGGAAAGCAAGAATATGGGAGCGAGTTCCACAGGCGGGAAGTGCGAGAGAAGAAGCTGCAAGAGTAGAATTGTTGTCTGCATTTGGCTAACCTAACTGTGAATGGGTGGGACCCAGTTGCCAATCTGGTTACAAGAAAAATTACAGTTATAATATATATCAGGCCATTTTGCAGTAATAGTTTTCTTCTACTGGTTCAGCATTGTTTTTGTACAGTATATTGATATCCATTTTACAAGTAGTTGATTGGGGTTTGCAATTTTGAATTTAAAATTTGCTTATCTTTTCTTAAATTTGCTTATAATATATCGTGATTGGCTCATCTCAATTGTTGATTTTAATTGTAGATTAAAGAAATTTTTCTGCGCTCAGTCATTTTAAACTGTTTCTTTTAAACATTTTTTTAAATTGCTTAATGCAGAGTTAAAGTTTGCTGCAATAAATATGCCATACATGTACATTGTAACAATTACTTTTTTATTTGAAATATTTTTTTGTGCAAAAGCAGTGTCTGCTAAGGACTAAGAGAAACACTGGTCAATTAAATATGTGCATAGTACAATATTCCAAGTCTGCATCCTTTGTTTAAATCCATATAAGAACTTTTTTAATAGCCCAGTAAGTTTTTTATTCTTTTTACTTTTATTGAGATAGCCTTCTGGTTGTTCACAAGGGAATCGAAGCATTTATGTATGCAGTCTTTCCGTCAGTTTGGTTGACAGATAAATTGTACTGAATAGCTAATTGCATTAAAGTGCTTACATACAATAAATGTTTTGTGGGAGAGATAGTTTCATTAGTATTTGTTCTGGGGGTTTTATGAGTAACCTTTATTAACAAACTGAACCTTGTATTGCTCGTTGACATTCATTTTGAATTGTGTAGATGCATTGACTTCTTTTCAGGAGTGTAATTAATTCATATGTATCATTCATTTCTAGAGCATTTATTTCACTTTCAATGACCATGCCATTTTATAGTGATTTGAAATAATAACTTCAATATGTCATTATATAAATACATTATAAATGCATACATCTAAAAACCCCAGATTGAAACCTGATTATCTGATCTACATTAATGATCTCTCTGATACCATAAGATCCCAAGTAGGTATGTACGCCAATGACACCACAGTTTATTCTCGCCTCGATCAAAAATATGGTGTGGGCGACAAAGCTAACCTTGCAGCTGAGCTTGGAAAGGACCTCCAATCCGTAGTGGACTGGGGTAAGAAATGGCTTGTAAATTTTAATGCTTCTAAAACGAAGCTACTCTCAATTAATCATCATAGACAATCACACCTACCTCCTATTAGCATGGACCAGGCTTGCCTCCCAGAGAGTAAAACACTATGCCTCCTTGGTCTCACACTTTCAGCGGATCTCAAGTGGAAGGACTATATCGAATCCATTGCTAAATGCGCTGCTATGAAAGTCGGTTCTCTGTGCAGGGCCCGGAGGTGTTTTCCGTCTGAATCTATCCTGCACATTTATAAATCTACCATCTGCCTGTGTTTTGAATACTGTTGCCATATCTGGTCGGGTGCCCCTGCTATTCTCCTTGGGCTTCTCAACAAGGTACAGCGAAGGGTCTGTAATGTGATTGATACTGACTTAGCAGACCGCCTGCAGTCTCTCTCTCACTGGCGCGACATGGCTTCCTTGTGTCTCTTCTATAAATACTTTCACGGCTTCTGCTCCGATGAACTTAGATCACTGGTGCCCCCTAGGTTCGAATTTGCACGAGATACTAGATTAGCAACTAGATCCCACACTTTTACAGTGAAACCGATAAAATGCAACCGCAACTTCTACTCCAACAGTTTCTTTTCTCGCACTTCCCGACTGGAATTCTCTCCCACATGACTGCTTCCCCGACGGCTACAATCTCCAGGAGTTTAAATGTAAGGTCAATAGACACCTAACAAACTAACTTCCATTCTTTCAAACACTCTTCCCACCCACCCAACTATCTATCACCCCCCACTTCTAACATTTCCTATATCTAACCACTTTTTCTATTTACCTTCCCTTATGTAGCCCCAAGCGCAATAGTGGCAGTGGAATGCCTTGCTTGGGGTGAAATGATTAAAATAAAAAAAAACAAAAAAAAAACAGAAAAAAGCCCCCTTAAATGCAAAAAATTTTATGATATATGCATGTCTTTTTTTCTCTCTAAGTAATTAACATTCTTAACCTCACTGAATCACAGCTAATTTATAAAATTATAACTAATTAAAATAGAATACAGTATTTACATTATTCAGACTATTGTCCTCATCTTTGCTGCCATCTGTATGATGTTACTTGCAGGGTTAGAGGGAGATAACTCATAATTTTCAATCGAGGCATTACTACACAATGGAGTTCATATACCCCATCAATTGTAATAAAGGGTTAGGCTTGAAATTCCTAGCACCGGAAGAAGGCCGGAGCATACAATGGCCAAAGCTTCGTACAAATGGCAGCAAAGATGAGGACAATAGTCTGAATAATGTAAATACTGTAAATACTATGTCATTTAAAAAATATAGACAAATACTAAAAAAGAATACTATTATAATAAGCAGTTTTGTAGAGTGAGTAGCCATGGTCAAATACAAAATAAGTTACAGAACCCTGTAACAAACAATTGACAATGCTTGCAATAACAAGAAAAAAAAAAGGAATGGGGTAAAAAAAATAATATAAAACAAGCAAATAATATAAGCAACACAAATCAACAGTAATTTTTTTTTTTTTTTTTTAATCGTATCACCCCAAGCAAGGCGAAAACGCCACTGATGCGCAGGGGGCTATGTGAGAGTGAAAAGCTTGGGAAAGAGAAAACCAGAAACCACTTCCTAAACAGGAAACAAGGGATGAGCCTCTTCACCTGTTCAATAGACGTGGGTGGAGTGTGAACCAGGCGAGAGTTTAGTCTATCTACTCCAATTGAGAAAAAAATTTAAAAAAAGAGTGAAAAGATTGGAAAAGAGAAAACCGGAAATCACATCCTAAACAGGAAACAAGGGATGAATGTGGTAAAAAGTTAAACTAAGAATTAGTGTTGACACACAAAGGAAGTTCAGAGAAGTGAACGTATCATTCTGGCTTCAAGACAGACTGGGAGATGAAACCAAGAACCAACTTATTGGCTAGAAAAAAAATCCCAGATTGCATTCATGTGATATTGGAATTTGAACCAACAAATTTTAATGACTGTTATTTGTACTAATTTTTCTCTTTGAGTACTTTGTCAGTATAATGGGCCAAACCAATTTTGATTGCTGAGAGAGTTGTTTTTCTGTCTACCACTGATTGTTCCTTTCGCACAGGTTGGAAAACAAGGAATTCAATATCAATTTTCAAGACGAGCAGGAAGGCTACTAATTGGCAACACAATCTTGTTTCTTCTGCTTATAAATCTTTGTACCAGAATAAACTCAGTCAGTTAATTGCCATACATGATACACACTTGAGAGATCATGTTCTGAAAGAGACATGACTGACTGTGCAGAAGATTCTCCTTCAGCAGTTTGTGATTACTTTCTGTGGTAGACTGGTTACCAATCATGGCTATAGAATCCAATCTGTCCTGATATTTAAACCATAGATGGAGGAAGAAGTGACAAATTAATATCTTTCCTAAGGGTGTTGGTGTGTAAGCGAATGCCACAAATTCTGCTGAAATTCTAACTTGGATCTCCAATTTCTTTTCCGAGCTAATATCCACTGCACAACAACAAATATCTGCAGAATAAATTAGATTTGTTAAATGTGAGGGTATCTACTATAAAGCATGGGTTAAAAAGCTAGTCTTGTTTACCAGTATTTAGTGAGTTTGGTCCTCACTAAGTGCATAAGGGAACAGTGCTGCTGTTTCAGTGACTACGTATGTGAATATTTTTTTCTTTTTGTACAAGAGGCTGGTTGAATTTTCCGACTTCCCAAAAATCTTTCATGCCCAAATTTCAGATTTTTTTCCCTAAGGTTTAAAGAAATTAGGTAAATGATGTGTTGAGTCTGTAGAACTTCCACCTGAACATGTGGAAGAGCTATTATGCTTCATGACCCTCGGGTCATTCTTCTTGGTAGGGCCGAGAACTTTTCAGCATCTGTGTTTCTATCTCTGTGCTTATTTGAACTTTAAAGATAATCTGTGGGTGGTCATTTCTTCACTTAAAGTTCATGCCCTATTGCCACCAATGTGCAATGAAAAAGTGCAACTTTTGTTGTTGCTTTGAAGAATGTACTTACTCCTTCCATTTCTGTTTTATTCTTTGAAACATTTTTGTAGACATAGAAATTCAGATAGAAAACATCTAACAAAAATGGGTTAGAAACATTAAGGTATTGATGTTAGTTATAGTCATATAATTGTGAGAAAAGATGGTATATTGTTGATTTTTATATATATATATATATATATATATATACACACACACTCACACACACAATTGAGTTGATGTCTGTCACGTGAAGACTAAAACAAAAGACAAAGAAAACCAAAGTAAACAAAAACATTTTATTGCAAAACTGTCTCATGAAATGGAACTTCCAAGTTACTTAGCCTCAAGCTCTTTTTACTAACATCTGAGCCAAATGTCTATGCACTTTTTAACTTTGATGATTTTACTCATTGCTCAGAATCTAAGCTGACACTTGTCACTACAAAATTCTGCAAGGAAAAGTATAAAAGAAATAGGCAGAAAAATCTGTATGCCAAAGAGAAATTAAATATTTATTGTATTTTCTTTTGGCATCCTTGTTGCTAAAGACTTGATTGTAATCTGGCCAAAATGAGATTTGGCATACAAATCGATGAACACTTTGGAATTAAAGTATTTTTCTTCCTTTCAGGCATAATTTAGCTTTATTAAATGCTTTATACTCCAGATATTGGTCAAATAGCAGAGTAGACTAGGCCCTTAAGCTTTGGATGGTAACCAGTTTAGATAAAGGAAAACTCTAAATTCAAAACTGGAGAAGACAACAGGAAATCATCCCATTGTCATTTTCTTTGTAATTTCTGGAGAATAAAATATATGGATTCTGTTGGAGCCATGCTTGCATAGGTTCTGAACTAAAAACGCCTCATTTGTGGTTTTAGTGCAGTTATGTAACTGATTTCTAATTCCAACCTAATATATTGTGTTCACTTTGCACTAATGGCATTGGGAAAGGCATGAATTCATTTCTCTCTGGCTATGAGTTAAATAGCAGGATTACTTGGCAGTAACCAACCCTCTTTAAATAACATTTAAACACAGCATGTTGTGTAGATGGGTGAGTTGTTACCCAGTCTAGCATTCGTTGTGGAAATGCTTGTTGTTATGTTTAGGTAGAAATCACATGTCTCTTGGTATTATTTTCCCTTTACAATTATTGCAAACTCAAATGTGAGTCCAACTAATAAATGAGTTACACAAAACACCATAAAACAAATGACAATGTATATATTAACAAAAGTGTTAGACTTCATTATTTGGACTATTGTCCACATCTTGGCCGCCATTTGTATGAGGTTTTAGCCGTTGCATGCTCCGGCCTTCTTCAGGTGCTAGGAATTTCAAACTGAACCCTTTATTAGGATCACTGGGGTATATCATTCTCATTTTTTGTGTGAAAAAGATTGCGTTATAGGAAGATAATACATGACTACCAAAAGACGCTTCGCACAAGGAATGAGACTATTATAGATCTGTTTACAATTTGTTACCTGTACAAGGTCTGTCCAAAAAGTAACAGGACCGGTGTTGCAAACAACTCATTATTTCATTTCCAAACAACAAACTATATTGTTTCCTCTTTCAAGTAATCCCTCCCCCTCAAGTCTAATGCACTTTTCTAGCCTTCTCTGACACACTTATAGGCACTGCTGGAAGGATTTTTCTGAGATGTCTAAAAGCTCTGTAATTATGGCTCTCTTGATGGCTTCCACGCCTTCACAACAGGTCCTGTTGATGATCCACTTGTGTTTGGGGGGAAAAAGAAAAAGTCACACACTGCAAGATCAGGTGAGAGATTAGAGAGGTTATTCCATTATAAGGATGACATTTTCTGCCAGGAACTGGTGCATGCCCAGAGCATTATAATGGTGAAACAGCTATGATTTATCTGCTACAACTCACATCTCTTCTTGCAAACTGAGCAATACAGGTGCTAAGATTAAAGTTATTTACCCCCAAGATATCCTGTTAGATGATAAAACAATTCAATTAATCCTCTTTCACTTAAAGCCCACCCAGCACTGTTACATTTCAGATGGCCCTTGTAAACTATTGTCCTCATCTTTGTTATCACAGCCTTCAATTTGTGCTTGACCTTCACGACATTTTGAACTGATGGTTCTTGTTCTACTGACCATATCTAGGGTTATCTTGTCTAGTTATTATTTTAGATTGTTCAGGTATTGCTCACTATGTTTCTACAGTCCCTAGTTTTAATCCACTAGGCTGTTGTTTCTAGTGTAGAACCTGGAGCCTTAAACCTAATGTACCTGCTTTAATACAGCACTCAATAAATCCTGGGCCTAACTAATAAAAAAAAACTTGTAGGCAAAATTCAACTTTATTCACTAACATAGTCTGCTTTTAGAGTGATACACTGATTCCAATGTTTTCTAACAATTTGATGTCTTTTTTGTAGAACAATTTGTCTTTGGCCTCAAAAGCCTTTCCAATATTACTTTTTCATTGGCACCAAATCTCTTTTCCTGAAGCATTCTTTTGAGGTCTGTAAACAGCTGGTAGTCACTGAGGGCCATGTCTGGAGAATAAGGTGAATGCAGATGCAATTCATGTAGTTTTGCCATTGTTGAAATCAACTTGTGACACAGGGTGTTGTCTTGGTGAAAGACCACTTTTTCTTCTTCATTTGTGTTTGTTTTTTGACTATTTCTTTCTTACAGTATTTACATTATTCCCAAAAATTCAGTTGTTCTTCTCCTTAAGGACACATGGCCCAGTGGATATAGATGTTGGTTAGTTCCTGACTTAACTCTTAGAGTTGTGAGTTCAATACCAGGCTACAGCAGTGGTGAACAAGTAACTTGTAGGGTTAGAGGGAGATAATTCATGACTTCTAACCAAGGCTTTACACAAAGAATGGATATGATATAACCCCAGTGATTGTAATAAAGAGCTTGGTTTGAAATTCCTAGCACCTGAAAAAGGCCGGAGCATATAACGGCTGAAAGACATTGCACAAATGGACAATAGTCAGAATAATGTAAATACTGTAAATACTACCTCATCTCAGAAATACAGACAGATTTTTTTCTTCAAATGCACCAATAATGCTATAAAATATTCACTTCAAGTAATCAATTAGCAAAATACCTTGCACATCCAAAAATACTGAGGCCAAAACATTGCCTGCTGATTTTTGTGTCTTTGGTTGCTTTGAACGGCTTTTACTCAGTGCTGTCCACTCAGCCGAATGTTGAGTGAAGTGGTGGATCCATGTTTCATCTATTGTCACATATTTACACAGAATCTCTTTGTGTTGAAACAGTTGCAAACAAACACTCTGAATTGTTGATGTATTATTAGCAAACATGGCACCCACTTTGAGCACAGCTTTTCTCATTGATAAATATTCATGCAAAAATGGTGAATACACTACCTTTTGATATGTTCAACTCTTCTGCTATCTTATGCAACTTC
Source organism: Ascarosepion bandense (assembly GCA_037127315.1). NCBI lineage: Eukaryota > Metazoa > Mollusca > Cephalopoda > Sepiida > Sepiidae > Ascarosepion > Ascarosepion bandense. The sequence goes on from JBBBDQ010001448.1 coordinate 1,147,029, forward strand.
AATTTACGATCGACCAAAATGAGTTTGTGAATTTTTTATGTTTTCTGGGACAACTGCTGATTTTGGGTGATTTGAGCATTCAGCATTATTTGTGTCTGTATGACTGTTTAAAGTCAGTATACCACCTCTTAACCCTTGTTTTCATTGGAACAGAGTCCAAATAACACTTATCAATCCATTGCTTTGAACAATATTTTTTTATCATTAGAAAGCAATGTTTTATCAACACTAAATTCAGATTTTTCCATTGTTTTGAAAACTTGCAACAATAGCTTCACTTAAAAAACTGTAATTTGTAAACTAATAATCTGATTGGGCCCAAATTTTGTCACATACCATTTGAAGGTTAGTACTTCATAAAAATTATATGGATTTTTTATTAGTAGTGCCATCTATGTCAGGCCTGGTACTTATTGATTGGTATGTTATTGTCATGCATAAATTCATGCTTCTCTTTTCTTATTTGTCTATATTACCAAGATGAGATATTGTGATTATTTACAATTGTTGTTCTTGTCTTTGTTGTCATATTCACAATGTTTTGATCGTTGTTCTCAAGGACAAATGGCCCAATGGATAAATACGTTGGTTGGATCTAGTGCCTTGACCCAAAGAATTCTGAATTCAATATCTAGCTATAGCAGTGGTGAACAAAAAAACTAAGAGACTTGAGTTAAATAGAGATAACTGAGATATCTGGAAGAGGCATGACTGATGGAATGAGAACACTCTACCCCAGTGATCAAAATGAAGAGTTCATTTCAAAATTTTAATTTCCTGAAGAAGGTCAGTGTACAATAGCAGAAATGTTATGAATATAGCAACAAAGATGAAGACAACAGTTCAAACAATGTAAATAATTGTCTTTTCTTCTGTTGTTGCTGCTGTTACTGATGTTGAAGCTTTACTGTCATATCTCTTTCTTTCTGTATTTTGAGGCCAATAGTTTGTATGTAAAAAACCCCCCCAAAAAACCCCTCTTTTTCCGTGAAATTAATACAGAAATGATTACCACATTTTTGGCATGATCTCTGATGAGAAACACTGAAAATGGTTGCTCATAGGTTTGGTAGTGGAGGCATTATGATCTGGAGTATCTATATTGGCTGTGAGCTACACTCATCTAATTATTGTTAAGTCTTGTCAGCGCTCATATATCAAGATATGCTAGAACATAGCCTGATGCTGAAGCTACAAATAAGGAAGAAAGTAGGTTTTTCAGCAAGGCAATGTGACATGTCATTCTGCAAAGACAACTTTCATACATCAGTGAGATCTCTTTTCATTTGTGAAGTAGCCTGCCTGGTCTCCATGTAGAAAATGTTTGGTAACACCCAGTTTTCTATTCCTGATGAGCTGAAATAATCCATCATGGATGCGTGAAAAAAAAATCTCTTTATCTTCACTCTCTAAATTGTGATACTCTTTATCTTCACTCTCTAATTGTGATATTCAGGTTGTTAAACACAAAAAGGTGCAGCTATAAAGTATTAACCTTTTCGCTAAATATTTTTTTTGTACTGGTTTTATGATTAGGGAGACATCATTTTCTTCGTGCTTTTTATATATAAAAAAAGCTGTTTTTTAAAATAAAGAATATAATTTAAAATTTACAAACATGCTGAAAATATTTTATAACAACACAAACATTTAATATTCACTTTTACACAAATTCGACCTAAAGTATTTAAAAAAAAATTATTTTCCTAATTTTCGGACAGTGTGTTTTTCTGTTTAAGTTTCTATATCTATTGTATTAAACAATGTGACATGAATGTATCCACAGACGTAAATTCTTTTAGATTATTTGGTCACTTTCTATAAAGCAATTATCAGTACACATATATATATTCATTACTGGGAAGAGAAAATACAGACAAAAGTTCATATGTTAGATTTCATCAGTATGTCTTTCTAACTACATAAAGAAATTGATTTATTCTTATAAATATGAAATATCTGCATCTATCAAGAATAGCCACCTGTGGTGTGTTAATAATGTATTATATCCTTTGTGTGTTTGTAGCTTTAAAATGTAAGGATTGAATATCTACAATAATTTCCATGTTTTTGTCATGCAAAACGGCTTTGCCTTAATTTTGTGGATTTTCTTTTCCGATTATGTTCTGTGTGTCTATTTTTCTCCTGTCTTTTAAAAACAGCTTTTGTTTTTAATGATTTTTTTTTATGACCTGTTCCCAAATTATGTCTGCTGGGGAAAATTATCTTTTATGTAGTTGCTTATTTTATTCATGTGACTTGAACAAGGTAAAGAAAACTAAAATAAATAGTAGCTTTTTTTTATTATTTTTGAAGAAAGCGTTTGCTTCTTACTTTCGGAAATCTTTTCTTTGAGATTTTTTTTTATTTTTATTGGAGAGACATCCACACCTCTGCAAGTCACCATTTCAGAAAAATTGTTTTTTTTTTACATCTTGAAATCTAAATGACTATAAACATAAATAACTTTATTTGATGATTTTGTCAATTTTTAATTTGCAAAAACGTACAGTTAATTTTGTTAGATATGATAATAATTTTGTTTAAAGTTGATAAAGTTCTTTCTATATTTACTGTTCTGTTCTCAACATTTCAGTTTGTTTCATTTCTAACCATCATTCATTGAAAATTTTGTCCTGTAATAAGATATTTGTTACAAACTGATTTGGATGTTGGCACTGCCTGGAACATTATGAAAAAACAAAAGATAAAAAAAAACTGACAAATTTGGAGATGCAGAAAATTCAAACTGAAAATATTGAATACAATAACCATTGATATGAATATTGAAAAAAAATGCATCTTTCTAGGGGCAATTTTGATTTCTCAAAAACTAAATAAAAAAAAAAAATGTCTATACTTTTGAAATGAGGTGTTATTTACATTATTTGGATTGTTGTCCTCATCTTTATTGCCATTTTTCAATGTTTCGACCATTGTACACTCAAGCCTTTTTCAGGTTGGAATTTCGAACTGAACCCTTTATTTCAATCACTGGGGTATATCATTCTCATTCCATGTCTGATGCTACTTCTAAATGTCATATAGTAATCGCCATTTAAATCAATTCTCTAAGTTATTTTTTCACCACTGCTGTAGTCAGGTATTGACCTCACAACTCTTTGGGTCAATTCCCTGGAACTAACCAACACTTTTATCCACTAGGCCATGCATGTGTCCGTAGGACACCTGAAGAAAGCCAGAGTGTACAATAGCCAATACATTGTAAACATGGCAGTAAAGATGCGGACAACAGTTTAAACAAGAAAATAAAGAAAAACAAGTGCTAAAATTACGAAAAAGTTGATAATGTGAAGCATTTGATCATGAATTTACAAAATAAAAAACTTCACAGAAATCCAGATAAAGTAGGACATCAACATTTGTGGAATTGCCAACTCTAAAAATCTCAGTTATTTACTTTTTTTTCATCATTTTGCCTCAAGCTCAGCAATAAAGTCACTCAGATTAGTGCTAGAGCATGAGAAGGATCATTCGTAACAAAAGAGAGGACAACAAAAGAGAGGACAATAAAAGAAGGAGTATTAAGACAAGATAACAATTCACATTGCATTTAAATTTTTGTAGATCAACATTGACTGAGAAGCAATAAGTCAGAAGAGAGTTCCACAAGTGAGAAGTGCAATAGAAGAAACTATCAAAGTTGACCTACTGAGTAAACATTTTAGTGATCAAAGCATTTATTAAACTACAGCTTATTTTTCTTAAAAAGAGAACCTGCAGTATTATCAACTTGCATTATCAATCACTTTCTTACTAGTGTAATGTTGTTTCCCTGTGCCTTTCCTATAAATATTTTCATGACAATGGTTCTGATGATTTTTCCTCTTTTGTGTATTGACTTAATTTAAGCATAGCACTAGATTGACAGCTGTTCTATTCTAATAGTTTCTTCTCTTGTACTTCTTGCCTATGAAAATTTTCCCAGTTTCTTGTTTTGCTGCCAATTAGAATATTTTAAAATTTAAATGTAATAGCAATCATCACCTTTTGTCTTCTTGAATACTGTTCTTCTCAGTAACATTTCTCTGTTCCCTTCACTTTGTCTTTCATCCTCATTGTGTCATTATTGTTTTCCTTGGGGTGAAATAATAACAAAAAAATAAAAAAAAGAAACTAATAAAAATATTTCGAAATATTATAGTGATCAAAATATTTATTAAACTTAGTAAATCTACTTTATAAAATATGTTTCAAAGGAGGAAAATGAAACAAAAACTTATAGACAATAATAAAATTATATTTAATAATAAAATATTTTGGAAATGTTTAAAAAGAAATAAGTAGTAAAGATATCCTCAGAGCTATCATTGTATTGTTAGCTTTTTTTATTGACACCTGAAATACTTTTTTGATGACATTGTCTCTGTTCTACTTATCAAAGATGTGCCTTCCAACCCAGATAGCTAGAGACACTTGCCCAAGATATGCCTTCAACCCAGATAGCTAGAGACACTTTTAAGATATGCCTTCAACCCAGATAGCTAAAGACACTTGCCCAAGATATGCCTTCAACCCAGATGACTAAGACACTTGCCCAAGATATGCCTTCAGCCCAGATAGCTGAAGACACTTGCCCAAGATATGCCTTCCAGCAGACTAGCTAGGAACACTTGCCCAAGATAATGCCTTCAACCCAGATAGCTAGAGACACTTGCCCAAGATATACCTTCAGCAGATAACTAGAGACACTTGCCCAAGATGTGCCTTCAACCCAGATAGCTAGAGACACTTCCAAGATATGCCTTCAACCCAGATAGCTGGGAACACTTGCCCAAGATATGCCTTCAACCCAAGATGGCTAGAGACACTTGCCCAAGATGTGCCCCAACCCAGATAGCTAGAACTTTTAAAGATATGCCTTCAACCCAGATAGCTAGGGGCACTTGCCCAAGATATGCCTTCAACTGAATGGCCTGGAGACACTTGCCCAAGATGCCTTCAACCCAGATAGCTGAACGCTTGCCCAAGATATGCCTTCAAGCAGATAACTGGGAACACTTGCCAAGATATGCCTTCAACCCAGATAGCCTAGAGACGCACTTACAAGATATGCCTTCAACCCAGATAGCTAGAGACACTTGCCCAAGATATGCCTTCAACCCAGATAGCTGAGACACTTGCCCAAGATATGCCTTCAACCCCAGATAGCTAGAGACACTTGCCCAGATATGCCTTCAACCCAGATAGCTAGAGACACTTGCCCAAGATGTGCCTTCAACCCAGATAGCTAGAGACACTTGCCCAAGATATGCCCCTTCAACCCAGATAGCTAGAGACACTTGCCCAAGATATGCCTTCAACCCAGATGGCTAGAGACACTTGCCCAGATATGCCTTCAACCCAGATAGCTAGAGACGCACCCAAGATATGCCTTCAGCAGATAGCTAGAGACACTTGCCCAAGATATGCCTTCAACCCAGATAGCTAGAGACACCCTTTAAAGATGTGCCTTCAGCAGATAGCTAGAGACACTTGCCCAGATATGCCTTCAACCCAGATAGCTAGGGAATACTTGCCCAGATATGCCTTCCAACCCAATTAGCTAGAGACACTTGCCCAAGATATGCCTTCAACCCAGATAGCTAGAGACACTTGCCCAAGATATGCCTTCAACCCAGATAGCTAGAGACACTTGCCCAGATATGCCTTCAACCGAATGGCTAGAGACACTTTGCCCAAGATATGCCGCTGGCAGATAGCTAGAGACACTCACATTTTTGCTACTAACATTAGTGATATATCAGTGACAACATATTTTTGTACTTGTATTTAGTAATGGAATAAAATACAGGTATAAATAGATTCATGCATTTCTCAAGAACATTTTGAAGTGAATGTGAACAGTCTCAGCTATAATTTGAATTTGAAAATAAAGATGAAGACATTAATTTGACTATAAATAATAACTCTCATCATCTGACAAAAATTAAAAATATTTTTATTTGTTTCATCACTAATCATTTTTTTTTCCTGTCAAAATTCAGCCTTTGCAGCATGGTCAGGCAATGGATCCTATTTTAAGAAAATGTCAACAGGTTTTAGATCCTCTCATCAAAGCTGCTCCTGGCCTCATTGAAGGAATCTATTTAATGGGCAAAGTGAAATTTCTCTCAGGTAATTCAGAATAACATTGTCCTTTCCTCTTTTTTTTTCTTTTTATATATTTATTTAAACCTCCCCCCCCCCCCAAATTTGTTACAACTGATATTATTGCAATTAGAAAAATTCTTAGTTTGCCTTGTTTTTCAGTTGTGTTTAGCATCACAATATTTCAGCTGATAAAATATGTGACTATTTCCAAATGAAATCTTCATTTGTAAATCCCATATTAAAGATAATCTTACCACCATGTCTTTCTTCTGTGTAAACTCTCTGGATATATTAATCACCGTCATCCTTTGACCAACCTCAGAAATCCATTGACAATCTTATCCCAAACAAAACAGTCAAGCATTGCTGTACTCAAACCCTGGTGCTGTGAATGGATGTCATGGACTTCTTTTGATGGCTGATGCAAGCATGGATTGCTGGCCCTACATCCGAGTGTTTTTATATATGAGATGCTATCTCAAAGATGATTGCCAACCAAGGCTCAAAACTTTTTCCACTGATGGCTCCCAAGGATCTCATCTACTCAGTTTCACTCACAAGGTTTGGGTCAAACTGTGGTATGGTTTTTAGGTACTTTCCAAAGATGTTGCACACTGGGATCACCTCCTCCAGACAATATCAAGAAGTTACATTCTTAACAAATTGACTGTGGGGAGATTCGAACCCAGGCTTCATAGTCAGAAAGTGAGTGTTCTAACCACTCGGCCATACACCTAAATATAAAAGAATGTGCCAATAGATGCCTATGATGTGTATTGCATCAAAGGAAAACTATGTTAACCCAAAGGACATCAACAACAGCATGTACTCCAGCATATAAGACTGTGGGTTACTGTTGGGTCATTCTTTTATTTCATAAATGTGACTTCAAGTTGAAACAGTTGTTTCAACTTGAAGGCACTTTACAAATCAGTGATTTCTTATCTTTAGCATAGCTGCTTATTTCCTAGCATGTCCATCTGCTCAGGCCTGTTTGTGTTTGAGCACCTTGATGTGGTCTAATGGTTAATAAGCTTGTCTTGCTAGAACAATTACAACTGAGTTGTGAGTTCCATCCTCACTGAGTGCCTTATACTTTCAGCTTTGTGTGACACTTAAAGCTATGCTTAGAAAAATCACCATTTGTGTTTGTCCAACACTCACAGAGCCAATCTGTGGTTTATTCTGCAACTATAATGTTTGAAAGTGCCCATTTTTAATTCAAAATTGTCCTTCACTTATACTAGTTGTCAATCTCAGCTACTTGTCCAAAATTCCCTACTATTTAACCTATTGCTAGGGGTGGGGATAGAATAATGCCTTTTCCAAAGGTATTCAAGCTCACCAATTTCTTGTTTGGAGCCTCTAACCATTACACCACCTTCACAATTTTTGATTTATGTAATTTTTGGTGATTCAACACCAATTGATGAATTGAAGCAGCATAACACATTCTTGAAACCTAAGAAGACATATGGGTTATGTAACAGTTATAAGCAGCAAAAGTAGAATAATCAAGCTGAGTTGAACTTCCATCCTTGTCTGTTGTGTTCACTTTGAAAAAGTGAAAAGGCATGAAAACCTTTCTTCTACTTTGGGAAAGGCATGAAACCTTTCTTCTACTTTGGGAAAGGCATGAAACCTTTCTTCTACTTTGGGGAAAGCCAGAGCCTTTCTTCTACTTTGGGAAAGGCATGAAACCTTTCTTCTACTTTGGGAAAGGCATGAAACCTTTCTTCTACTTTGAGGAAGGCATGAAACCTCTTCTACTTTGGGAAAGGCATGAAACTAACTCTTCTACTTTGGGAAGGCATGAAACCTTTCTTCTACTTTGGGAAAGGCATGAAACCTTTCTTCTACTTTTGGGAAAGGCATGGAGAGCCTTTCTTCTACTTTGGGAAAGGCATGAAACCTTTCTTCTACTTTGGGGAAAGGCATAGAGCTTTCTTCTACTTTGGGAAGGCATGAAACCTTTCTTCTGCTTTGGGAAAGGCATGGGCAACTATTTCTACTTTGGGAAAGGCATGAAACCTTTCTTCTACTTTGGGGAAGGCATGAAAGAACCTTTCTTCTACTTTGGGAAAGGCATGAAACCTTTCTTCTACTTTAGAGGCAGAGCCTTTCTTCTACTTTGGGGAAAGGCATGAAACCTTTCTTCTACTTTGGGAAAGGCCGCAGGCGCTGCACAGAAGAACGTAAGGCTTTCTTCTACTTTAGGGAAAGAGCATGAAACCTTTCTTCTACTTTGGGAAGAAGGCATGAAACCTTTCTTCTACTTTAGAAGAAGGCATGAAACCTTTCTTCTACTTTGGGGAAAGGCATGAAACCTTTCTTCTACTTTGGGAAAGGCATGTAGAGAACCTTTCTTCTACTTTGGGAAGAGAAACCTTTCTTCTACTTTGGGGAAAGGCATGAAACCTTTCTTCTAGCACTTTGAAAAGACGTAGTACTTCACTTTGGAAAGGCATGGAAACCTTTCTTCTACTTTTTGGGAAGGCATGAAACCTTTCTTCCTTTGGGGAAAAGGCATGAAACCTTTCTTCTACTTTGAGAAGGTAGAAACCTTTCTTCTACTTTGGGAAAGGCATGAAACCTTTCTTCGCTGAGGAAAGGCATGAAACCTTTCTTCTACTTTAGGAAGAGCATGAAACCTTCTACCTTTGAGAAGAGCATGAAACCTTTCTTCTGCAAGGAAAGGCATGAAACCTTTCTTCTACTTTGGGAAAGGCATGAAACCTTTCTTCTACTTTGGAAAGACGCATGAAACCTTTCTTCCTACTTTAGAAAGGCATGAAGAACCTTTCTTCTACTTTGGGAAGAGCATGAAGCCTTTCTTCTACTTTGGGAAGAACTAGCCAGAACCTTTCTTCTTTTAGAGCATGGAGAAACCTTTCTTCTACTTTGGGAAAAGGCATGAAACCTTTCTTCTACTTTTAGGAAAAGGCATGAAACCTTTCTTCTGCTGGGGAAGAACGTAATGAAACCTTTCTTCTGCTGGGAAAGGCATGAAACCTTTCTTCTACTTTTGGGAAAAGGCATGGAGAGCAACTGTTCCTCTTTGGGAAGGCATGGAGGCAACTTTCTTCTACTTTTTAGGAAGGCATGAAACCTTTCTTCTACTTTAGGAAGCATGAAACCTTTCTTCTACTTTTGGGAAAATTTTAGTACTTCTTCTGCAGGAAAGGCATGAAACCTTCTTCTACTTTGGGAAGGCATGGAAGAACCTTTCTTCTACTTTGGGAAAGGCATGGAAGAACCTTTCTTCTACTTTGGGAAAGGAGGCATGAAACCTTTCTACTTTGGGAAAGGCATGAAACCTTTCTTCTGCTTTGGGAAGAGCATGAAACCTTTCTTCTACTTTTTGGAAAGCTGTGAACCTTTCTTCTACTTTAGGAAGAGCATGAAACCTTTCTTCTACTTTTTAGGAAAGGCATGAAACCTTTCTTCTACTTTGAAAGGCATGAAGTGCTTTCTTCTACTTTAGGAAAGACGCATGAAACCTTTCTTCTACTTTGGAAAAGGCATGGGAAACCTTTCTTCTACTTTAGGAAGAGCATGAAACCTTTCTTCTACTTTGGAAAAGGCTGAAACCTTTCTTCTACTTTAGGAAAAGGCATGAAACCTTTCTTCTACTTTTTAGGAGGCAGCGAAACCTTTCTTCTACTTTGGAAAGGCATGAGAAACCTTTCTTCTACTTTGGGAAAGGCATGAACCTTTCTTCTACTTTGGGAAAGACGTGAAACCTTTCTTCTACTTTGGGAAAGACTTTGTGAAACTGCTGCTTCTACTTTAGGAAAGGCATGAAACCTTTCTTCTACTTTGGGAAAAGGCATGAAACCTTTCTTCACTTTTTAGGAAAGGCATGAAACCTTTCTTCTACTTTGGGAAGAGCATGAAACCTTTCTTCTACTTTAGGAAAGGCATGAAACACTCTTCTACTTTTTAGGAAAGGCATGAAACCTTTCTTCTACTTTGGGAAAGGCATGAAACCTTTCTTCTACTTTGAAAGGCATAAAGAACCTTTCTTCTACTTTAGGAAAGGCATGAAACCTTTCTTCTTTGAGAAGGACATGAAACCTTTCTTCTTTGGAAAAGGCATGAAACCTTTCTTCTAGAGGCTGAGGAAGCTTCTTTCTTCTACTTTGGAGAAGAGCATGAAACCTTTCTTCTACTTTGGGAAGAGCATGAAACCTTTCTTCTACTTTGGGAAAAGACGTAGAACCTTTCTTCTACTTTGGGAAAAGGAGCATGAAACCTTTCTTCTACTTTTGGGAAAGGCATGAAACCTTTCTTCCTACTTTGGGAAAGAGCATGAAACCTTTCTTCTTCTACTTTGAGGGCATGAAACCTTTTTTCTTCTACTTTGGGAAAGGCATGAAACCTTTCTTCTACTTTAGGAAGAGCATGAAACCTTTCTTCTACTTTGGGAAAGGCATGAAACCTTTCTTCTACTTTGGGAAAGGCATGTAGGAAACCTTTCTTCTACTTTAGGGAAAAGGCATAGAAACCTTTCTTCTACTTTGGGAAAAGGGCATGAAACCTTTCTTCTACTTTGGGAAAGGCATGAAACCTTTCTATTCTGCTGGGAAAACGTAATTGCTTTCTTCTACTACTCAGCGATGGTTTAAATAGCTGGATAGAATGGACTCTCTAATTTTGGGTGGTAGCCAGTCTCTGAATTCAAAACTGCAGAGAAGGTAATAGCAAATCACTTCGCTATGTTTTTGAAGGAGTCACGGCAATTAACAAATAATAAAAGAAATCTGTGGAGAGCTATGATCACCAATGTTCTGTAAAGACATGGTCCCCCCCCCAAAACCCCCCCCCAAAAAGCTCTTTGTTAAAGAAGTGGTGTTCTCAACCCAGCTGCCATAGTTTAAAATTGTTCCTTGTTATTTTAAAACATATTGCATTTGTTTGTATCCTTAACAAGATTAGGCAGCTGAAAATGAAGTGACATTGTATTTTGTCAGACTCTTTTTTTAAATCATTTCCTGATCATTTTTCTCATTTATATATTGTTTATAACATCAAAATATTTGGGCTGGTGAAATAAAGCGTTCAGTTCAAAATTTGCTGAAATTTACCTGGATCGACAGACTTCTGAAGAAGGCCAGAGAGCATGACTGAGACATGATAACAACAACAAATATGAAGACATTAGTCCAATTGTAAATGGTGATAATGCCTCATCCTAACTTTAATTTTGCTTTCAATTGCAGCTTCCTTTTTTTTCTTTTTATGAATTTTTGAAGAAGAAAACAACATCTAAACAGATAAAAGCAAGAAGTTATTGATTGAAACTGAAATGTAAAAAAGACAGATAAAGCTATTTTGAATCTTTAACTATTGCCAACAATAATGCTTATCTTAGGTAATAATCATTTATTTATAATGAATGATAAAGTTCTTTATATGAGGAAGGAAGAGGTAATTTTATCCTATTCTATGCTGCACAATTTTATTTCATGGTCTTCCAGGAGATGACCTTTTTAAAGTTGAGCCATTCATATGGCTGATTTGCTGAAATCAATGTTTCATGTTTGGGTTTATAAAATCATGGCTAAAGCTCTACACAGGACTGGCAAGCTTTAGTAGTTTTCTTTATACTGCCCCATAGAATATGGTAGACGCCAACTACAGGTTGAAGGATGCTAAAATGAAACAGGTGCATGAATTCAAATACTTGAGAAATGTTCTGACAGAGGATGGAAAGTGCAACACTGAAATCTGAAAGCATATTTGGAAGGCCAAGGATGCATTTCAAAAGCTAAGCAGAGTATTAAGAGACCGGAAAATTTTATTTAAAACAAAGAAAACAGTACTGGACTGTTAATATCTGTCCTTCTATGTGGCAGTGGATGCTGGACAATCTTCTCAGAAATGAAGAAGAGACTCTATGCAACAGAAATATGGTTCTGCAAAAGGATGTTGGGGATACCATGGATTGAACATGTGAGCAATGATGAAGTTTTAGAGAGGATGCAAATGAAAAGAAAACTTATACTTAGCATCAGGAAAAGACAGTTGAAGTTTCTGGGACACGTAATGAAGAGGGAGGGTTTAGAGAATCTGATACTGACGGGGTAGATAGAGGGAAAGAGAGACAGAGGAAAGCAGTGCAAAACATACTTGGTTGACTTGAGCAAGTGGGTGGTGGAGAAGAGATACCAAAAGGAAAAATGTTAAGAGCAACAAGGGATAGGGGCAAGTGAAAATCTGTGATCGCCAATCTCCTGAAAGGACACAGTATCTAAAGAAGTAAAAGATGTCTGCTACACATTTACAGGCACGGTACCAGAATGGTACAATGCCTTGTTTAGAGCTTGGACATTTTTTGCAGCTTAACATCGCAATACACACTGTATCATCTAGCATATCGACTCTTTCATTTTGTTTGCCAGGACAGTAAAAGAACAAAAATGTTCCACCTTCCAACAAGCTATTTTCCCATTTTAAATTTTGCTAGCGGTTTTTGGGTTAAACATAAATGAGACAGATTTTTGCTCAGTCACAATCTCATCTGATCAAGTTGTGTCTCCATTTTCTTAATGTCTCACCTATTCTTTTGTTTTTTTTTATTACTACCATGGACTGAACATGTGATCAATGACAGTTTTAAAAAGGAGACATACTTGACATCTGCAAGAAATAATTAAAATTTCCAGGTGTTTTATAATTTTTGCTTAGGCATTTGCCTGAATGTATGTCTGAATGAAATACTCTGAAGACTGCCTTTAATTAAAAAAAAAAAAGATGTTTTGGGTAGGTGATCCAAATTCTAAGTGAAATTTCAAGTAAAAAAAAGTTTGATGCCAGTATTTTAATCAAAATGGAGTTGTCCATTTGCAGCATTGGAGCTAATCAACAAAAAATTAGACAGACTTGAAAAAAATAGTTATAATGTAACGCAATCGATACCGACTTGGCAGCCCAGCTGCAGTCACTCTCTCACCGGCGTAATGTGGCTTCCCTGTGCCTCTTCTATAAATACTTTCACGGCTTCTGCTCCAACGATTTTAGATCACTGGTGCCCCCTAGGTATGAATTTGCACGAGATACTAGATTAGCAACTAAGTCGCACTCTTTTACAGTGAAACAGATAAAATGTAACCGCAATTTTTACTCCAACAGCTTCTTTTCTCGCACTTCCCGACTGTGGAATTCCCTTCCATATATTTGCTTCCCCTACAGCTACAATCTCCAGGAATTTAAATGTAAGGTCAATAGACACCGCCTAACACACTAACTTGCATCCATTCTCTCAAACTCTCTTCACATCTATTCAACCCCAATCCTCGGTATCCTCATCCTTCTGACATTTCCTATAACTAACCACTCTTTCTCATCACTTTCCCCTATGTAACCCCCTGCACAACAGTGGCAATGGAATGCCTTGTTTGGGCTGAAATGAGTTTAAAAAAAAAAAAAATTGAAAAAGATTAATCTTTCAAAATGGGCAGCACTAGCAGTGTGTGTGTCCAAGCCGCATGCACCCAAGGTGGGTTGAGCCAGCTTCCTCCCTGATGGAGAAAGTTTCATTGGGATTTGTTGAATGGCAGGGTCCCAAGTCCTACCCTGTTATTTAAACCATAACTGAAGGGAAGGGATGGATAAATACCTTTTCCAAGGGTACTAGCTTGTAAGTGAATGCAGGGCATTCAACAGGAATTTGAAATCGGCTTACAGATTTCTCTTTCTGAGCTGACATCCACTGCACCAAATCTGTCAATAAATGCTTACAGGACCTGGTATTCTGAAGCGGTCACCCATCTAAGTACTGACCAGGCTCAATGTTGCTTAATTTCTGTGATCGAACGAGAACTGGTGTATTCAACATGATATGACCATAAGCATACTAGCAGTGTAGGTAATGAAAAAAATAATAATCATCAACTTGTGAAAAGAGGTGCATTTTTTTCCCCTAAAATGCAGCAATTCACTAGGAATAGTTTGCAAAATACACAGCTCTATGCAGCTAGACTGGGTGTTCCATTAAGATGCCCTAACATCAGCCACACACTTCTTGTGTGTGTTCCTGCAGTTTCCATCTTTCTCAGAATAATTAGCTCTTATCCATTATTCAGCATATACACTTTTGCATGACGCCATTACAATTCAATGCCAAATCTGGTCTGTTAGATACTTCCATTGACAATATGAAACATCCTGCTTACAATGTCTTCCCTGTAACCCTGACAAGGGTAGTCTCTGGGTGCTGTACTTTGCCAAATGTGATTTGGTTGTTATGGATTTGTATTCAGTTGTCCTTTTTCTAGACTAGTTGCCAATCATAGCTAGAGAGCCTAGCTTACCCTGCTAATTAACCCATAGCTGGGAAGAGAACTGATGGATTCATACCATTTCCAAGGTTACTTGAGCATAAATTAATCTAATGAACTTAATTTGAATTCAAACTCAGCTCTCTAATTATTTATTCTGGGTTGCTTTTCATTACACCACCCACACAACCAAATGTAAAGTGCACATATTATTGCGTATCAGTATAGAGGCTTTAGCAACTCAGGATTTAGTCTTATAAATTTTCTAATCACTGCAACTGAAATGTGGTTCTACAGAAGGTTGCTGCGAATATCATGGATCAGGCATGTGAGCAATGATGAGGTCTTGAAAATGATGGAAACAAAAAGGAAATTAATACTGAGCATCAGGAAGAGACAGCTGAAGTTCCTGGGACATGCAATGAGGAAGGAGGGCTTGGAAAATCTGATACTAACAGGCCAGATAGAGGGAAAAAGAGATGGGAAAGCAACGGATATCATATTTGAAGGACCTAATCAGGTGGATGATGGAACAAGGGTTGCATGGTGTAACAGGAGAAGGCGTGCTCAGAGCCACCAGGGATAGGGAAACGTGGAAGGCCATGATCGCCTACGTCCTGAAGGGACAAGGCACATAGAAGAAGAAGACAAAATAAGTATTTATCATAGTTCAGTGTAATACTGCACTTATTGATGGCTGCTGTAAATTGTTTTGTAATTTTGTTTATCTAATCTGCTGTTTATGTATGTACAAGTACCTTGCAAGTTTATGTTGGCTCTGTTCTTATCTATAATTCATGGGAAATTGGCTACCCCTCTTGTTAACTGAAGAGAATTTGAGGAAAATGATAGTCATTCATCAGCTTTGAGTGTTATGTAAGGTCTTTGCTCAGGCTTCATGACCATCTAACAATAAGCATTCTTGAAATTCAGAGTTCTGTAAACACTGTAATTGGCAATCTTACCAATCATGTTATCAATTTGTGGTAATAGATATGCACCCGTTAAATCTGTTTATATTTTTGTTCCATGGATGTTGCTAAAAAACCTGAGCCCTCCATCTCTGAGAATTTATTCTGTTCAATTATCCGTCCTATTAACATTTGTATTAATCCTAATTCTATAAACTGCCTATCAGGAGAATATCTTTTTGATTTAATAGCTATCAAATTGCAATCAGTTGTTAAGTTATTAAAGTTAGAGAAGATTATTTGATATTAATGATGGCCAAGCCACAAATGACCCACAGAACCTATTTAGGACCCCAAAAGGAATTTTAATCCTGGATTTTGTGTTCTAATATACCATCATTACATGGGTCTTGTATAATAAGCATTCTAATTTTATTATACCCTATAGACCAAAAGTTCAGTATCACCTGCTAAATATTGAAGAATCTAAAAATTATCTATTTGTGAGCTTTTTTTAAAACTAATTGCTTAGCTCAATTTCTCTTTTTGAAGGCTTTATATATATATATATATATATATATTCACTTGCACACAAATATTCTTGGGAAAAGTATTAATCCATCTTTTCTCACTCCAGTTATGGGTTGAATAGCAGAACAGCTTGGGTTCTGTAGCCTTGGTTGGCAACCAGTCTACTGCAGAAAAAATGGCAACCTACTGCTGGAAAATCTTCTGCCTAGTCACTCATGGATTGAAAGAGACATGATTGCCCAAGGATGTATCATGGATGATACTTAACTGACTTATTCAATAATAATAATATTAATCTATTAGTGCATTATGTTTTCTTAAAACTTTAACTATATTTATCTAATCAACCTTGCTGGCTAATAGAAATATTAAGGTTGTTGAATTTTAAATTTTAAGTCCCCTCCCCACCTAAAAAAATACATTGGACAACATAAACTCATGGGTTAAATAGTTTAAGCATTCTATCTTAGGAGTTAATGAAACCAAGAAGGCATGAAACTTAGTAATTATATTTTTTCCAAAACTTTTTGCCTTGTGTATACATAGTTTATTTTTTTTGTAGATTGATAAAGAAATGCCCAGCAGTCTATAGAGATGGCGAGATATTCACAATTGCCCCTTGTCTATAACATGGAGAAATTTGCTGTTAGATTTTGCTATTTCGAAATCAATAAAATTCTCGGCACAATTCATATCAACTGAAGGGTTTATGAGAACTTTATTAATTTTTATTTTCTGTCTAGCTTTGGTCTGTAAATAAACTTGACAAAGTGGATACACATATACCTCACATTATGTCGATTATTTGTTCCAGAAGTGGCGACTTAAGCCAAAAAACAACTCAAGTTGAATTTACTTGTTACTAGACTAAACCACAAATAACTATTTTCAGTTTTGTATTTTATTTATAAATGCATTTTTTAATAATATATGGTCAATAAGAATCTATTTTAAGCTTACAAATTTTAGTCTTTGATATAGAACAGAAAAAAAAGTAATCTAAATTTACAAATACATGTATGTACAATACATACTTGTAGGTGCTTTATAATTTGGTGATCTTTACAGTACATTGCAGACTCTTTATTTGTGAATGTGGTTTGCTCTAAAATATTATAAAATAAAATGATTTTGTAAGGTTAAATAACCAATACAGTTATTAAAATTATTCCACGATATTACTTATTCTAATATTTTATGTACTTTTATTCTCTTTTATTGTACAGTAACGAGTTTATATGCTTTTTAACGCTTTTCTAGCGATATAACTTCAATATATCGCAAGGAGATAGCTGTGGATTGTCAGCATCAACAGTACAGTAACATGATTTTATGTGCTTTTAACGCTTTTCTAGTGATATTACGAGTTCAATATTTGTGGCGGGCAGACGTAAAGTTAAAAAACGACTCAAACTTGATTTTTATTTTTCCATGTATTTTTTTTGACAAACAATGTATAATTGAGAATGACTTAACTCGAAACAACATAGCCCGAGGTATACCTGTACTGTTAAAGATGCAGTCAAATTAGCAGACACTCTTTAAGTGTGATAATCGTAAAGGATTGACTAGCCTTAGAAAAATATTCCTGTTTTCCACATTTGTAGCTCCTAGTATTTTCAGTTGGACAAGTGTCTCAAGAATAGGGACTTTGATGATAAAAATCAACATTTGCAATGGACAGAAGAAATAGTGATGGACTGCTCAAGAGAATCTAAGAATGACACTGAATTATTAGGAAGGTTTTGTTGTTTTCTGAACGTGTCATTTGCAGGAAGAGAGACAAGAATTGCTTTTGTGCAAACTTGAATGTGGAAACTTCTTCGTAATCTCTCCTCAAATCTAAGGTTTTATTTGCAATGAATTTCTACCTTACCTGTGTATTTTGTGTCTCATTTATAAATACATCTACTATGTTTTTGTCTCCTAAGCAGTCAAAGATGTAAATTGCAGTCCTTCTTTTAATGTTTTCATGTCTTTTAAATAATGTCCCAATAATTCACCATTCTCTTATTTTTTAATAGTGAAATGTCTCAAGAATATTTCATTTGTAAATTTCATCTAAGAGGTCTGAAGTATATAAGGGCCTTCTCATAAGATAAACCTTTAGCAAAAATTTTATAAACCAAATGAGAAATATAGTTAGCTGGATATACATTGTGGTGCAGTGGATATCGGCTCAGAATGGGAAATCAGAGAAGTAAGTTCAAATTCCAATTAATTCATTGCATTCATTTGTGCACAAATACCCTTAGGAAAGGTATTAATCTGTCTCTTCTCCCTCTAGCTATGGGTTAAATAGTAGGACAGATTAAGTACTATAGCCTTGGTTGGCAACTGGTCTGCTACAGAAAGTAATAGCAACCTACTTTTAAGACATGATTTGCCTAAGCATATATCACTTATGGCACTTAACTGACTTAGATTGATGATCAGTCTTTTAGATTTTCTGATGTTAAGGTCAATGTAATTCCTAGCCATTGCTTCCAATGTTTACCAATGTCTGGACTCATGCTAATTCATTCTAGCTACATGAAACATTTCAGGGTGTGGTTGATTTAAAAAAAAAAATTATGGTTTATCAACTCATTGTGGACTATTTGAAGACAAAATATATTTTAGATTGTAGGAGGTTGCTTACATTGCCTGGTGTTCCAAAGCAGCCTCCCATCTAAATATCAACCAGTGTCAATATTGCTTAACTTTGCTGACAAAATTTGAATGAGTACTTTCACCAAAAACATTCTGGAGCAAATGATGAATGAATCTATTTTAATAAAAATGATGAAAAAAAGAAAAAATATCTTAATTTTATTTAACATTTTGCTTGTTATAATTATGACCATGGATTACATGTTTTTTATAATGAATAGAGATGGTCATTATATGTAGAGGAGGCAATCTTGCCTTAAAAACATAAACTTTAACTTTACATCATGTTAAATGTGTGGATACTCAATAATCATTGAGGAAAAACAGTATAAATGGAAAAAAATTTCTTTTGTTTGCAGGTGAACATTGGTATTTGCTTTTCCTGTATTGAGCTAAAAAAAAAAAGAAAGATAAATGTCTTACATTTCCATAATTGCTATTTTACAAGTATTTATTTTGAAAGTTTTGTCTGTTATAAGTGAAGTGAAAATGTTTATTGTTATCTTCTGTCTCAACTTTAGTTTTTTTTCTTTTGTGTCTTTTATTATTGATAAATTTGAAAGTGTCATGGCATTCGATGGTTTAATATTTGGTAAATTTTGACATTTTTTTTCTCTCTCTCCAACACATTTTTGCCTCAAAGTTTCTTGCTTCAAATTTATTTTTCATTTTCTGTAGAAAATTGTTAATTTATTTACTTTGTGAGCAAATTCTTCAAAAGAATTGAAAAAAAATGTTCTATTCTTTTTTTCTCTTTCTTGTTTTCATGGAGAAAATCTTGCAGCAAAATCTGTTGAATTTCAATAAACAATTTTGAAAGTATTTTCTTTTTTTTTTCCGAACTATTCAGTACCAACTTTCTGATGTCATTTTAAACATTTGAAAGTCATATTGCAGTGTAGATATTTATATATTTATTTACATATGCAAGGGTTGGGGTATTGAAGTTGGATCCCTTATTTTTGGAGCTAGTTAAAGTAAATTGTAGCTACTAAACTGAGCCTCTCCTTTGAAAAAGAAGAAACAAATATATCTGTATTTACCTGGTTGGCATAATTCAAGGTTGAACAAAATCTAAACCAACCATTATTCTTGGTTGTGGTTTCCTTGTCTCTATAAATTTCTCTTAATAAACTGTCATCTATTAACTTTTTACATAAACTGAAACTTGAAACTGCTTTTTAGCAATGATTGTCATTCAAAAATGCAATTTTGTGACATTTCTTCATAATTTGTTTAAAAGGAAGGTTTTTTTTTTTTTTTAATTTTTCAAGTGCATTTTGTTTTCAGTCATTTCACCTCATTTTGTAGGTTATGTTTCCAGAAATTTTAATGTTATTCTTAATACTTTTACTGTTGCATTGTTGCCTGTGTTGGTCCATTTTGGGACAAATAGGCAATTGCTATTTACTGAAAATGAATGACTGTAAAGATGCCAGTTTCTCATGGGCACCACTATTTTGGTCTTGTTACTTCACTTAGCTAAGGAACACCCAGACATGTTATAAAAAGACACAACAAAATGGAACATATTTATTGTACACCATATGTCTATGCTGGTGTGGAAATAGCACTAAGCATTCGTCTCTTTTATAACATAAACACTAGGAACTAAAATTTCATAACATCTTAAAAATGTATATACCAGATACATTCATAAATATTGTGGATGGCCTGCCTGAGTATGCGCTGCCTCACTCTTCACGGAGGTGTGGCCACATCTGAAGCACTTGTACTACTCAATGATCTGAGTTTTTACCCCTGTTCCAAATATCTGCTGAATCTAAATGCTCGAATATCACCAAGCTTTTGGCAAAACTTGATGCCTTTGGTCATCTTGCAAGAAAATGTAAATCCAACAAGCACACAATACACATCTGTACTTTAGTCATAACACTGACGTATCCCACTGGTGCAGAGAGGATAACATCACCTCCCAACTAAAGCATTTTGCCCTGTGGCATTAATTTTAAAATAAAGTCAAATACTATTTGAATACAGCTCATATGTAATCTTTATAAAGACATAAGTACGTTTACAATAACAAAAAAGTGTTAATTGGACATTTTATTTGAAATAGCTAATTTCTTTTATGTTTTGATCTTTAAAAGAGTTTGGTTTAAAAATTTTCTTTATTATGCTCAGTAAAACTAATTTTTTTTCTGTTGGAAAATGTAGGTTTTCTTATGTATAAAATACAAGGTGAAACCATTTGTGCTTTCAAAGTGACTATGTTGTTACAACTTTGAATTTATGCCCATTTATTGTATATATCGTTTTTGTTTGTTGTTGCTTTAACAGAATACTAGCAGTATAGCCTGGCGTTGCTCGGGTGTAATGAAAGCTTTAAAACTAATCCATGGTTCTGGAGCTCAGACTCAGCCTAAAGAATATTTGTGTGAAGTTTGGTGAGAATCGAATAAAAATTGTGGATTTGTATAAAGGACATACAGACAAATAAACAGACACACACACAAACATCTTGCCTTATATATATATATATATATATATATATATATATATATATATTAACGATTTTCTGCACTATCATAAGAACTGCAACCTTGAAACTTCTGAATATCGTTTCTTATGTCTTTGTCTATGAGTGTATCAAATTTGATTAAAATTGGAGCACTCCTTCTATAACCCGATTTTTCAATTATCGATTTTTTATATTTACCGGGGGTTCCTCGACCCAAAACCTAGCTAAGAACACTGGCAGATGCTTATAGTACAAGTGTGTAAATTTTCAAGAAAATTGGTTTAGCTGTTTCGGAGTCTATAGGTAATGGACACACACAGACACAAAGTTCCATTTATAAATAAGTTTAGATGTATAGACTATAAACATATTTTTAATGAATTGGCATGCCAAATTGTTTGAATTATTATTTATTTACATTTTTTGTTTTTTATTTTAGGTGACTTTGAATCTGCACAAATGACCTTGCAGCATTGTTTGGAACAAGATCAGGCTCTTTCTGATGCGCACATCCTCATGGCCCAGGTAAATCCAAATACTTCACTAATACTATCATTTAGTTAAGTTAAAAAGGTCTTGTGTCTTTCAATTTTTTTGATATCTTTAAAAAAATTGAGAAGTTTTCAGTCATTAAACAGTTTTGAGCATAGTCATAAAAATAAACCATTTTTCACTTTATTCTAGATATTATTTTTTATATAAGTTAATCTTTTGAGTGAAATTTCTTATTTATCTCTTGGTGGTTAGCATCAGCCATGCTGATGGAAGGCAGAAAAGGTTTTCTGTGGTGATTAAATAAAAGCAGTTTTGTTTTGGAGATATTAAAATTTACAAGCCATTTCTTGCCCCAGTTAACCACTGATTGGAAGTTCTTTTTGAGAGCAGTTGACAGTTTTACTTTATCAGACATTTCAGATTTGCTACTAAGACAGGAGTAAATAGTTCTCATTATCATAAATAACTACTTGGAAGCTGATAATATTGGGAAGGTTATTGATAAAGTTAAGAAATAATTTAGATCCAAGTATAGTGCCCTGGGGTGTTGGGACTAATGTGAAAGGAAATAGAAATGTGGTCATTCAACATAACCTTCATTGCATGATTTGTTAGGAATGATTGGACTGTTTCCCTTGTTCTCTCTTCCTTCAATATGTACTGCAAGTAGAATTGTCAAATCATGGAAATGACCCAGAACCAGATAAAAAAGGCACCTGTTAGCAAAATCCATAAGACTAATTTATTCTCCTAGAAATGATTTTTGCTTTTGGTTATAGTTGTAGTCTAGAATTTTTATCTTTAGGAATTACGCTCATTGTATTGCAGCCTACAGTTTTACATTGTTTTATCCCAGTATAAAGCAAAATAATGGAATAAAAAAGACTTAAGGCCTAATTAGATATAATCAGCAGCACCTGAAGAAGTTGTCAGGTCCTGGGCATGACAGTAAACTGTATCCGGCAGCAAGGCCTCTGATTGGGAGGTTGTGAGGAGCATGGAACCACCTCTTAATTGCTGTTGTTCTCAGGTCCACCCTGACCTGGAGTGGTAGCACCTGTAAGAGTCCCAGCAATGGGCAATTAGTTAACCCCCAAACTAGGGTCAAAACATTATGAATATATAAAAATAGACTTTTATATATATATATATATATATATATATATATCAATAGACTTTTATAGAAATATATATATAAAAATAGACTTTTATAGAAATATATATATTTTTGAAGGAAAAATATTACCAATAATACATCTTTGAAGAAAAAATGATTACCAAAACATATTTTTGAAGGAAAAAATATTATTCTCAGCAAAACTGTTTTGAATACAAAACTAGAAAACATTTTCAGTTTTCTAAAATAAAAAAGAATAAAAACCAAAAATTTTCATTAAAATCTGACAAAATCAACCTTCTCACTGTAACTGAACATTAAAAAAATATACCTTAAAACCCCACTTTTTTTGGCATTAAATAACCCACAGAGGTTGATATGCCGTTAAACAAAACTCAAACTGGAAAAGTTGTCAGGTGAAAAATTGTGTGTACACTCTGTATTACAATACGTTGGGAATTCCTTCATTGAACTTACCAGTTATTACATCTTTGATAAATGCTGCTTTTTAAGCCTCATTATTACATCTTACTAAAGAGTGTTGTGTTTTGTAAGTGTAAGAATACAACTTTGCAAATGTTTGTTTGCAGATGATAATCTCTCTTCTTTTTTTATGAGGACAGAATAATCTTTAAGAAGTTTTAATGAATTTTCTTCTCTATTCTATCAAAACTGAGGCTTTTATGATAGAAAAACAAGACATATGCCATCTTAACCCATAATGCTGACAGAATATTGTTGTATATACATCTTAAGCAAGAAGTCTTTTGATATTAGTTTTGTTAAGAAATTTTATGGGAAGAGGGAAATATTTTTGTGTACTTTGTGTGCATATCAAATATAGTAACAACATCCTTGCTTTGGTATACAAACATAAAAGTGAAAATATGAGAACTCATTAATTACACAGATTTTCTGCAATAAATGCATTGTACAACTCTTTTCTATAATCATTGATTAAAATTGACTTTAAATAAATGCATCCTCTAGGTCTTGAAGAAGATATTCCTGCAACAAGCCTTATAGACTATCATTACAAAATCATAAGCTGTAGGCTTTACCAAATGACAAAAACCATTTCACTTGAAACCTTCCAATAGGAACAACACCTAAAATGGTTGGCACATTTAACTAAAATGAAAAATTGACATAATCAGGATCTTGACTTTTCATACTAGCTTAGACAAAAGGTTAAGAAGGAAAATCCCATAGTATTAGAAATAGGCTTGAGGCAATGTTTCAAGAAAAAATATCTTACAAAAATATTTAATAAATTTTAACGGTAATGCTAACAGATTGGTCAAGGAATGCCGAATGTTTCCTGTATGGAAATGGCTAATTTTGTCATTGCCACAAGAATACATTGTAAATGACTTTATTATTAAAATTCATTGTAAAGGAATCTACTATTGGAATTAATATTAGAAAAAGCTATAACATTTAATGGACTTGCAAAGTCTTATTTTCTGAGAAACATTTTAAAGAAAAAAAATTTCAGGCACCCATAAAGCTGTTTGGTCACTAAATGCTGAATGTACCTGTATGAAAATGACTAATTTCAACAATCGTCTGTACTTCTGTTTCTGCTTATGCATATTCTGTGTAGATGACATATAGCGCTTACAAAACTAGTAGCATAAACTGTTTTTATTCTCTTTTCAGCTTTTATAAATTTAGCTGTGTTCTAGAATTGACTTAATCTGAATAGCTAATTCATGTTCTGAAAGTTAATTTTTCAGTTATTTGTTCAATTTGATTTTACTGTGTACCACATGGACTGTTAGTGACAATTTGTTTAACCTGGTAGCAGAATAAATGAAATACCAATATTATCACAGGACAACTCCCTCATTTGCTTGTATTCAATATGGAATTGAGCAAAATGCAGAACCTTATACTAAAATTAGCATACATTAGTAGAAGCTCTCATTTTACTGTCAGCTACCCTTCCTAATGTTAATACTTTAAAGAAATATAATCTAGAAGTGTCCAAACTATCAGTTATATATCACCATTTTGAAGATTTCAAGTGAATTAATCCTCTGGATGGTATCAATTAGCGCTACAAAATCAGAAACTAAGAACTTTAGCAAATAACATAAATTGTACCACTTGAAGACTTCCAACAGCAGCCATAACTAGAAGGGAAAATAATGATATAATCAAGATGTTGGTTTTCCACACTACCTTAAACAAAAGGTTAGGAAGGAAACTCCAAGTTTTAGTAGAAAGGGTAACAGTAGTGGAGAACCTTATTTATCCAAAAAAATTGTTTTCAGGAAAGTTTTTCTAAATGTCAACCATAGTAATTTTAAGTGTTTGGTCAATGAATACCAAATGGTTCTTGTATGGAAATGGCTAATATTACCATTATCAGTTTTAAAAGATTTTCTTGAAATAAATTCATAGAATCTGTTTTGCTGATGAATTTTTTAAAAATTGACTGCTTTAATATTGACAGAAAGAATTTAAACGACTAAGCACTGTCTTTATAAAAAATGAATAATTTTTTGCAATAATTATAAGCTATGTTTGTATTTAACGCAGTCTAAGGTCTTTGATAAATGTTTTTGAAAAGACATAAATTTTTAATGGTTAAACTCAAAATATGTTTATGAAATAAAGACAAAATACAAAAATATTTTTTTTAAAATTTTAAAGCAGTGATTCTCAAAGTGTCTTGGCATCACTTACAGGTATTTTTTCTTTCAATCTGCCATGGAATGGTAGGATATCTGTGCCAAATTATAATTCATAAAGGACTAATAAGATATTAATGGTACCATTTAACCTTCAGTATACCCCTGTGAGTGATAAATTATCCAAGCCCTCTTTCCTCATTGTGTCGTAGATATGTCACTTCTTGTTTCTGATTCTAAGTATGAGTTTTTTTTTTTCCTTTTAAAACTGTCTTGTGTATGACAATAGACTACACCCAGGTCCTGAGTTTGATGATAAACTACATCTGGCAGTAAGGCCTCTAATTAGGAAGTTTTGAAAAGCATGGAACCACCTCTTAATTGTTGTTGTTCCTGGGTTCACCCTAACCCGGAGTAGTAGGGCCTGTTAGGATTCCAGCGATGAGCCCTCAATAGTTAGCCCTCAAACTGGGGTCAAATCAGTATGAAGGTATAAAAATAGATTCTTATAGTGAAAGTTCCAGCAATACTTTTTATAGAGAAAATATTACCAATAATACATTTTTTAAGAAAAAATATTAACAGCAATATATTTTTGAAGAAAAAAATATTTATACCAGTAATAAATCTAACACATAGTAAAACCCTCTTTACAAAAATATGTCAATGAAACCTGATCTACAAACTGATTTCTTACAAATACATTTTATTCATATGAATCTATTGTAAAAAGCTTGTCAGCATTAAATAACTTATTGAGGTTGATATGCCATAAAAGAAAATGAACCAAGCCTTTCATTTTAAAGAACCTTTTCAAAACCAGAAGACAAAAAAAAATCCATCAAAATCTGACTAAACTAACCTTCTCACTATGACCAAACATTTAGAAATAAAATTAAAATAGGAGATAGGAAAACCAATATAGCTTTAGAGTCCAGCAGTCTTTCCTTTGATTCTAACAAAATTTTCCTGTTTCTTAATATTTTTCCTAGGTATGGAAAGAATCTTTTACCATTCAAATGCACCTCTAGAGAGAAAAAAATGTTAATCCCAAACCAAGGTTGATAAGGCTCTTCAATTTTAAATAACAACTCCTCATCTAGAGGAATAAACCCCCATGACAAAAAAAAAAAAAAATTGCATCGCTACATTGAGGGGAGTTGTTACTTAGTAGTTACAAGTTTTGAAAGACTGTTGTCTTGAACTGTTGCATTTACTGTTTTGTCAGGAATCTATATTAGTGGAATATATGTCAATTACAGAGAAATTGTAATATACATGATAAGTTTACGACCCCTTTTATTATCAGCTATTGAAAGGCCAATAAAGTAAATCTTAGATTTCTTACCAAATTCTTACTTGTCTTTTCCAAACTTCTAATTTAGTGATGTTAAGTGCCTTGTTTTGCTGAATTCAGCTCAGGCATTTGAATAGACATTGTCATGTACATCAGTTCTTATATGGAAAATATTGGTAGTGTAGCTTGCATATGATGTATGGCCATTTCATTAGTCTGATCTTTTTTTTTTTTGCTCAATATTTAATGAGAGATGAATTCAATGTCTGATGACAAGTAGCATTTTCTTCACTGTCTTTTCATATTTACCACTTGGTTGTGTATCCTGACTGGCTGTGCATATCCTTCAGAACTTATTTATTCTTCAATATTTCTCTCACTTTTCTGTTTATTACAAATGATTGGTTTGGATGATGTAGAAAACATTTCTATACAAAGAGAAACCCATATTTATAAAAGGCACAGAAGCATTTGAAGCTGCAGTAAACATTTGTGTCCAACTATCATCTTGTCTGGTTCATGGTAATTAGTGAAATTTGACAATACTAGCAGAATTATTCATCGGTCCCAAGATGGTTATTAGTTTAAAGAGGCAAATTTTCTGGGGGGAAAATAACAAAAAATACAAAGGGAGAATTAAAAAAAAAAAAAAGAAATTGGGGGAAAAAAGATTTTTCCATTGATGAACACTTAATCTTTTGTGTAAAATTGAATGTACCTATTATTTAACAATTGTATTATTTGTAATGAGGCCTGCAAATAGTTTGCTCTGGTGTGATTGCAAAAAAATATTAGATGTAGATCATGGAAAAGTATTTTTACTATAATATTAATTTTTATTTTTATTAATGCGTATATTTGTGTGTGTATAATCATTTGCCAAAAATTTGTGAGGGTCTGATGCAAAGTCACATTAGTAGAGCTCTTAGCAAGGTTTGAACTTATATTTTGAGATAGTTTGTGAAATAAACTCAATTTGGTTGGAGAGAACTTTTCAGCATCTCCTCATATATATATATATCTCTTATATATGCATATATTTATAAAATAAGTATGAAAAAAATCCACACAATAATCAAAAACATTTGCATTTTTTCTTTTCAAAAACACTTTTCTCTTGTTGAAACAACAACAATCTCTACCTTTTATATATATATATATATATACACACAATCTCCTCTGTAAATGACAATAAATGCAAAAAAAATTAATGGTTAAAATAAAATAAAAATACTTATGTTTATTGACCTACAAAGAAGGTTGACACTTTAAATGTTAAATGCATGGATCTGAAAAAAGAAAAAAAATTCTAGGACTTATAAGGAAGATAAAAAGTGAGTACATTTTTTGGGATACCCTGTACATACATACATACATATCTCCAAACAAATTTGATGAAAAAGAATAAAAAAGGTCTGCTGACTTAACTTTTTTATTAGATTTTTCCTATTTTAAAGGTATTAGCACTCAGTTGGGGATAATTTGTCCAAAGTTGCAAAGAATTTCTTTCTTTAAATCCTGGTATTCTTTGGGAAGCTGGAAGTTTGGAATAATATAACATGATGTTACGTGTAATGCTTACTGCACAAAAGAATGTGATTTACTTTTTTCTTTTTTCATACTAACATATGTACACAGTAATAATATACATTTCAAGATACCATCTTGTGGTGAATGATATTTTCTTTAATGTTCGCTGTTTATTTTTTATAATAATATCTTCTAGTTTTTTTTATTCATCCGATGTAAAAGTGATGTTGTCTATGAATTCTCATGTCCAATGAGAGATTGCAACTCCAACACTATTATTATTAATAATAATAATAATAATAATAATAATACAGCATTAAATAGTTTCATTGAAGATTGACATGTTACCTGTTGAAACTCAGCAATCCAAGCACACAATGGCCAGCACATTGCAAATGGCCACCATTACAATATTAGTGGACAATACCAAAATACTTTGCAGCACTCAATGCAAGAAATGACCTAAAACCCTAGAATATAAAGTCTCAAAACCCATAATAGAATTAACTTTTGTTGATTTGCTAAGCGCCACTTAGATGTGGCACAAGGCCTAAAGTATTGTGTACCCAGTGAGGTTCAAACTCGCTATTCAGCTGTAACAGATTCTAGCGAGACAAGCTTGCTAACCATTACACTATGCCAAATTCACTTATGAAGCAGAACTAAATAGCATATTACTTTTTCTAGATATTATGTTACAGTGATCTAAAACTAAATGTCGATCATAGACCAACTAATAAAAATAATCTCATAAATTTATATTCTCATCATAACAACAAAATAAAATCGAGAATAATAATCAGATTCTACTTAAAAACACTCAGAATATGCAGCCCTCAATATTTATATGATGAGAAGAAATACATTGAAAATATTAATAAGTTCCTCCAATACTCTAATTATTTCATATTCAATGAGAAATAAAAGGCTTGTAAAATATTTCAAAATAGAAAAGCAAACTATTCCATCAAACCCAATAAATCAAAATGTTTTTCTTTCTACCAACTCTTATCATGACTACAATTGCTAAAAATAGAAACAAAAAGAAACTCAATACACTATATAACCAAATATATACATAAAAAAGTTAAATTTAAAAGTTTAAAATATCAGTCTTCCCTCCACTTTGTAGTTAGATCATGACAAAATGCTTCACACAAAATATTTCCTCCCATATATATGTGTGTGCGTGTGTATGTATATCAAATTTGCTATATTTATAAGGGAATAATCTGTTCTGAACATCAGAGATAGTGTCTAATAGTGTGTGGCTATAGGAATCAACTCTGCATAGTGACTGTCAGTCTCGTATCTCAAATGACTGTTGCACTTTACCTATGTTAAAATTGCTGAAACCTTTAAAACTTACAGACTATGCCAGAAGATTACTTGGTTTATAGAAACTGACAGTTGCCATGCAGTAGTGATTCCTTTGCCTACTTTCTGTCTGTCTGTCTGTCTCTCTCTCTCTCTCTCTCTCTATATATATATATATATACACATATACTTTCTTCATTACATACAGATATCTATTGTTTTCTGCTACATGCCTAAGCACATCAGCTTCAATATGGTTTTCCTATTTAAGTATGGATTGGTAAAGGTTGCTAGGCTAATTTTAAAATGTGCATTCTCAAGAAAATACAGTGTTGTACAAGTGTTATCACATTACAAACAAATGAAAAAAAATGTTAGGGTGTTGTTAAATAACATGAAGCTCAGTATGTCAGAAGCTTTTCTCTTTTTTTAATTTTTTTTTAATCATTTCACCTCAAGCAAGGCGGAAATGCCACTGATGAGTGGGGGGCTACATAACTGTAAAAAGATTAATTAGAAGAGACTGAGGAGTACAAACTAGTTAGAAAGGAGCAATAGAAAGATGAGAATGCAGGTGTGATGACAGATACATAGGTGGAGAGAAAGAGAAGGATATGTGGGGGTAGGGAGAAAGCTAGAGTCCAGTGGTTAATAGATGAGTATTGACATTGCATTTAAATTTCTGGAGGTTGTAGCCATCAGGAAAGCAAGAATATGGAAGCGAGTTCCACAGGCGGGAAGTGCGAGAGAAGAAGCTGCAGGAGTAGAATTGTTGTCTGCATTTGGCTAACCTAACTGTGAATGGGTGGGACCCAGTTGCCAGTCTGGTTGCACGAGTAAACACCTGTTGAGGAGGCATCAGTGACTTAAGTTCGTCCGAGCAGAAGCCATGAAAGTATTTATAGAACAAACAAAGGGAGGCCACATTTTGACGGTGGGGAAGTAGCTGCAGTCAAGCCGCCAGATCATTACCTATCACATTACAGACTCTCCTTTGGAGTCTGTTGAGAATACTGAGGAGAACGACAGGGGCGCCTGACCATAAATGGCAGCAGTACTCCATGCATGAACGGATGGTTGACTTGTATATATGCAGGATGGATTCAGGCAGAAAAAACATCCTGGATTGACATAGTGACCCAACCTTCTTAGCAGTAGATTTAGCTATGGATTTGATATAGTGGCTCCATTTGAGATCTGAGGAGAGGGTAAGGCCGAGGAGGTGCAGTGTATTGCTCTCAGGGAGAATTGCTTGGTCCATGCTTATGGGAGGCAGGAGAGGTTGCCTGTGATGGTTGACAGACAACAGCTTGGTCTTAGACGCATTGAAGTTGACAAGCCACTTCTTGCCCCAATTCACCACAGTGTGTAGATCCAGTTCAAGGTCAGTAGCGAGATTATGTCTATCCGCCATGACAGGTTTCTTACTGGTGCGGGAGTATATTGTGGTGTCATCTGCATAGATGCCTACGTGGCCCTTGATCTCATCTTGGAGGTCGTTGATGAAAATAAGGAAGAGCGTCGGGCCCAGGATAGTCCTGTGGGACACCAGCATTCGTGCTGTAGGATGAAGAGGCATGCCCATTCAGAACGACCTTCATTTTGCGATTATTTAAAAAAGATTGGATTAGGTCAAGCAGGCGACCGGTAATACTGTAACACCGTAGCTTGCATAGAAGGCCAGAGTGCCAAACCTTGTCAAAAGCCTTGGAGATGTCCAGAGCAACCGTGCGAGCCTTGTCAGACTCATCAAGGGCCTGGAGCATGTACTCCGTCACAGTTGTTAGCAAGTCAGCCATGGACCTGGCAAAGCGGAAGCCATATTGCCTGTCAGAGAAGAGTTTGTGGGCAGTAAGATGTTGAACTATTTCAGCATTGATTATGGCCTCGAACACTTTCCCGAATATTGGTAGAACACTGATGGGGCAATAGTTGGATGGGTCCGAGGGTTCACCACAATTCTTAAATACAGGAACGACTGAAGAGAACTTCCAGCATGCAGAAAGGCAGTAGTTAAACAGTTTAGAGAGGACAGGGGAAAGTTCAGGAGCACACCTCTTAAGGACTATCACCAGGATTCCATCATCTCCACTCGCCTTATGGGGGTCAAGTTTTGAAATTACTCAGGATACTACTGTTGGGGTAATATATACGTCGTGCAGTTTGGCCTCAGTTCTTATAGGGAAATTGGGTGGGTGTACTCCAGATGAGTCAAATGTGGAGTTGGATGAGAATCTGCAGGCAAAGCACTCAGCTTTGTTTGCAGATGACGTGAGAACCTCAAATTCATGGATTAAAGGAGGTATTGAGGATTTGCTATTGTTCAGCACTCGTTTACAAATCCTCCAATAGCCCTTGGAGCCGAACTTGTGGCCAGCTATGCGCTGTCGCATTCTCTCAGCAAACAACCATTTGGTGTCATTTAGGGTTCTCTTGCACTCATTGCGAGCAGACGTCAATAGGCGCCTATTTTGATCAGATGACTGTCTCCGGAATAGACAAAAGTAATGGTTCCTGTGGCCAATGGCGGCTGAGCAGGCAGGAGAGAACCATGGAGAGGAATGAGGTTTTAGGCAATACTTCCTGGTGGGTATGAAGGCATCAATACCAGCTTTCACCCATGACGAGATCTCAGAGGCACATTCATCAACTGGTAGATTGAACACTTTTCCCCAAGGGACGTCACAGAGGAAATCGCGAAAGGCATCCCAGTCAGCTTTTTGGTAGAGGTAGGAGGTCCTATAGGTAGGGGGCTCCTGGGGGGAGTGAGAATGGAAAGAAATACTGAGAGAGACAACAGCATGGTTGGAGTTGCCGAGAAGGCAAAGCTGTGAGACTTGACAGGCATCAGGCACAGAGGTGAAACATATATCTAGCAGTGAGGAATGACCCAAGGGAGTGCTTGGGAAGCGAGTGGGGAAGTTCACCAGTTGCGTAAGGGATTGGAAAATAGCAAAGTTCATGGCGTGAATGCCCGCTGGATCAGTGACAGCGTTTTCAAGCCATTCAAAGTGATGGGCGTTGAGGTCTCCGAATACAAATATGTGGGCGAATGGGTGGTAGGAAATAGCCTTATCTATGTCGTCAGCAATGCTATCTAGTAGGGAGCAGTCAGGAGAGGAGGGAGAATGGTAAGAAAGAATAGGTAACTAACTGAACTGAGGAGAGACATATGTATTGGTGGTCAGTAGATTCGAGTGAAGTCATCCTAGCTATGGGGAGGTTTTCGCTGACGTAGACACCCCGCCCATGCATGTGGACAGTGGAATCCTTCATTAAGAGGGGAAGATAACCAGGTGTAGCAATCTCTAATTGTCCATGAATACACAATACTACTGGGTTTTAAGTTGCTCTTTTACAAAAGAGATGTGGCTTCATCAGGCTAAAATGGATGTGAGTTTACAATTCTTTAAATCTTAGGGCAAGATAAATAGTGAAGGGAGCCTATCTTCTTCTTTTATGTGCCATGTCCTTTAAGGACGTAGGTACTCATGGCTTTCCACATCTCCCTATCCCTGGTGGCTCTTAGCACACTTTCTCCTGTTGCACCATGCAACCCTCATTCCGTCATCCACCAAATGTCCTTCAAATATGTTATCTGCTGCTTTCCCCTGTCTCTTTTTCCCTCTATCTGGTCTGTTAGTATCAGGTTCTCCAAGCCCTCCTTCCTCATTGCATGTCCTGGGAACTTTACCTGTCTCTTCCTGATGCTCAGTATTAATTTCCTTTTCATTTCCATCCTTTCTAAAACCTCATCATTGCTCACATGCTCAGTCCATGATATCTGCAGTTTTCTTCTGTAGAACCATATTTCAGCTTCTTCAGGTTTTTCCTTCATCTTCAAAGATATTGTCCAATATTCACTGCCATATTGAAGAACCGACATCACATAGCAATCCAGTACTTTCCCCTTTGTTTCTTGCAAAATTGTCCTGTTTCTTAATACTTTACTCAACTTCTGGAATGTGTCTTTCACCATGCCAATTTGCCTTCGGATCTCAGTGTTGCACTTTCTGTCTTCTGTTACAACACTTCCTAGGTGTTTAATTTCTGTACCTGCTTGATTTTAGTCCCTCACCTGTAAGTGGAATTTTGGGCTGCCTTTTTTACTGATGACCATGCATTAGATTTTCTTGCAGTTTATTTGTAGTCCTTTCTTGTCATTCCCTTTAGCTACCCTCTTGTAGTTTTCTTTCTGTGTCTGCTATCAGCACTGTATCATCTGTGTACCTTATATTGTTTAAATTTTGGCCTCCAATGATGAATCCTGGCATAACTTCTAGGATTCTCAGAATAGTCATGCTGTATAAGTTGAATAGATCCGGTGAAAAGACACATCATTGTCTTATACCCCTTTCAATCTTTGTATAATTGCTGAATTCATTACCTGTCCGTATGCAGGCAATTTGCTGCCAGTAGAGATTCTTGATTACTCTTAGGTCTTTCCCAAATATGTCGAGGCTGCCAAGCATCTACATCAATTCTTTGTGGCGTATTTTGTCAAACGCCTTTGCATCATCAATAAAACATAGGTACAAGTCCTTCTTCATTTTTATTGCTCTTTCAGAGAGCATCCTAATCATAAATATGGCATTTCTTGTTCCAGTGTCTTTGGCGAAACCACACTGTTCTCGTCCTATCTCTGGCCTAATTCTGCTTCTCGCTCTATTCATCAGGTTTCAGACGATCAGTTTTGTTACATGGCTCATTAAACTGATGGTTCTGTGGAGTTTGCACTTGTTTGCTCCTGGCTTCTTAGGCAGTGCTATGAAGATTGACTTGTTGAGGTCATCTGGTATTATTATAATAATATTTACTATTATAAATTATTACTATTATATACTATTATAAATTTCATTTATTATTTCTGGAATTTTCTCTATGCCAAATTCTTCCGGGGCTATCAGCAGCTCTATGACTATGCCGTCTGATCCCGCTTCTTTGTTTCTATTCAGTTTGGCTACTGCAGACTCCACTTCAGACTTTAATATTTCCGGTCCATTCACATCTGTGTATTATTGGTTGCTCTTTCTTGTGGAAAAGATCTTTTATATATTCTTCCCATCGTTACAGTATTTCCTCTTTCCCCAATATGATTGCTCCATTCTTGGATTTTATACATCCTGTTGAAGAGCAGTTTTTTTTTGTCCTGTCAGTTCTTTTATTTCTTTATGCCTGTCTACTTTATTATTTCTGCTCAGTCTCTCTACTTCTGCACATTTGTCATTGAGCCATTCCTCTTTAGCCTGTCTGCATTTTCTCCTTATTTCCTTGTGTAGTTCCCTGTACTCCATTCCATGTCTTGATATCATTTTCTGCCTCCTTTGCATCATGTCCAGAATCTCTACAGTCATCCACCTGTTTCTTATTTTGCACTTGATTTCCTTTAGGGCAATGTTGCTTGCTGATCTCACTATTGCTTCCTTGAGTGAGTTCCATTTCGATTGTCCTTTTTCAATTTATCTTCATATTGGATTTTCACACTGTGACACGATGGCTAGATATATATGTATTTTATTATAATAGATTAAAATAGAAAATAGATTAGAATAGAAAATAGTTTAGAAAACATATCTAACAAAAGTGAAAAGGAGGAGGAAAAAAAAGTGAATGAACGCTTTTTCTTTTTAAGGAAAATTGACTCAGTGATAAAGTTCAGCGAGTACGTTTTCGATGACCCGGTCAAAGGCTGTTCTTACTGTATCTTGACCTCACATTAAGCCTTTTCCGGCGGAAGCCTTATTAAGATAAACAAAAAAAAGATAACTGAAATTTCAGACTTACAGTCGCCGGTGTTTGTCACCGGTGGTCTAGAGCATTTCCGGATTTCCTTGTTTCTGGTCGATTTTAGATAAATTCAGGTGTTTTTTCCGAGTTGAGCAGTTAAGTTAAAGACGAGGGAAGTGAAGGGAGTCAGCCGGGTGCGAGCTTGAAGGAAGTATCTCTCCTCGTCTTGTTTTCGTCCGGTTTGGGTTTGTTGATCTCCATTAATTGGAGTTAGAGCTGCGTGTCACATTCACCTGCCCCAGCAGACAAGGCTAACTCTAAACGAATAAAGCCTTCTTTTCCACTCATCCAAAATCTTGGAAGTTCGTTCCTTACAGTCAATCTTGTACCCCCAGCTGTTCGGCCGACATTTTCTACAAATTCCCGGCAACAACACAGCGTGGAGAACGGCCGCCGGAGGAAATTGTTAGGACGGACCTTTGGGGTATTACAACACTGTTTGTGTATTCTTTCTGTAGGTTGAGGTCATTCATGTGTATATTGTATTTCAGTTTTGATGTCGCACTAGGCTTCTTCAATCTCCAAAGTTTCACCTTTAGTGTGCCTGGATAGGCTTTGCTTTGAACCACTGCATTTCTGAATCTCCTGTTTACGGTTACGTAGTCTATCTGGTTTTTTTGTGTCACCTCCTGGGCTTCTCCATGTCCATAGATGTCATGGGTGTTCTTGAAACCAGTTGTTAGTTATTACCTGGTCATTTGTTGTGCACCACTGGACCCATTTTTCTCCTTGTTTGTTGCAGATTCCTAATCCAAAGTTGCCAGTTTTCATACTTTCCCTCTCGTTGCTTACTTTGGCATTCAAATCTCCCATAATGATTCTAATTTCTTGGCTTTTACATTGAGCCTTGGCATTGTCTAGAGTGGAGTAAAAAAATTCTATTTCTTCCTCAGTGCTTTGCATTGTTGGTGCATAGACAACTATCTGAGCAAATACTACACTGTGATGGATTCCTTTGTTTATGGAAAGAGAGCACATCCTGTATGAGGTGGTCAAGACTGAATATATACAATTTAAAAGAAATTTTTTTGTTTCTAATCATTTCACTCCAGATAAGGCGAGACCGCCACAAGTGCACAGGAGGTTACAGTGAGAGAAATGATTGGGTACAGGGGGTTTTGAAGAAAGGATATAAGAGCAATGCAAACCAATACAAATCATCCGGTCAAAGCCCAACACGTTTTCCCCCTAGCACCAACATTTAATAACCATGCTTTTTCAAAAGTCAAACAAACTGTTTTAATTTTTTATTTAAAATACTGGATATCTGTAGAGATGTGTATATTGATGAATTTTTTGTGAAGGTAGAATGAACTTTGGGAGGAATATTTGTTGTCGTGATGCCTTTTTACAGACATAGACATAAATTAACACTTGTACAACCATTGACGAGCTAGACAACTGGGGCTCACACAGGCATAAGTTCATATAAATGATATGGGGCTTAGCATATGTATATGTGTGACGTTTTGCACATGCATATGCATTTAATTTTAGCTTGTGTATTTGCGTAAGTATATATCTAATTCTGTTTATATATGTTCATGCATTAAAATATGATTATGTCTGTCCCGACCTCATTCATTTAGGGCTGGTCATGTTACGAATTCACCTTGACTATATCCAATATGTAACAATTTCGTCTGTACAAATAGAGCTTTAAAATTCAACAGACAAATTGCCAAGTCGATAAAAGCTAAATTTTGTAATTTGTGTATGTATATATGCGTGGGTATATTAATCTGTATATCTGCCTGGTTGCCAGCATTTGTGAATATGCTCGTCTATTTTTCCATGTGTGGATGTTTGTAGGTTTATTTATCTATGCGTTCTTTCTCTTCCTCATTTAATATATGAATAACTTTCTCAATCTAATAAATTGTTAAACTTGGAAAGTTTTTAAAAAATTTCGCAACAAGAATAAAGTAGATATAATAGTTAATTAATAATGCTGATTACAATTTAATCAAATATTAATACCAATGCTCCCCCAAGATTATTTTTAAGTCTGTCCACATATTCTCTCAATTAGAAGTTGCTTTACTCTGATTGGTCCACATTGTACATAGAACAATGCCTCCCTGATTAAAGGGGTTTTGCTTGTTTTTAAAACCATTCAATTTAAAATAAACCACATCACTTGACAAGACACAAGAAGTGTCGAAACAAAATAGCTACTTTTGTAGTGATATAACATATTCATGTTATAATTTCTGAAAAAATATATATATATTTCTTTCCTGTCACACTCATGGAGAGAGACAGTAGCGAGGCAGCATTGGCTCAGTACATTCTCTTTACTACCAGTTATGAAAGCTCTTGTCATGTCTTTGCTCTTTAACAGGTAGTGAAGAATATATGTATCTAGTCTATTTTTTTTTTTAAAGCATTTCACCCCAAGCAAGGCATTCCACTGCCACTGTTGCGCAGTGGGTTACATAGGGTCGGGGAAGTGATGGGAAAAGGATGGTCAGATATAGGAAATGTCAGAAGGAGGGTGATAGACGGGTAAAGGTACCAAGAATGAGGGTTAGTTAGATGGTGAGAGTGTTTGAGAGAATAGATGCAAGTTAGTTTGTTAGGAGATGTCTATTGACCTTACATTTAAACTCCTGGAGATTGTAGCTGTCGGGGAAGCAGGCATGTGGAAGGGAATTCCACAGGCGGGAAGTGCAAGAAAAGAAGCTGTTGGAGTAGAAATTGCGGTTACATTTCATCGATTTCACTGTAAAAGGGTGGGACCTAGTTGCCAATCTCGTATCTCATGCAAATTCACATCTAGGGGGCACCAGTGATTTAAGTTCATCAGAGCAGAAGCCATGAAAGTATTTATAGAAGAGGCACAGGGAAGCCACGTCACGCCGGTGAGAGAGTGACTGCAGGCGGTCAGCTAAGTTGATATCAATCACATTACAGATTCTTCGCTGTATTTTGTCAAGAAGTCCGAGGAGAATAGCAGGGGCACCCGACCAGATGTGGCAACAGTATTCAAAACACGGGCAAATGGTAGATTTATATATGTGAAGGATAGATTCAGAATGAAGACTTATGTGTGTATACATGTATATATGTATATACTGAACAGTCATAGGTCAGATTTAAATTTAGATTAGATGACAGTTGTATAAGAAAGTGCCCAATGTATGTTTGAAAGAAGATGAGTATTTAACATATAGAGCCTTTAGATATTTTGGTAGAGAAGATCTGTCAATTTTGCTACCACTTTTTTGACCTTTTTAGTTTCTTCAGGCAATTTGTTTAAGCAAATTTTCTGATGAAAATTCATGTCTAGCAATAATGTATTAGAAACCAGCTTCTCTCGTAACTGATTTAAAAAAAAAGAAAGCAGAAATCTTTCACCAGCTGACCTGTACCTGAAAGTACCCACATGTAACACCAAGCTGTAACTAAAACAACCATGATTCAAAATCTTTATCTGGGTAATGCTTAGCTTGGGCAAGAAAAGATGGATTCATACTTTTCCAACAGTGTATTTGTATGAAAGTGAATGCATCTGCCTTGGCTAGAATTTGAACTCTACATGCCAATTCCACTTTACTTATTAACAAATGCTACCATATATGCACATTCATTGGTATTGAGATGGCCTACTAAATTCCACTATTTTGTTTTGTTAATAAAGATTATATTGATCAGTGGACAGTATGATAAATGATGGATAGAAGAATGATATCCTTCTATTGTTACTTTTATGGATGATATAATACTTTACTGAAAGTTCAAATTTCACATAAAGCATCTTTTGATTTATCTACAAGAGATGTTTTGTAAGGTGAGGATGAAATATAAGCCTGTTAAACATTGTAGTCTATTGTTAAGAATGGGAAGAGAATGATGTCTGTCTAAATAATCTGTAGAAGAAAATGTTGATGCTTGGTACTACCCTTATCCTCTTGCCAGGCACCATAATTGGAAAGATATAAGCAAACAAAAGATTGCTTACATTCTGGCAATAGATGAAAAAATAATTTGCAATGTGTGTATTTTGGTTTAAATGATAAAATTTCATGAATGTTGCAAAACAGTCGTTATGGAGTACATGCTCCAGACCCACGATGAGTCAGGCGAGGCTCGTGCAGTTGCTCTGGACATCTCCAAGGCTTTTGACAGGGTTTGGCACTCTGGTCTTCTTTGCAAGCTACAGGGTTATGGCATTACCGGACGCCTGCTTGACCTAATCCAATCTTTTTTAAACAACTGCAAAATGAAGGTCGTTTTGAATGGGCATGCCTCTTCATCCTACAGCACGAATGCTGGTGTCCCCCAGGGCTCTATCCTGGGCCCGACACTCTTCCTTATTTTCATCAACGACCTTACAGATGAGATCAAGTCCCAGGTAGGCATCTACGCAGATGACACCACAATATACTCCCACATCACTAAGAAACCTGGTGTGGTGGACAGACATAATCTTGCTGCTGACCTTGAATGGGATCTACACTCTGTGGTGAATTGGGGCAAGAAGTGGCTTGTAAATTTCAATGCGTCTAAGACCAAACTGTTGTCTGTCAACCATCACAGGCAACCTCTCCTGCCTCCCATAAGCATGGACCAAGCGACCCTCCCTGAGTGCAATACACTGCGCCTCCTCGGCCTTTCCCTCTCTTCTGATCTCAAATGGAACCGCTACATCGAATCTATAGCTAAATCCACTGCTAAGAAGGTTGGGTCACTGTGCCGATCCAGGATGTTTTTCCGCCTGAATCCATCCTGCATATATACAAGTCTACCATTTGACCGTGCATGGAGTACTGCTGCCATTTATGGTCAGAGCCCCTGCCGTTCACCTGAGTGTTCTCAACAGGCTCCAAAGGAGTCAGTAACGTGATAGGTGCTGACTTGACGGCTCGACTACAGCCACTTCCCCACCGACGAAATGTGGCCTCCCTTTGTCTGTTCTATAAATACTTTCATGGCTTCTGCTCAGAGGAACTCAAGTCGCTGTTGCCTCCTCAACAGATGTTTACTCGTGCAACCAGATTGGCAACTGTGTCCCACCCATTCACAGTTAGGTTAGCCATATGCAGATGACAATTCTACTCCTGCAGCTTCTTCTCTCGCACTTCCCGCTTGTGGAACTTGCTCCCTTATTCTTGCTTTCCTGATGGCTACAACCTCCAGAAATTTAAATGCAATGTCAATACTCATCTACTAACCACTCAACCCTAGACCTTCCCCCACCCTTGAAACTATCAACACACTTGCATTCTCATCTTCCTATTGCTCCTTTCTAATTGGTTTGTACTCCTCTTCTCTCTCTTCTGATCTTCTTTCAGTTATGTAGCCCCCTGCTCATCAGTGGCATCTCCACCTTGCTCAGGGTGAAATGATTATAAAATAAAGAAGGTATTTGAGATATCATAAAAGTTTCAAAAATGTTGAAAAATTAAAGAAAAAATTTTTCATTAAAAAAAAAAAAAGATTGTTTATGTTATTTACATTGTTCGAAATGTTGTCCACATCTTTATTGCCATATGCATAATTTTCATGTCGTATGTTCTGGCCTTCTTCAGGTGCTTGGAATTTCAAACTGAGCTGTTTATTTTGATCACTAGAGTATATCTCTCCCGTTCCATATGCCATGTCACTTCCGGATGTCATTTAATTCAACTCTTTAAGTTATTTGTTCACCACTGCTGTAGCCAGGTATTGAACTCACAACTCTTTGGGTCAAGTCACTGTATCTAACCGATTCTTTTATCCACTGGGTTATGCGTCTCAGAAGTATAGACAAACCAAGATTATTGTTTTACTTTAGTGGCATATTAATCTCTCTGGGTTATTTAATGCTGAATTCCAAATATTTCATATGCAATAACTTTTTTTTAAGATAATAATGATTTTAGTGATGCAAATCTTACTAATTAACCCATAGCTGGAGGGAGATGTAAATTCATACCTCTCCAAGGTTATTTGTACAAAGTTAATATAACAAACTCAAGGAGAATTGGAACTCTGCTCTCTGATTATCTATCATTATCTATTACACCACCTGCGCAAAGATTTAGTCATCAAGTCATTGGAATGGTTTAATTCTCACTTGTAGAAATGGTACATCTGACATAATATGTAAAGAGGTAGTGTAGACAGGATTCAACACTATTTCACCCCAGAACAGTTGTTGAAGAGAGTGTCAGAAAGAATGGCGCATTCTTTCTTTGAGTTATTAACAGCTCATGGATTTTTGTGTGTAATATTAGCAACAGTATACCAGAAATGCACAGATGTGTGTGGATGGTGCAGTCAATATTGGCTTGGAATGAGAAATTGGAGTGGCGAGTTCGAATTCCAGTTGAATTCGTTGTATTCACTGCAAACACTCCTGGAAAAAGGATTAATCTGTAACTTCTCCCTCCGGCTATGTGTTAAATAGCAGGACAGATTAGG
Organism: Ascarosepion bandense; assembly: GCA_037127315.1. Taxonomy (NCBI): domain Eukaryota; kingdom Metazoa; phylum Mollusca; class Cephalopoda; order Sepiida; family Sepiidae; genus Ascarosepion; species Ascarosepion bandense. The sequence goes on from JBBBDQ010001448.1 coordinate 1,188,591, forward strand.
TTCTATAGCCTTGGTTAGCAATCAGTCTACTGCAGAAAGTAATAGCAACTTACTGTGGGAAAATCTTCTGGATCAAATGTCACATAAAAACTGTGGATATCTACATGTGAGGTTGCAAGAATGGAACAACTAATGAAGGATAATAAGTCACTAGAGAATTGACATTGCATCAAACAAGCTCTCAATTTATTATTGGTGCTACTCTATACACCATCTTCTATTGGTTTTTGTATTTGTTAATAAACAATCTTTCTATCCATTCTCCCATCCTATCTCTCTTTCTCTCCATTCATCCACTCTCTATCTCTCCATCCACTTTTTCTGTCTCTCCTCTTTTTACCTTTTTGTCCTATCAATCCAGCTTTATCCATCTTATCTCTATCTTTCTATCAAACTCATGGTTGATATCTGTTTTTCAGTAATTTCTTTTCTATCTATTAAAAGTTTATATCCTAGATACTCCACTGACAAATGTACATGATAGTTTTAACATACTGACCACTTTTATGGGTTCCCTTCACATGTGATTTCTTGAGCAATTCCACAAGTACTGCCTCTAAAAAAATATCTTTAGGAATCTGTGAAAATGGCTTTGTCACCAATGTTGGAGTTCTGGAATGGGTTGAGGTTAATAACATTGAGACCCTGCCAGTAAAGATGCAACTACACTGCACAGGACATGTCTTCAGAATGAATAACCAATGTTTGCCCAAGAAGGTATTGTATGGTGAACTCTCTACTATACCCCACGACAATCGAGCACCCTGAAAGAGATTTAAAAACTCTCTAAAAGAAACACTAAGGACTTGTCACTTTGACCATCATCAATGGTCTGATTCAGAAACTTACTCACCATCAAGATATCTTCTAAGAATGAATGCAGGCCTGATCGGATGAATAAGCGGATAAGAAAAAACTTGTCACTCTCCACAACAACCCTAAACCAAACCATTCCCTGCAGCGATTGATTATGGTCAGATCTATCTGTTCCTCATTAGATTGATCAGTCACCAGTGAGCCTGCAGCCCCCTTCCCAGATCTTTTCTGGAAGCCATGGCTAAAAAAAAAAAAAATTAACAATTGATGTCACAGCATTTTTTTTTTTTTTTTTTTTTACAACAAACTCTTACAACTGAGTGGATAAGATAATTATGGGACAGTGGTTTAACCAAATACTTATCCACATTCTGTCTTATTTGTCAGCCATTGTGATATACCAACAGCAACTCATTTTCTTTGTCAAGAAGTCTGATAAGAAAGCATAGAAGAAAAATTGGATTTGTTTTTCTCCACAAGATTGGGCTAAATGAACACAAACAAGCTGATCCTAATTTTACCCCACATTATAATGATATCCTAAGATGCAAATAATATGGATGCTATAAACTTAGTCCAACCAAGGAACCTTTATAAAAAAATCTGATATTGTATCAGATTTTAGAAAGTGGGTCAGGTTGAGAACTTTTCAGCACCCCCTTGTATACGATTACATGTGTTTCTGCTAATCAATGAATCATTTGGAACACTCTGTATTTTGAGTTTGGTAATCAGTTCATAAAAGTTGTTTTGCAGTATAATTATTGATACTGACAAGTCAGGTAATTATGATTGTAATAATGTTAGCATGTAATTGGGGTGCTAATAGCAATGTTGGAAGATGTTTGTTGCTCAAAAGGTTTAGTGCCAAGATAAACAAAGCTTTTGAAGAGGAAGTTTGGAGTGCCAAGAATGTTTTAACTTTAATGGTTTTTCTCTAATAACTGATTCTGCTAAAAATGCTTTTGTTTGTTTTGGCAGATTTTAAGAAAAAAAAAAAGAAAGAAAAAAATACCCCAAAACTATGAGACTGCTGGCATCTTGTAACATCAATTTTACTATTCCAATCAGTTATATTTAAAAATCATTTGAAATGAAATTATTATTAACCATCTCATCTACTTTCTTGGTTGTTTAATAATTTGTGTATATAAAGAAAAGCTTAATTGTGCAACATAGAACTACATGTTCATCTAGATTATGTTAGGGATGTTCTTTATTACAAGTTCATCTTAGAAAGACAAAAACTTGATTTTAAAGAAGGTTAATATAATTTTTGCATCAATGTACTTGGGGAAAGCAGGAATCCATCTTTCATTACCCCCAGCTATGGATCAAATGGGATAGATTTTTTTATGAGAAGGAAAATATTAAATTCTAAACCATAGAGAAGGAAAACACTTCATATATTTCACAAGAATTCATGGCAATTCACAGATAAAAAATTCTGTGAAGAGTCTTGATTGCTTACATTCTAAAGGGATGCTTTAACAAATTGTTTATCTTTTAACATAATTTGTTAAATATGATCCTCAGAAACATTCTTATTTATAATAAAAATGATGTCTTTAAATTTCTATAGATCCGTTTTTCAGCTGTCAGTAATTTGAAGGTGCAATTGCAAAATTTGTATTTTCTAAGATACATCAGCTCTGATGATATATGAAAATTATTGTCAATGACAACTCTATTTTTCAATCAAGTTGACCCTAACCTACTAGAATTAATTTTTTTATAAAGTATGATTGTAATAAATCCAATTTTAAATTGTAAATAAATTCAATTTTATTATCAAAACACCTTGACAAGCAGATACTATATCTGCAAACCTCCAAGTTCAGAAAGTAAGTTTTCTGTTTCTTAATATTAAACACTTTGATTACAAAAACTGCTTGACTATGATAACCCCTTCCCACAAAAATACTGAGGCTGACCATTTGAGAGAAGGGGAGAACTCACTTTTGTTATTTAATGTTGTGTATAGAATTAAATTTTTAGGTTGTAGTCAAAAAAATAATCTCGATTTATTATTTTCATGTCTCTTTTAATTAAAAAAAAAATGAGAAGCAAGCAATATTTATAGAAGTATGAAAAGTGAACTCAGAAATTTTAAAACTAGAAGCCTTTATCAAAATACAAGTAGTAACCGATTCTAAGTAAAATGCACTTTTAAAAGCAAACTAAAGAAATACACTAATTAACCAATTATGCTTGCATAACTAACTATTCATAAAATGGAGAGACTGCTTTCAATTGTATCAGTAATTTGAAATTAAAGCACAAAATCTGTATTTTCTGCTTAAAATAAACCAACCGATATATGATGACAAATTATTATAAAGAGAAGTCATGTTTTATAATCAAGTCAACCCCTAAACTGCTAGATGAAATTTGTTTTTAAATGAGATGATCTGTCAGTCCTTACATTTGAACCTCAATCAGCAGATATATTATTTCTATATAAAAAAGAAATGTTATTTATATGAGAAAAGGACTAAATCCAAACAATACATGGTTCTACTCTTGATTTATTATTAAAAGGAAAGAAGAATAGTTTTGTTTTCTCTTCTTAACTGTCTTTCTTCAAAAAGTCACGTAAGAAATAGAAAAAAATAAACAAGTGGATCATTACCAGCAAATATTTCTTTTAAAAAATAAAACTTTTCGTTCTTCATTGATGTGACAATTTGCAGCACATTGAGTGATGCAAAAAAAAAAAAATATTCAGTAATATTTATGAATACATTGAAATATTAAAAAAGAATTGCCAATCTCTTTTTTGGTAACTTATATTTTAAGTTAGTATTTAATGTCACTAATTTTTTTTTTTTACTGTTTGTAAACACAGCTGTCTGACTCAGAGTAGCCAGTGAAAAGTCTTGGATGGCTGTATGAAATTCTACTGATTGATTGGCACCAAGGTTCATGAGGTACAGAAATTAGTACTAGTTGGACTTGAATTCATTGACAGAACCCATTTCCCTGGCAAATTGAAGGCTTGATGCTACCAGCATGGTTTACTGCCCTGGCTTCTGTGGCCATTGCAGGTGTATATTACTTACTCTGTCTTGCATTCAACAGATGCTACAGTGTATCAATAAGTACCCGCGCAAGTGGTTTAGAGTGCCCATTCTGTTTCTTCACAGTAGGACTCTATACCAATGCCAGAAACTTGGAACTTTCCATCTCCTCATTGGTGGAGGAGTTTAATGTTGGGAAGGTGTGTCTTCACGTGATGAGACTCAACCGATGAGTTTGTTCACAGGATACAGCCAGATATCAGAACTGGCACCTAGTAGTTGAGAGTAGAGGCCAACCAAGAAGCAGAATCAAGTCTGCAAACCAAGGAGATTATGGAAGTGATTGAAACCATTCAAGCTGGCCTGGGCAGCACAAGTAGTCAGTTTTTCTCCAAACAGGGTCGAAAGAAAATAAGACATGTTTATTGAAGAAATCAGGAATTTTGAGAAAGACAGCAAACAGCTACTGTTGTTTCTCCAATCGAACAATGTGCTTGGATTACATAGTTTCATCAGACCAATATCATTCTATCATGGAATATTCTGATTGTAATGGAGATATTTAATTGCAATTAAGTGATTGAGAATATCATTTCTCCTATGATTTACCTATGTGACCCAACCTCAAGCTGTTAGGTTACACTGACACTGATGTATATGCATTCTATCAAGGTAATTGAGGTATTTTACATCACATGCCTACTGCATAGCCACATTTACTGCAGACCTACACATAGTATCATGATAAAGTGCTGGAAGTGGTCATAGAAGTAGTATACAGTGTGAAGCAGCCAACCAAAACAGCCATAGAACCTAACATCTGTTTTCACAAGGAAAGTGAACGCCCTGTGCAGAAAACCCAAATAACTCTCAATATAACTCGCCTGGGTGGAGCCTGTGATTGGAGGGGGTGTTAGTTGATCTTACAACACTTCAATTTCCAGTACACATCATTTAAACAGACACACCCTGAAACTGTAATGCGATCTGATTCAAAGAAGTGTATCCTCCTAGTAGAATCAACAGGGAGGTGAACAGTGAGGAAGTGCACGAGTGAAAGGAAAACCGGTATGAATCACTTTCATCTGTGTGGAAAAGGGATGGACATGCCATGTGTGACATTGAGGTCAGGTGTCATGGATTCTTTGGACAGTCAATTGTTTCCTTTCTTTTGAAGGTGGGCATCACTAGCCAGTGCCTGAAGAGTGCTTCGCATTGTCTCCAAACTACAGCTCAACAGGTTATTGAGCTGAATTTGGTCAAGATCTTAAATAAACAGAGTTAAAACCATGTTTTTTGCTCCATATAGTTTTAAACAATCATTTTTAACTGGCTGTTATTATTCTTTTGAAAAAATGAGTTATTTTTTGCTCAGTTTAAGCAATTGAAGATGAGAATAGAGTCCATTAAATTTTTTCACATGTTCAAGTGTTTTTAAATGCCTCACAATATGTTGATCTAATTTGATATATTTTCACCAGGTAAATAAATTTTATAGGTATTTACCTACATGCCCACCTCACCACCAGATGTGACACAAGATAAGATTTCTTTATTATAATCATTTCACCCCAAGCAAGGCAGGACCACTACTGGTCTGCAGGGGGTTGAAGTGAGAGAAAAAAAAACAAGGTACAGGGGATGTTGAATAAAGAATAAGAGAAGGATGGGAATCAAGATGATAGAAGATAGCAATTGATGGTACATTTAAACTTTTGGAAGTTGTAGCTGTCAGGGAAAGGGAGTTCCACAAATGGGAAATGCCAAGTGGGTTTGAAAATTTTACCATGGAAAAAATTCTCAAACCCACTTGGGACTTTGTCGTTTGGGGTATACCTCAGATGCCAGGCAATAAAGTCAGCCCTCTCCCAAGGGAGAGGTAAATCCTGGGGGGACAGCCCTCTGGAGCTTCTCTTAAAACCAAAATATAAATCCCTGCCAAAAGCAAAGGGTTTTTAGGGAAGACTATAAGTTTATTTAGAACTCAATGGGTAGAACCCATTTCAATTGCAAGTGAAACATGTCAACTTATTAAAGCACAATTTTACATTAGCTAAAGGCTATCAGTACAGTACTTGTACTGGGTAGTAAATATACATTTGAGCTTTTTAACCATGTAACAATTTTATATATTTTCTCTTTTTCTTTTTTTGTTTCCTTCTTTTTTAAAAGTTTAATAGTAATTTTTTGCATACTGATTATGTTAGAATATAATTCTATAAAAATGTGGGAGGTAGGAATTTGAATAATATAAGTTATCCACAAACACCATATTTTGTTATATTGTTTGCAATCTGTTTTTACTGTAGGAATCAAATCAATTACTATTATTTCATTCCATTCTAACATTTCCTTTTGGGGTATAAATATCCATTTCAGCCTCCTTTCAGCTACTTGTCATTTGGAATAGGTAGCTTCATAGAAATCTGTACCATCTGCAGAACATTATAAGGACATGTTTTTGATTATTGCCATTATAAATTAATTCATTGCATAAGGTGGACAAACAAATGACATGATCAACTCCCTCAATCAAAGCCAGTGTTTCACTTCTCACCATCAATCTTCTTATTTTCTTTGACTGCCAAGTGATGGGATTAATTCTACCATCTGCTCTCTTTAAAAATGTAACAAAAGGCCCTCGACTTCCACCACTGGGGAGATTCTCAAATGAAGCATCAGTAAACAACACAAATTCTACTTGCTTCCCTGGCAATTTAGAGTAACCTCTCCAGCTTCAACTTTTCATACTATCTTATTTACTCTTTTAAGGCCCTGAATATTGAAATTTTTAATTTGAGATACATTGGTAGTTATATCAAAAACAATATCAGGACAGGTTTGTGTAGCATGCTAGAGCAGCTGCCCAATATTTTATCTTAACTAGCAGTATAGCCTGGTGTTACTCAGGTGTAATGAAAGCTTTAAAACTAATCCATGGTTTTGGAGCTCAGACTCTTTGGACGTTGGCACAAAAGACTAAAAAGCAATAGTTGTTTCCAGTTAAAGTGGAACCGTAGGCTGAAAGAAAAATGAATGGATGTAAGTCAAATTTTGATTTCCTGGTATCGATATCAGATAAGTGTTTTTCATTGTAAATTGAATTTTGAAGCCTAAATAAGTCCTCTGAGTAAATGATATCATGGCTGAGACTAAGAACTACAATTATACCTACTTAAAGCCAAACCCAAAGCAAAAACTAAAATAAAAGGGCTGAAAAAATACAGACATACAGGCAGATTAACAGACACACACGCGCACAAACATCTTGCCTTTTATATATATATATATATATATTATCGATTTTCTGGACTATTGTAAGAACTGCAACCTTGAAACTTCTGAATAACCCGATTTTTTTGATTATCGATTTTCAATATTTATCAGGGGTATCTCGACGCAAAACCTAGATAGATATTTCTGTGGAAGATAAAGGCAAATGTTTTATTCTATGTCTGTATATGGTAATCGGCTCCAGTGTACCTGTGTAGTCCTTTTGCTTTAATGTTAGACAATGACCATTCTGACATAAATATTTGAAAGAATCACAAGACTCTTTTTCAACATGAAGAATTTTTCTCATTTAGATGATATCCTTTTTCTTAAAAGACTATGATCATTCTTAAAAGAATGTCATCCATATTTACAACTAAAGTTCCACTTAAATCTTTGAGATCATGCCAGAAAAATACAGCTAGATCTACTGTAGGTACCTTACCACCAAGTGTCTTCTCTAAAGTGTATTTCACTTTTTCCTGCCACTTCAAGGATTCATCTACCAATCCATAAACACAGTTATTCAAGAGAGAATTTTTTTTCAAATTAACCACTTTTAATGGTTGAAGGTATACTTTTCTTTGGAGAAAAGCTTTAATATATATGGGATGGATTGTCCAGTTTCTTTGTGCTATAATAGATAAAATACATATGAGAGATTGCTTTTCACAATTAAGAAAAGTCTTCTGGATTTCATTTAAATATTCTTCAAATCCTTTTGGCCACAAAATCCTTTTGAATTTTATTATCCACTTCCTTTACAGTATAGAGCCATCTAGTTGAAATACATTTTTACAAATGTCTTTCATGTCTTTATACACTTCATGATTCTTCCAATTTGCAAGTTCTAGCTATTTTACATGTTTTAATATTGACTTTATTAGTAATTTGTACTTCACTTTCATTCCAATTATCATCCAAGTGCTCATTTTCCAGTGCCCCATTAAACTCATTGTCTAACTCAGGATCAATTGTCTGTAAGTCCTTAACTGAGCCAATGTCATTGGATATTTGTTTTCCCCATAATTTTTCAGCTTGAGTGTACTCTGTATGTATGAATTTTTCATTTTAGTGGAAGCTTTACCAGTACTTTTACACCCTGCTGACTAGGAGTCCTGAACATGATCATTGTATTGTTCGCCAAAGATATTTTCTTATTACCGAGTTACTTTTCTTTAACATTTTTAGTGCTGCAAACTTTTCACTTTGAATTATTGTCTTTTCTATCTTCCTTAATTTTCTATTCATCCATATTTAATGGACAATATTTATCTTCATTATCGTTATTCTTATATTTTATCTTCATTATCATTATTATCCTGATTAATTCAATTTTGCAATTCAATTTTTTCAACTGTGTTTTGATAGGTTCACTTTCTTGATCTGCATCATCTTGTTTATTCAGTATCCTACTTTCATGCATTCATATCTAGAAATGTCCATATCTATTAAAGACCAACACATTGTCTTGTCCAATGACCAAACCAGATCCATGCCATTTATTATCCTTTGAAAAATATGCTTTTTCACCATTCAAAATTTTTTTCTCCAGAATGTCTTATCTGTTTATGTAAAGCTTCTATCTTTTTTTTTTTTTTAGATGATTCTGGGATAATGAATACTTTTCAAACCATTCAAGGTCCTGGGTATGACCATAAACTGCATCCGGCAGCAAGGCCTCTAATAGGGAGGTTGTGAGGAGCATGGAACTACCTCTTAATTGCTGTTGTTTCCCGGTCCACCCAGAGTGGTAGCACCTGTTAGGGTCCCAGTTATGGGTAAATAGTTAAACCCCAAACCGCGGTCAAAATGCTATGAAAGTATTTACCAACAAAAATACGTTTTTGAAAGAAAAATGTTACCAACAAAAGTATGTGAAGGAAAAAAATATTCCCAGTAATACAGCTGACTCTCTACGAAATCCACTTTACAAAGAAAGTATATTCTATTGCAAAAATCTTGTTGGCATTAAATGACCCATTGAGGTTGGTATGCCATAAAACAAAACAAGCCAAAAATCAAACCCTTCAAATATTTTCTCATCATATGATTGTCTCTCCATTAAGGGCAGGAATTTTTTTTTTACTAAGACAGATGAGCAATTTAGATTTCTACCAAATACAACTTCATATGAACTATATCCATGTACACTTATTGGCCAATTTTTAGTGTTTATATTACTACACCTAAGTTTGTGTTTTTTTTTTTCTTATTTTATATAAAACTTCAGTTAATATGGTATTGTGTCTTTCAACGACGTCAGTAGACAAAGGACAATATGCAGCTGTGGTTCTCACAGACATCTTTAAATTTTCAGCTATGTCATAGAAAATTTGAGTTAAATTCTCCACCATTGTCAGTATAAACACAAACTTCTGGAATTCTATATACTTCAACCCATATTTGCATAAATTTTTCTACAATGATTTTTTTTGCATGATATCAGCTGTACTTAATCTGTTAAACACATTGAGGATTTTCAAATGATAAAGATTACATGACAATTTATGCAAATCCATTGCCACAACTTGTTTGAAACCACTTGCAAGAGAAAAGCCAATGATGAGCTTAGCTTTTGACCTTCTAAATTTATGGTGCACAACATAATCTGAACAAACCTCCCTTATAAGTAATTCAATATCTGGAATACATGTTCCAGTACATTGTAACAAGGCCAAACATTTGTCATAGGATGCATGCCCAAATAGTTTATACAATTTTAATCCTTTTTTTTCTAACTAAAAGACACTGTTATCAATAATCAGGATCTTTTTACTAATGAAAAAAAATTCACTTCTAGTACCAACACTTAATATTTATGCAATAATATTCAATTGATGTGAAATAAATATCAATTTTTTGTCCAAACCTAATGACACTATCATTGCTTTAATCCAAAATAGTTCTTGCTTGTTTCAAAGATGTTCTACTCGGTGATAAAGGCAGTTTACAGAGCCAATTCTTGCTGGGAATCTAACATTTTGTTTAGGGTATACAGACACATCATCTACAAATTTGAAAAGTTTTTCATGCTTTTCTTCTTGAGACAATTAGTGAATAAAGTTTAAGAACCAACTTGAGCCATGCAGTGTAGATGTCATTATATGCCTTCAGCACAAACACAGGCTGAGGAGAACAAAACTTGTGTTGTTGATGACATAAGTACAATGTTGTTTCCATTTTTGAGGTATCAGACTGGCTTTCTTTCATGTGAACATTTTGGAGTTTGTGTGGGTAATCCTTAATCCAGACGTATTTGGAATCACAAAATCTGCACCTTGATATAAGGCCATTAAAAGATGGTTTCAGCTTTCCTAAAGATCTGTTAACAGTACCACTGCTGGACTTACCAAAATAAAAAATGTTAAGCACCTTTGTGAGTCATGAAGTCAGATTCTTTTTTAGTATTGAATTGCGTGTCATCATCTACAGTAGATGCTTTAGTCCCAAAAAGTAAATTTAAAGCATCTTTTATGGTCTTGAATTTTAAGTTATGGCATGCAGTTAAAGCCAACTGACAATCACTTTGGGTAATTCCCGCATTATCAAGGAACTTGAATGCTAATACAGCATCAGGAAGTACCATCTTGTATTTTTTGTATTTTTTTGTATTTTTCCTTAAATAAAACCGCATTCAGCCTTATTCATGTTTCTTTTGCTGGGTATCTACTGGCCTCCTCACTCAGATTGGATGCAGCACAAGACCATTTTATAGTGGGAAGAGTCAAGCACTTGTCTAATTTTCCCCAGACAAGACTCTGCCCTTTGACTGAGCCTTGTCTGTGTTCCTGTCCACCCAGAGGCAGAGAGTCCAACTAAGTCATCTGTGGGCGGAATGTTTCTGTTATTGTAGAACTTATCAAAATCCATATATGCAGCATAGGACTGATCAATCTTGTTCTTTTTAAATAGTTTGTCCAATTCTTTCAATAAATAATCAACATCATTGTCATTATTGAAATATTCCTGGTTCATTTCCATGGCTGCATCTCAAGGTTTTCCATGAAACGAGAGTGCTAATACCAATATCCTTTTCTTTTTACCTTGGTCAGTTGCTGACATCATGACTTCTGTTTTCCAATGGTCATAAGATTTCTCATCATCAAAAGTTGGTGGGTTATAATTTACTGATGTCATTTTTTTTTGTTGTTCTTGAATCTACGGATCTCTGGGTTTTATGAGCCCAGCATGCTTCCACTGCACAACTCGACTATCTAATCTGATATAACTTCATAAGGCAAGTAGATTTATAGGTATTTACCAGATCGCCCATATTGTAACCCTATGTGACACATAGTCGAGGCTTAAAGTGGGTTTAATAGCAATTCCACTCAAACATTTCCAAGACCCATTGGCACTTCCTCTTTTTGGGACACCTTAGGTGCACAGCAATAAACCTGGCCCCCTCACAGAGAAGAGAAACTGAGGCTTCACTTAAAATCAAAATATAAAACCCAGCTAGTCAAATGGATTTTGTAGGTAATCACTGTGATACCCACCATGCAACAGATGTGAAACAAGATCAGTTTAAGGTGGGTTTATCAACAGTACTATAGAAAGATTCCTAAACTCTCTTTTGCACTACCCCTTTTGGGTATGCCTCAGGTGCTGGGCAATAAACTCAGCCTTCTCCCAAGGAAGAAGTAAAGCCTGGGGGTTATTTTTCCCTGGAGCTTGAGTTAAAATGTAAATCCAAGCCAAAGACAAATGGATTTTATATCTCCTTAGTGGAAAACCATATGTTTATATAGAACTCAATGAGCAGAACCGATTTTAACTGTAAGTGGACCAGGTCAACTTATTATAGCACAATTTTTTCCGTAGCTATCAGCTCAATATTGTGCTGAGTAGTAAATATAGATTTGATCTATTTAGCAACTTGACACAATACTCATAAGAAATATGTAGAGTATCTCTGCAATGTTCTGTATACCTGAACTTTGATAACGTCATCATTGAGTGAAAATCTGCCAGAATGTTCTCAGATGTCCAGATCAAAATTTCCACTTCTGAACTTAGCAAATCAAGCATTACTTTCAGCTATGGCACCATCTCCATAAATGGCATAGATCTTTTTTGTTGCTTGTGTAGTGTTTTAGTTTTTCTTTTCCAGAAATAAAAGAACATCAAATAATGAAAATGCAGCTCATTTCCCTCCATTTTTATTTAACATGAAAAAAAACTTGAAAATCACAATTTATACATGGTTCATTAAGAAAGACACTTTGAACTCACATTCCTCAATCTGTGTATACACACACACACACACACACACACACACATGTCACAAATTTCCCTCATGGAAGATACAAAATCCTAGCTTCATTCACGACCTACTGAAAAATACTACAAACTTTTGTTTCAGCCCAATATAATTGTGTATTGATAATCCTAACCTTTAGTTTCATACAAATTATTGATTGAAGAAGAAATTTTATATTAAAATGCAAAACGAGTGGTTACAGTTCGTAAATGTCTGTGAAATGTCAAGGAGTTTTTAAAATGATATTAATAATTTGTCTACTTGCCATATAATATGTATAAATACTCAAAGAGAGAACTTCTATCAGAATGTGTGTTTCAGGCAGTGTCTATCAATACCATTTTTTGTAATTTTCTTTATTTTTCAAGATGTCTGAAATATTTACATAATACTGATAAAAATATACTGTTTATTGGCTATGAAAATCAATAAATTAATGCATGTATGATTCTATATTGGTCTTAACAATTTTGGATTGATTTCCGTGTTAACTTTGAATATTTGTTGGGTGTTAGCCAAAATGTAAATTTTGGGAAGAATGAATATGAGAAGGTACAATGCTGATGATATTTAAACCATAAATCTATAAAAAGTGACAGTAAAATAATTCAATTATTATAGAAGCCATTGAAATATTCAACATTTTATCTGAATTGTCCTTCATAAATTCTTTATTAATGTCTTTGATTATGATATTTTTAGAGAGGAAAAAATTCAATGTTTCTGAAATTAATTACTTGGCTATAAACTAACAAGAGAGAATTATTCTTCTTTAATTGCATGTAATGAATAGACAAGTGTGATTTTAAAATAAAAGGTACAATAGATAAATAAGAATGAAAGGGAATAAGTTATGTTCCTCCATGTTTCAGGAACACTCAAAAATCTTATCTTTTAATACCATGTCTTTTCAGGATGTAGGTGATCATGGTTCTCCACAGCATTATTTTTATTTTTAAATATCTAAATTGTTATGACTTTTTGGAAAAGCTTCTCTTTGGTTACGAATTCAGTTTTCCTTCTCTTTGACTGGTTGCCACCCAAGGCTAAAGAGCACCGTCTTATTTCACACACAGCATGGAGTTAAGATTGATTTGTGTTTTCCCATGGGCATTAGTACAAAGGTAAATTTGCATATAAAGATTCCTAAGCGCTTATAGAATCTTTGGGTTGTTTTGGAAATCAGCTGTTAAGGTTTGTGATGACAGTGTGACTCTTAATGTGTGGCCTTCAATCTGTGATACATGACGGTCATCCTGCTGTCAACATTAAAAAGAATGAGTGGCAAACATTGAGAAGAATTTGACATGAAATGAAATGTGATTCATTAGTTGACAGGAAATAAATATCTATGTGGAATAAACATTAAAGTAATTACAATTTTCCAAATTAGTCTGTAGTCACTAAGATTTATATGTGAGCGTTCAATGTGGTATGAGAGTTGTTCATATATATATATATATATATATATATATATATATATATATATATAGGCGATCTAAGAAGAGAATTTTGATAAATAATTTATACAAATATATATATTTCTCTGTTTAAACCCCTTTCAATACAATATTTTCTTTTTTCTGTTCCTCCTCTTTTATTCTGTATCAATGTCTAGACGACAACCTTCTAACATAATCTACTCTCTCTTTTAACACCCCTCCCATCATTCTTTTTTTAATTTATTTTATTTTTCCCCTCTTTCATGTGAACTTCTGGTGTATAAATTTTTTTAGGAATTTTGTCCTATATTTGTATAATAAAGAATTTTGTCACTGAGGAAGCAAGGTTTTTCCTTGCTGAAACAGCCATATGACAAATGTAATTTTCAAAGTCTTATTTAAATAGATATATCAACTGAATTTATAGGCAATAAATTAAAATAAATATAAATTTAAAAAGGAAATATACACATATATATATATATATATATATATATATATATATATATAAGCATAAGAGATTATAGTAGGTGAAAGGGGAAGGATATTAGAATAGGTCGAATAAGGAAAAAATTAAATGAAAATTTTAGGTAGGGGTAGTGTTTGGGGATTGGGAAAATAAACTTAGAATTTGTGATTAGTTGCTATCTAAATTAATGGGCTTGGAAAATGTAAAAGTTAAAAAGTTAGCTCTGTATGATCATTTTAATTAATACTATAGTGATTAGGAAGAAAAACTTTTATCTGACATAGATTAATTATGGATTACTTTTAGGTGGATTTTTATATTATAATTTAAAATTTAGATTTGTGGTGGCATTTGCTTATGAATTCCTTACATATATTTAAAAGTAGATTTTCTTTAGGATACTTTATTATTTTAATTTTTTCAACTTCTATCATAAAGGTTTTTTGGGGTATGGGCTGAACCTATCAGTTTCCAATTTACTATGGGGTTTAATGCCTCTTTAATTTCCCAAAATCTTTGGGAAAGGAATGTTTAAAATCCTAGATTAAGGTTAGAAAAGGAGTGTTTGTGAGTGGAGTAACATTGTTTAATATCACCTGCGGTAATACCAATAGAAGTCTGGTAATTTTTCCTGTTCTTCAGTCAGTTAATTGCCATACGTGATACACGCTTGGGCGATCATGTCTGTCTCGAGACATGACTGACTGGGCAGAAGATTATCCCGCAGTAGGTTGCCATTGCTTTCTGCAGTAGACTGGTTGCCGACCAAGGCTATAGAACCCAATCTGTCCTGCTATTTAACCCATAACTGGAAGGAAGAGATGGATTAATACCTTTCCCAAGGGTATTTGCGCAAGGAATTCAGCTGGAATTCGAACTCTGCTCTCCGATTTCTCATTCCGAGTTGATATCCACTGCACCACAACGCACATTCCTGTTCTTATTTTGGGAAATTTGGGCTTGGTAGATCTACATTTGCCTTCCACCGGATAGTTTTTTACAGACTTATGACTACAAGAATTTAAAATCCCTGTTTTTGTGTTGGTATTAATTTAACTCTTTAAAATTTGATTGTTATGGGAATTGATGATAATATCGGTATTATGAGTGCAGCAGAAGCTAATTTTCTATTGAAGATTTTGTGTAGTGGATTGTGGGTGTTGAAATATTTACTTACTAGTTTAAAAAATATTTTCTTATATTAATATTAGATAGTCTACAGAATGGGGTAGGGGTTGAACCATGTTACTTTCTTTTTTCTACGTTTATTTTTATTATTAATGGTTCAGGATTAATAATCAAATACCAATTTATTGTTGAAACTGCTGTCTTGGAGGGCGTTGTTGTATACTTTTTTATTTTCATTGAAAATTTTTAGGTTGGACGATAATCAGTTAATCCTCGTGTTTACAATGTTGGGTATTTGCTTTATAATAGTTTTTGGGTGGTTGGAATAGAAATTAATATAACTGGGGATATTATTGTCTTTGAGATAAGGCTGGTCATTCAGATTAAGAGTAATGTCTAAGTAGTTAACTATTTTTAGATTAGAGCAGGCTTCAAGTTTAAAGCCAAGGAATTTAAGGGCTCTAATAATATTTTTATGGATTCTATTTATTAAAGGTCCATTACTATTAGAGATGAGCATAGGCCATCATCCAAATATAATTTAATTTGTTTACATATATATACAAGAAACAATTATACATTTCTTTCAAATAAAGCTGTAAAAAGTTATGGCGGCATCTTGGTCACAAGGGGTGTGAAGTCTGTAGCAGGTTCAATTTTCTAATAACAGTTAATAATAATTGCAAGTTGTCATTTCTCATTTGGGAGAAAGCTTAAGAGTATTGATGTATATATATATTTTTTTTTTTTTTATCTTGCTCCCAATTAGTTAAACATTGTTTTTTGAAGCCAAGTTGTGGATTTTCTATTATATTTGCATCTGAAATCACATGACTTATAATTTTTTATATACTTTAACTGATGTTCACTTTTTATAAAGTTTTTGCTATCTTTGCCAGCATCCTTTTTCTGCCCCCATTTTTTTTATTTTTCTATTTTTACCCAGACTAGTTATTTATGCACCAACAACATAAAGCACTGAGGAAGAAATAGAATCTTTTTACTCCACTCTAGACAATGCCAAGGCTCAATGTAAAAGCCAAGAAATCAGAATCATCATGGGAAATTTGAATGCCAAAGTAGGTAAGGAGAGGGAAGGTATGACAACTGACAACTTTGGTTTAAGAATCCACAAAGAACGAGGAGAAAAATGGGTCCAATGGTGAACAGCGAATGACCAGGTAATAGCTAACACCTGGTTTCAAGAACACCCACGACGTCTATGAACATGGAGAAACCCAGGAGGTGATACGAAAAACCAAATAGATCACATAATCATAAACAAGAGGTTCAGTAATGCAGTAGTTCAAAGCAAAGCCTATCCAGGCATGATCGCCTATGTCCTGAAGGGACAGGGCATATAAAAGAAGAAGCCTGTTAAGGTGAAGATATGTTTCCAAGGTCAAAATGCTATCTAGTTCATTTATGAGCATAACAGAAATTTTACCATTTATTTTATGAATTGAATATAAGAGTAGATATTTAGGTCAATGATGAGTGGTAATAGTCTGCTTCATGCTTGACAACAATGATCTGAAGATTTCATTTAAGCCTGAAACAGACTTACCACTTGATTTTGATCAGTGTCCATTTTCATATTTGCATACACTGATATTGATTCTGTAAACCGATTCTGTAGATTCTGCATATTTTAACACTATATTTTTATAATATTTTTATTATATTATGTGCCATGTTCTTTCAGGGTGTTAGTGATCATGGTTCTCCATAACTTCCATCTTTGCTCTCAGTATGTTTTGAGCCCATCTTAAATTTTTTTTTTTTTTTGCCATCCATGCACATAATCTTGCTAATTAGCTTATTTACTGGTTCTGTTCTGCTTCTACCTCCTGGATCACACTTAGGAACACTGAGTATTGTAAACAACCTCCTATCTGAAATATGTTTTGGTTTTAAATGACACACACAGAGTTGATAAGCCATATGAAAAAAAAAAAACAGTCTATATTGCCGATGCAAAATTCATTTCACTTTTTACTGTCACACCAGTGAACAGATTTTTTTTTCTGCTGTTCAAATAGAATGTCAGGTTAAACAAAAAATAAAACTTATTTTCTGTTACATGTTTATAAATATCTTGTATATATCTGTATTTATTATACACTAATAGGGCTTCCTGCCATTGCCCATGCATTATATCAGAATAAAACCTGTAAATAAAAAAAATTCATGATGAATATTTTTCTTTACAAATACAATGAAATTTTTTGTTACTATTGAATTAAAAATATTCCCCATGTATTATATCAAAATCACACCACTAATCGAAGATGCCAGTAAAATGTTAATGTTTCCCTATGGATCATGCTCTTCAAAAACAAAAATCCTTATAATTAGCAAATTATAATAAAACATTAATGTTTCCCTATGGATCATGCTCTTCAAAAACAAAAATCCTTATAATTAGCAAATTATAATAAAACGTTAATGTTTCCCTATGGATCATGCTCTTCAAAAACAAAAATCCTTATTATTAGCAAATTATAATAAAATTTAATGTTTCCTTATGGATCATGCTCTTTAAAAAAACAAAACAAAAAAACCTCATAATCAGCAAATTATAATAAACATTATTTATTATGAACATGATGAATATATGTAATGATGATAAAAATCACACATCAGTTGTCATGCTAGATAAGATGACTGTTGACCTGAAGAAAGCTTTGAGTGCCATCATCTTACTGTCAGTTTTTATGCTGCTATTTTCTGCACTTAATTGGAAACGAGAACATTTTACTGCCAGTTTCAAAGTTTTCTTTGTTGCAAAATCTTATATGAATTTGCATTTATTTTTGCTTATCTTATTTTTAAATAATTACTCAGTTAAAATATTGAAAAAAAATCTAAAAAATTTAAGTTTTGTTTTTTTAAAGAAAAATATAATATCTAAACTTATTTATAAATGGAACTTTGTGTGTGTGTGTATCCGTTATCTATAGACTCCAAAACGGCTGAACCGATTTTCTTGAAAATTTACACAGTTGTACTATGTGTCTGCGAGTGTTCTTTGCGAGGTTTTGTGTCGAGGTACCCCCGATAAATATCAAATCGATAATCGAAAATACACTTTTGAGAAGACACTTGGTGGTAAAGTACCTACAGTAGATCTAGCTGTATTTTTCTGGCATGATCTCAAAGATTTAAGTGGAACTTTAGTTGTAAATATGGATGACATTCTTTTAAGAATGATCATAGTCTTTTAAGAAAAAGGATATCATCTAAATGAGAAAAATTCTTCATGTTGAAAAAGAGTCTTGTGATTCTTGCAAATATTTATCTCAGGATGGTCATTGACTAACATTAAATCAAAAGGACTACACAGGTACACTGGAGCCAATTACCATAGATAGACATAGAATAAAACATTTGCCTTTATCTTCAACAGAAATATCTGTATCTAATCTAAATCTATCTAAACTTATTTATAAATGGAACTTTGTGTGTGTGTGTATCCATTACCTATAGACTCTGAACAATTGAACCGATTTTTTTTGAAAATTTACACAGTTGTACTATAAGGGTCTGTGAGTGTTCTTAGCTAGGTTTTGTGTCGAGGTACCCCCAATAAATATTGAAAATTGATAATCGAAAAAATCGGGTTATAAAAGGAGTGATCCGATTTTAATCAAATTTGATACACTCATAGACAAAGACATAAGAAACGATATTCAGAAGTTTCAAGGTTGCAGTTTTTACAATAGTGCAGAAAATCGATTATATATATATATATATATAAAAGGCAAGATGTTTGTGTGTGTGTCTGTTTATCTGTCTGTATGTCCTTTATACAAATCCACAATTTTTATCCGATTCTCACCAAACTTCACACAAATATTCTTTAGGCTGAGTCTGAGCTCCAGGAGCATGGATTAGTTTTAAAGCTTTCATTACACCCGAGCAACGCCGGGCTATACTGCTAGTTAAAATATAAGTTACTACTATCAATACTGCAATATAAAAAAATGCAATATTTTTCTTAATTTTGCTTTCTAATTTAATAACAACAATTTTACATTAACTTTTACAAATCTTGGATTCTGGTGTATGCATTATAGTATGTACCAAAATTTGTTTTCATTTTAATTTAATAATTCTTAAACTTTAACTAAAGGTTATTTTATATTTAATATTGTTCTAATAGATAAAAAATGGATTTTTTTGCAATATTTAAGCTAATCAACCCTTCATTAAATAAAATGATTGCATGTGTATTCTAATTTTTTCATTCTCGATTTTGTTTAAATTTTTGCTACTAATTAGATTTTGTGTATATGAATAGAAAAGAAACTTTTTTATATATTTTGTGAAAAGTTTAACTTCTTTTAACTTTTGATATAGAATAATTTCTTCATTTAAATAAATTGTCCTTTATTAAACAAAAATATGGGATGTTCTAAATTTGCTCATTCCTTATTCATTTATTAACTCTAAAGAAATAATTGAATGATGCTGGATTTAAATTAGAAATGCTAAAATATCAGTACATGTTCTAAGAAATTTTCATCCACTTCCTAATATTAACTGTTAAATATGTTTTAATTATTAAATATATTCAGTTATATAAAATGCACAGAAATAAATTGTTCATCAAACCCTTGGAACATTCTGAATTAGAATATGTGTGGTTTTAAGGGTCTTAACATTGTAATCTTAGGCAGGTATATGCATACACATAGGCAAATACCTTTTTTATAGAATAAATTGCTTTTCTGTATTCATCAATTGTTATTTGCAATATTTATGAACGTTTTTCTGTCTCTTACAATCTACAAAACTATTATGATTTTTTCCAATGTATCATCTTCCTTAATTTTCAATAATATAAAATCAGTTTTTTTTATTTTCTTATAAGTACAAGCTTGTCACCGATTTAACAGGAATAGATTAAGTAATATCTGAGATCCTGGCATGAAGAATTTACATCATTCTATCAATTATATTTGGACATGTATCCTTATCTTCTTTTTTATTTTTTTTACTTCTGTTTTTGTCCTATTGCAACATTTTTTTCCATTTAGTGCTTCTATTACAATTTTTTCCCATTAAGAGCTTCCATATCTGGGACTGATAATAAAATAGAGGTTAAATTCTCTCCCACTGCATATTGCAGAGAGATTCTTTTTTTTTTTTTAAACACACATTTATTTTTTTAGTGTGTTATCTAAACACTGTTCCATTTGAGAACACATGCATATATATATATATATATATATATATATTAGTCATCCATATACAAGCCTGTTTTGCTGTATCACAGCTCATCAGTGTGGCTAGACGCATCCACTTGCTTCTGGCCGGGATCGAAACTCGACCGATTTGGTGTCAGTTGGAGTCGCTACTCCCTAAACCATTGATGCATGGAATCAGAGAAGGGAAATTTTAACGTGTTGTATATAAGCAGTGTATACACACCTCAGTCACCGAAAGAACTCAATTCATTTCTGAAGAGTCATGCATATAGCAGAAGTGGAAACTGTTTTTAAAATTTTCTTCTCCAGAGAGCTCAATCATAATGAGAGCATAATATATATATATATATATATATACACACACACACGGGTATGTATGTGTGTGCATGCTGAAGGGCACTTTTTTTTTTTTTTAAACTTTTGAAAAATCTAGGTTAGTAGATGAAAATTATTCTGTTTACATTATTTGCATATCGACTATTGTCTTCATCTTTGTTGCTACAATCACAGTGTTTTGGCCATTGTTCCTATGGGACTCAATCAGATGCTTGTCAATCCAGGGAATTTGAAACTGAAGCCATTCATTTAATTTTTAAAAGTACTGTTTTCATTCTGCTGATGATATAAAGGGATGTCTCACCTAGTTGTTGTTTTGTAGGGCTCACTTTAATATTTCACATATTAGTCAGTTAGGTGCCATATGTGATACATGCTTGGGCAATCATGTCTATTTTAAGATATGACTGACTGGGCAGAAGATTTTCTTGCAGTAGGTTAGCATTACATTTTGCAGTAGACTGGTTGCTAACCATGGCTGTAGAACCCGATTTGTCTTACTACTTAAAACATAGTTGGAGGAGGAAGTGGTGGAATAGTACCATTTTCCAAGGGTATTTGTGTGTAAGCAAATACAACAAATTGAACTGGAATTTGAACTTGGCTCTCCAATTTCTCTTTCTGAGCTGACAGTTCACATACACTACTGGCCATAATTATTAGGCCACTCCAGTTTTTAAAAAAAAAAAAATGTATTTCATACTATTTTTAGTATTTATTGCCAAGTAGATAATTCTAAATGAAAATAGAATGGTTCTTTTGTTATTATTACTTTGCAAAAATTTTACAAGGCAGCCAGGAAGCAAAGGCTTCCTGGCCAGCCAATAAGAAGAGGAGACTAGCATGGGGAAGAGAGCACAAAAACTGGACATCAGAACATTTCATTTGATGAAGATGTTATTGTGCAGTATTAACAAAGAACAATTCTTTCATTTAGAATTATCTACTTGGCAATAAATACTAAAAATAGTATGAAATATATCATTAAAAAAAAAAACTGGGGTGGCCAATTAATTATGGCCAGTAGTGTATATATCCCAGAAATTCAGGCAGAAAATTATACTGTCAAAAAAAGATGTTAATTCACTTAATATAGCTTATACAATAATAAGAAATAATATTGGATTAGAAATCAAAATCTGTTAGTTCTGTAGACATTACTTTGTTTACATTTTGGATATTAAAATAAATGTAGTAGATATGCACTTTGAAAAATGAAAGATTTGCTTACCTTCATGAGGGTAATTGGATCTTGCTTTCACCATGGCAACCTTCATGGCTGAGTGATCTAAAAAGCATGTCAGCCTACATGGTGGTTTCACCTATATAAGAGGGAAACATAGGTATCCTCTTCTACTCTAACAGGTTCCTTTCTTGAACGTCTTATTTGTGGAACTCGCTTCCATTTGCTTGCTACAATCTCCAAAAATTTAAATGCAACATCAGTTGCTATCATTTATCAACTTATCTCATCCATCTTTTTAAAATTTCCTGTAACTTTTTTTTATCCTTTCACTGTAACCCTTTGTGCACCAGTGATATTTCTGCCTTGATTGGGGTCAAATGATTCTTTTAAAAAATCAAAATATATGGCAATAAGATATTTGAAGATCTGTCTGGAGATGAACCAGTGATTTTTAATATTAATGAAAGAGTAACATATTTGGGTCATGACTGCCTTAGTCTTCTACAAATTACTTTGCTAGGATGATCAAATTTATTACTGCATCCATTTGTTTTTTAATTAGTCTGCTAACTGCTCTCTGGGATGACCATCATCTACCCCATCATGATATTATTTTTGACCAGGTCTGTAATCTGCTTCTTTTTCCTTTGAGTTTGGTTTTACAAGAAGCTAAATTTAGTTTGTAGAAGTGGGGCTTACAAATCTGGGAGATTTGATCTTTTGCCAAAATCCCTGTAGTACAAGATGTGAAGATTTGGACAGTTAAGATAGCAGGTTACTCCCATGTGGCTTTGTCAGTTTCATCAATAAGTTGTTAGGTGGGAGTGTTAAGCAGCTTTAAAAATATGACACTTCCTGTTTATTTCCTCTTTTTCTTTCTAGTATATGGTAGAAGTGACAATGCCCACAGGGACCTTGTGACTGAACTTTTTCACACCTGTGCACATAACTTCTAATTTCCTATGTTTTCTTTCTTTTACAAGTATACCTGTGTATTTTCTCTTTTATTACTCAGTAATATAGAAACACACAAAATCTTGCCTTGTCAAAATTTATTTCATTTTCTTACACCTTCTTAAATAAGGATGACCCCACTAGATTTTATTTGCCCATAGTCTAACTAAAACCATTGCTACAACAAGATATTGCAAATGGCAGTAAAACTGAA
This sequence comes from Ascarosepion bandense, assembly GCA_037127315.1. Lineage (NCBI taxonomy): Eukaryota > Metazoa > Mollusca > Cephalopoda > Sepiida > Sepiidae > Ascarosepion > Ascarosepion bandense. The sequence goes on from JBBBDQ010001448.1 coordinate 1,211,908, forward strand.
ATCTTTAAATCATTTTTATAACTCTCACACTGTCAATTGCCTATTTCCTTTGATTATTACTCTTTCAAGACATGGGCCCACTTAAAACATTGATTCTTGTCCTATCACCTAAGGTAACCAGTGTTGAGCTCAGTCAGTACTTAGCTGGGGGCTACTTGGGAACATTAGGTCAGTCAGTTTAGGTGCCGTACGTGATACACGCCTGGGCGATCATGTCTCTAAAGAGACATGACTGACTGGGCACATTAGGTACTGTAAGGAAAAATGTTTTGGTTTTAAATAACTTACAAAGAATTGGTAAGCCATAAAAAAAAAACAAATCAGTCAAGATATGCATCATTTCACATTGTCCCAGTAGCATTTGTAGAATGGCCTGACATAAAAATGTCTTATTATGACAAGGGGTTACTCAAAAGTTTTGATTGATTAGACTTTATAAAATTTTTTATCAATTAACCAAATATTAAATTTTTTGAAGAATGTTTTAGCTAGGTCCAGAAATTTTCAGCATCCCATATATTTATTACTGACAATTGACAAGTCCTTTCAAATATCAAGCACCTTTCTCAGTATCTTTGCTGACTCCACCAGCACTATCACAATCTTTATTTTCTAACTCGTCCAGTGTCAATAGATGTGTTTTTAGCAAAGTTCCAGATGCACCTGCTGTTATGGACATGATCCTAACCTTTGTATTTCCTATCTTTTTCAGCTCCTGAGTAAGGTCTTGGTATTTCTCTACTTTCACACACTTTGTGATATTTGCTCTGTTGTTTGCTGGCAGAGTCATGTACACAATCTAGCAGGTTCTTTTTTTTTTTTGTTTCCTATTCACAATAATGATATTTTAAAAACTGTATCCTGCTAGCATGTGTTTAAAAATAAAGTGACATGTTTCTTTAACTTTCTCATGACTGTCACAGGTTTTTATCTTCTCTTCTTTGTAGTTCAACCATCTATGTAGCATTTCTGCTTGTTTCTTCTTTAGTTACTTAATTTCTCTATCCTTTTCACACTTACTCTCTACAGGAGCGTTTCTTTCCCCTCTATCTTTTTACTCTCCTCAGACTTTATCTCACCTTTGCCAAATGGAAGGGTAGTAAAGAATGAGAGAGTAGGAGGAGAGAACCCATAGCATTATCATAGCAGCAGCAGCTTAAGCTGGTGATTGTAGAGTAATTGTTTGTGTGTATATGTGTGTGTACTGTACAATAGAGTAAAACTAGGTAGGTTTGTTGTCATATCCCCATGATCTAATAATGAAATTTCTGGCCTCTACACCCTTGGCCATTACTCAGTTGGTCTTTTCTGTTTACAGTGAACACAGGAGCCATGATTTTTCAGTAAAAAAAACAAAACAAAACATTTTCTCTTTCAAAATCTCTCAAAAAATATCGTACAGTATTTTGGTTATGGTCTGTGCATACGCTGCTTAATATAAGATTACAGTAAAGTAGCTTCTATGGACATTACTTTTATAGATATTTTAATAAAATTACACTCTGTGTTATCATTATTTTATTATCCAATACCTTTATGTTTAAAGATGTTACTATCGTTTGTAGTATGACAAGTAAAATATTTCCAGAAAATCATAATTATCCTTCCGTGGAAATTCCATGGGTTCCGCTAGTTTGTATTATTTCAATTTGTATCCTCTTCCTTGTCTCATGTTACATCCAGTTTTCATCAAGTGTTGACCACTAATTTGTCATAGGATAATAGCTTGACTGTGAATGTCAAATTGAAATGACTTCCATTTTCTGTATTTAGATAATTAAGTAACACATTGCACCTTCTTGGTCTGTTTTCCACTGACATGATTTGGAGTGTATTAGTCATTTGTTAGGTTTGTTGTTAGGAAAGTTGGTTCCCTGTGTCAGGTCAGACAATTTTTCTTGCCAGTATCTATTCTGCACATTTATAAGTGTACCATTTGCATTGAATATTGTTGCTTGCATATTGTTTGGTATTTCTATGTATATAAAGATTCTTGACTAAATCACAAAAAGTATCTGTGATGATATCAGTCCTGACCTAGTATCTCAATTTCAGTCTTTTTTCCACCACCATAGTGTAACTTCGGAGTGTCTTTTCTATAAATATTTTTTATGACATTTGTTCAGAGGAGCCTTTTTCTTTTCATAAATTCAAGTGTAGTACTTGATTGGCAGTTAGGTCTCATCATTTTACTGTTTAGATTTATAGATCTAAGTTCACTAAAATTTCTTTTCTCATACTTGTTTGGGAAAATCACTTCCAGGTTTTTTCTTGATCTTCAAAATTTTATATGCAACATCAATTATCATCTTCTGTCTCCCTGACCCTGTTCTTTTGTTGTTTGTTCTACTCAATAACGTTTTTTCAGTTTCCTTCATTATTGGTAACTTTTTTGCATCTTAGAGACTTTATTGCCTTGCATTGGAGGAAATTTAAAAAGAATTGAAATTGATTTAATCATTCTATTTAGCTGCCTATGGAATAGTTTGATTGCTTTTTAATGGATATTTTGTTTTGTTTCTTTGGCAGATTCATTTGCATCTAAACAATTTCAAATTGGCTGCACAATCCTTGGAATTTGGACTCAGTCATAATTTCCAAGTAAGTAACACATCATCTCTTTTAGCACTTTGATTCTTCTACTCCCTTTAAAAGTAAAACAAGGAGTATCTTTTGATATATATATATATATATATATATATATATATATATATATATATATATCAGCATGCAGTGTGGGTATAGAAGAATCCAAAGGAGTATCCTTTGCATACAGTGGTAGGATAACTCTCTAAGAGAACTCTAAACATATATGCGCTATATGTACTTACATATATACACACACACACATACATACAAATGAAGAAGAATGAAAAATAAAATTGCAATGTTCATAACATTAATTCAAAACAGTGCTCAATATAAAAATTGAGCAATGAATATTTATTAATTATGTGAGAACATGTGAAAAACTACTACAAAATTGTACATTTTGTTTCGATATTGAAAAATCAATGTCTCATCAGGTAATTAACAATGATGGCAATAAACGTTTTTATTTCAATTTTCTTTTTTGATTATATGAAAACAACATTTCACTTTATATTTGAAAAGATTTCTTGTACAAGGTAAAAAGATTTAATAAATAAAAAAGAAAGAAAAAGAGAAGAAAGTAAGATGAGAAGTCACAAAAAAGAAAATGAAAAGGAAAGATATAGAATAGAAATAGTTTTTCACATATTCTCACGTAATAATTAATACTATATAAAAGACATCACTCAAATAAATCCTGGACCTAAGTAATAAAACAACAACCTTTAGGTAAAATTTGACTTTATTCATCAAAATAGTTTTCTTCTAGAGTGATACACTGATTCTAATGCTTCTCTAATAATTCGTTGTAGAAGGATTTATATTTGGTTTCAAAGTACGCCACAGTTTCCGATATCAGTACTTCATTGGAGCCAAATCTCTTTCTCTGGAGCATTTTTTTTGGAGGTCTGCAAACAGCTAGTAGTCGTTGGAGGCCAGATCTGGAGAATAGTGGATGCTAAGCAGTTCAAAGTGCAATTCATGTAGTTTTGATATAATTGCAATCAACTTGTGACACTTTTTCTTCTTCATTTGTGGCCGTTTTTTGGCGATGTCTTCTTTCAAATGCATCATTAATACTATATAATATTTGCTATTAATGGTTTTTTCTTTCTTAAGGTAATCAATGAACAAAATACTTTGGGCATCCTAAAATATGGAGGTTAAAACCTTTCCTGCTGATGTTTGTGTCTTTGGTCACTTTGGACAGCTTTCATATACTGCTGTCTACTCAGCTGACTGCCGATTTGACTCCGGAGTGAAGTGGTGGATCCATGTTTCATCCATTGTCACATATTTATGCAAAAACTACTTGTTGCAAACAACTCTGAATTGTTGACGCTCTGTTGTTTTTGATCGACTGTGAGCAAACATGGCGCCCACTTTGAACACAGCTTTCTCAATGACAAATATTCATGCAAAATGGTGAATACATTGCCATCTGATATGTTCACCCCCTTCTGCTATCTCACGCAATTTCAATTTATGATCAGCTAAAATAAGTTTGTGAATTTTTTTGGTGTTTTCCAGGACAACTGCCAATTTTGGGCAACTTGGGTGTTCACCATCAATTATTGTGCCTGTATAACTGTGTTTAAAGCTAGTATATCACTTCTTAACTGTTATTTCCGATGGAGCAGTCAGAATAACACTTATCAAACCATTGCTTTGCTTGAACAGTATTTTTTCCCATCAAAAAGCAATGCTTTATAAACACATGAAATTCAGATTTTTTCATTGTATTGAAAACTTGCAATAGTAAGATTCACTTAAATAACTAATTTGTAAACTAATAGTCTGATTGGGCCCAAATTTTGTCACGTGCCATTTGAAGGGTAGTACTTCATAAAAATAATGAATTTTTTTATTAGTGGTGTCATCTATATGTCAGACTTGGGGTTTATTGAGTGATGTGTTAATATCATTGCTGTAGATTGTTTTTTTTTTTTCAATCACTGACTTCTTCTGCAGGTTCGAGAACATCCTGTCTACCACTTGATTCGAGCACAAATACAGAAAAAACAAAATGAACTTACTGATGCCATCCAGACACTTCAATATGCTATGGGACTCCCTGGGATGAAAGCATCAAGTTGGTACCTTGTTTTTTATATTCTTTTTTATCATTTCAAGGCCCTTCACAGCCAAAATAACTTTTTTCATTTCCTTTTGCAATGTCCCCACATAATGCTTTTATTAAAATCATTTTCTGTTCCATAAAATAATAAAGTAAATATACTACAAGATGGTGCTGAAAAATTCTTAACTCTTACAAGAAGGGATTCAAAACAATGCTAGTGTTTTTTGTTTGTTGAGATTTATGGAAGTTAGTCTGATAACTTTTCAGTGGCATCCATATATGAGAGTTTGTAATACAATATTATTGCAGTAAGCTTTTTTATTATTAACTGTTTCCCCTCAACAAGGTGACAATACTAGTGGAATAGACAGAGCAACAGAGAGTGAAAGGGAATGAGAAAACTTCAGAAGGAACTGGAAATTCAATTCAATCTTATATATATTTATATATATATATATAGAGAGAGAGAGAGGGTAGGTATGGATGGAATAAAATAGTAAAAAGAAACACTATTCTTAGAGTACTCAATACAAAGTAGAGCAAATAATATTTATTTAGAATTTATACAATAAATATGTTAAAATATTATTACAAAAGTAACCATTTTGTTTCAACCCTATGAAGTGATGATGTTTATTTCAAGTTAAAGAGTTTTAAAATGTTCAAAAGTAGCCCATCCACCTTAATCTAAGAGGATTTGTTATATAGGCAGTGTGGATCAATCAAAATAAAGTAATTTCCAATTTGAAAAATATGGGAACAGACTCTAAAAACAATTTATTGGAGCATTAATATTAATGTGATTAAAATAGAGATCAGCATTATTAACTATTTTGAAGCTAATAGTTGATTAATAATGCAGCAGAATGAAGATTGTAGGTGGCAAAAAGCATAAGAGAAATCCAAAGATGAGAAGACTAAAAAATAAGAAACAGAAAGGTGAAAAGATTGGAAAAGAGAAAGCCGGAAACCACATCCTAAACAGGGAACAAGGGATGAGCCTCTACACCTGTACAATAGACGTGGGTGGAGTGTGAACCAGGCGGTAGTTTAGTCTATCTACTCCAATTGAAAAAAAAATAAAAAGAAAAAATAAGAAAAGTGAAAAGATTGGAAAAGAGAAAGCCGGAATCTTTTCACTTTTCTTTTTCTTATTTTTAATTTTTATTTATTTATTTTTTCACCTAAAATTCCTGAGGCATGCAATGAGGAAGGAGGGCTTGGAGAACCTGTTACTAACAGGCCAGATAGAGGGAAAAAGAGACAGAGGAAAGCAGCGGATAACATTTGAAGGACCTGATCAGGTGGATGACGAAACAAGGGTTGCATGGTGCAACAGGAGGAATCGTGCTAAGAGCCACCAGGGACAGGGAGACATGGAAGGCCATGATCGTCTACGTCCTGAAAAGACATGGCACATAAAAAAGAAGAAAGAAGAAGATGGCAAGAAAGCAGACGAGAGATCCAAAGATGAGAAGACTTTAGTGAGGAGCAAGGACAATAAAAGAACATGGCCCCAGGAAGACAGAATATGGCAATTAATGTTACATTAAAATTTTTGAAGATTGTAGATGGCAGAAAAGCAGACGGGAGATCCAAAGATGAGAAGACTTTAGTTAGGAGAAAAAAAATAAAAGAACATGGCCCCAGGAAGACAGAATATGGCAATTGATGTTGCATTAAAAGTTTTGAAGATTGTAGGTGGTATGGAGGCAGAAAATTGAAATGAAGTTTCACTGGTGGGAAGTACAAGAAAAAACTGTTTGAGTAGAAGTGGCAGCTGCATCTAGCTAGTTTAACATATATTAATAAAGTTTTCAGTTTGGAATAGTTTTATATAAATCATTTATATCATGCCAGTTTAGTCTGAGAATATCTATCCTAATTAATATGTGTAATATGTAAATGTGTGTTTTTTTTTGTTGTTTTTTTTTTTTTTTTTTAGGTATATCAGGTCTTCTTATGCAAACAAAATGCCATATAAATTTTTTAATCTAAACTTATTTATAAATGGAACTTTATCTCTGTATGTGTGTCTGTTACTGATAGACTCTGAAATGGCTGAACTGATTTTCTTGAAAATTTACACAGTTTCACTATAAGCTTCTCCAAGTGTTCTTAGCTAGGTTTTGATATCGATAGCAGCAAATCAAATTTTGACTTACATTCATTCATTTTTCTTTCAGTCTATGGTTTTGCTTTAACTGGAAACAACTATTGCTTTTTAGTCTTTCGTGCCAACGTCCAAAGAGTCTGAGCTCCAGGACCATGGATTAGTTTTGAAGCTTTCATTACACCTGAGCAACACCGGGCTATAATGCTAGTTTATTAATAAATCCAAAGACTACAAAACCATATTTGGTTAACACAGTACAGTATTCCATCAAAATTACTAAAGTTACATTTTATTGTTTTACATTTTGACATTTTATGGCCTTCATCTGTCTTTCTTTCATTGATTTTTGTTATATCTCATAAACGATATCACATAAATGATATAAACAACAAAGTAATTTCTAAGTGGGAAAGGTGTACACACTACATAAGAGGTAAGCAAATAACAGAGTTTATTATACGGAAAAGCACAAGTAACAAATCATAAAATGGTAAGTCAAGACGTAATGGGAGCGGAAGTCGAATCGTCTCATACTTCCTGACTTTGATACTTCTTAATCTCTTTGGCAAATCAACTGTCGGGGGTGATAGGATATTCTATTATAACAGTTTTATTAACATTTCTGTGACTTTGCATTTAACTATTTTTGTATCAGTTTTTATTGCTTTCTAGGTGTCTTCTTTGCATACTGTTTTTTATTCTCATAGACATCTTTTAACGATGGAGCACAAATGTTCTTTTGAATTAGAATTTTAATAACCAGGACACCATTCAAAATGTATCTTATTTGAGAACTTAGAATAATTTTCTGCACTTGATATCATCATCATCTACATTAAAAAGAGCTCTAACTATATTATCTTTAAGCCAGTGGTTCCTAAACTTTTTTTTTTCTGGGACACTTTTTCTGAATTAAAATTTGCACATGCTTCAACAAATTTTATGAGATAAGAAGTATATTAAAAAAAAAAAAGAAGAAAAAAAAAGATAACTATTGATTTGAAGTCAGAACATTATCATTGATAACTCTCTCCTCCAATTTGAAAACCCCTAGTTATTATATTTTTCATACTTGATATAATGAAAATATATCAATGATAAAGTTGGTCAATAATTATTTACCGCTATTTATACTGACACTCATGCATACAATTAGAAGTAATCTATAATAATGTTTTAAATTTTGAAATCATATTTATTTTTTGCATATAGATTTTTTTAAACTGTTTCTAAATCTTTGTCTTTCAATCGTTCCACCTCACCTGCTATTCTTTTCTGCTCCCCACAATTTTGGAACCACTGCCTTAAGCATTACTCTACATTCCCAGAGTTGTATACTAAGTTGTGTTGGTTGGTTACTTCCACGAAGAACCTAAGCTCTGCCTAAAGCATCATGTGCATACAATGTAACTCTCTTCATCAGTTCTGGGTATGATGGTAAACTGCATCCCGCAACAAGGCCTCTAATTGGGAGGATGTGAGGAGCATGGAACCACCTCTTAATTGCTGTTGTTCCCAGGTCCACCCTGACCTGGGGCGGTAACACCTGTTAGGGTCCCAGCTATGGGCAAATACCTAACCCCCAAACTGGAGCAAAAACACTTTGAAAGTAAAAAAAAAAAAAAATTATGAAAGTCTGATTAAATGAACCTTCTCACTATAACCAAACCTAAAAAAATATTCCTTAAAGCCCCACCTTTTTGGCATTAAATAACCCACAGAGGTTGATATGCCATTAAATAAAATTCAAACTCTTTATTCATCATGAAAATCACTGTTGAGAAATCAGTTTTAATGTACTTCTTTTGACTTGCACATTTCACTATGTGATTACTTAAGTGGTAGTTTGCTGGCTTTCATGTGATTAGCCAATGCTCTTAATATTCTATATCTTTTTCTTTACTGTTTACATTTATAGTGTTCACTAGCTTCAAATAATTTCTTGCCGGACAATTCACATTTCTTGCTTATATATGGCAGCTTGACTTCAGTCACTTTCTCACCGATGGGATGTGTCTTCCTCCTGTCTTTTCTACAAATATTTTCACAGCTTCTGCTCTGATGAGCTTAGCTCCCTGCTGCCCTTTCTACATGAATTTACTTGAGCTACTAGACTGGCAATTAGGTCCCACGTTTTTACAGTCAAAACAATCAAATGTAACTCTTACTTTTACTCTATCAGTTTCTTTTCTTGCACTTCCTGCCTTTGAAACTCCCTTCCATAATCTCCAAGAATTTAAATGCAGCATCAATTGCCATCTTTTATCCCCTTGGTTCCCATCTGTCTGTTATCCTTTCCCTGACACCCCCTGTATCTTGTTCCTCTTTTTTTTTTTTGCTCTTCTCTCTTGTAACTCCTTGCAGTATTGCCTTGATTGGGGTGAAATGATTGAGAAAAGAAAAAATTGTTTTCAATTTTTCTCATGCTTTCTTGAAGATGTTTTTTTTTCTTTGGCAATGTTTTCAAATTCTTTCTGAATTATTCTTTGATCTGTTCCCATCACTTTACAATATCTCATTTCTATTTTGATGTTACATCTTTCTTAACATCATGCCTATCTGAAATTAAAAATATAATATTAACTATAGTATTCAAGTCCAATCATCTTTCTTAATTCTTTTAAGCAGTATGGCAGGGTTAGCAGCTTGATTATGTTATTTTTTCTTAGATTTTTATCCATTTTTGTTGCTGCTGTTGAAAATCTTCAAGTGACATCATTTCTCTATTTTATGCAGTTCATTGTTTGTGATTCCGTGGTGCCAGTCTACAAGGTTCAAAGAAGTGTGGTCTTCACCATGACCAGGCTTTACTTGCTGAAAGCCATTTTCAACTGTTTATCTGATAAGGCAATTATATACAGCTGGCAGTTTAAATATTTCTGAATGGGTTTGGTGCTACACATGACTTTCATATCTGATGAGAATATTTAAGAATATGACAGGTTAATGTTTTGTTTTTGCAGCATGTTTTTAATCATCTGAGAAAACCCTATTTGCCTTCCGTCAGCATGGCTGATGCTAACCTCCAGGAGAGTGACTCATTTTACCTTTTTGGGGTAACATTTTTTGATAACATGAAGTGGAAAGATTACATTTTATCAATTGATAGGTCTGCTGTCAGGAAAGTCAGTTCACTGTGTAATGCAAAACAATGTTTCTAGCCAGCATACACCGTATTGAATGCAGTGTATGCATTGAATTTTGTTATCACATCTTGTCTGGTGCTTCTGCTATGTATTTAGAAATTCTTGATAAAATATTTTAAAAAATCTGCAATGTTATTGGTTATGACTTGGCACATTGGTTTCAGTCACTTTCCTGCCACCATAACATATCTCCCTATGCATTTTCTATAAATATTTTCATGTTAATTGTTCTAATGAGCTTTCCTCTTTGGTACTTAGACTTTACGAATTTAAGTGCAATACTAGATTGGCAGTTAGGTCTTATAATTTTGCAGTTTAAGTGGCTAGATGTAATCGTAGGTTCTATACTCACAGTTTCTTCTGTTGCTCTTTTCTCTTGTGGAACTCTTTCGGCTGATTGCTCTAGTTTACTTTGATCTTAAATTTAAATGCAATATCAATTGTCATCTTCTGTCTTCTTAATTCCTGTTCTGTTATTGTTTTCGCTCCTTAATGTTGTTTTTTTTTTTTCACATATCCTTTCATAACTGAAAATCTCTTACATCTTAGTGGCTTTATTGTCCTACTTGGGGGTGAAATGACAAACAAAAATTTGTTGTTGGGTGAAACTACGTCTGGTACAGCCTTATTCTATATTTGATTTCTTTATTTCCTATACTAAATTTGTCATAACTGATTTATACACCGAGGTATAATATAAATAATGATACCTCTTCATCCCGAAAAATCATACAGAAATTAGTAAATAATTTATTGTACATACTTCTTATTAAAACTGATATTATAAACTGAAATTTATATGGACTATTTAGCATATAACGGTCCATAATAGTTTACCAAACACCAGCTGACTAATGCCAATTTTATACTGGATTGTTATAATTTTCATGATTGGCACCTGAGCAAGTTTACATCTGCTGTCTTTAAACAGAGATAAAATTACTTACCCTCCTCTGAATCTAATTTTAAACAGATATTTTTGCATTTATATCCACATACTGTTTGAATATTGGTGTATTTTTATGATTAAGTTTCACATTTCATATTTTCTAAAGATATAAAAGTTTTGAAGTCTTATACCTGGCTTACAACCAGTTCCCCAAATTAAAAAAAAAAAAAATCAATATACATTCCAAATAGTAGCATGGCTCTTTGAATTAAAAAAAACAAAATGCTAGCGCAGCTTCTATCAATAAATTTTATAAACATTCTTATCTATCATGGCATATATATATATATATATATATATATATATATATATTACGGAAATTAAAGAAGATTAACAAAACTGGTTATAAACAACCAACAATTTGAAATGATTTGTTTGAACGTTATTTTTGATCGATACTCATATTTAAGTAGATATTCTGTTTATAATCAAACAGTATTATATATTTATTTCTATGGGCCTGATTATTTATGATAAACATTTGTTACAAAAATGTGTGTCATTCAACAGGATTTGTACCTGCGACCCCTATCTACATAGGGGAAGCCACCATGTGATCGCTGTATTTTAGACCTTTTGACCATGAATGACAATCACTCTAAACAAAGTCAAATTAAGCCTATAATATATGTTATGAGGATGCATTTATATATAAAATAATATTAATGTCTAAAACATTGTAGTAAAGAATTCATTTGAGTCCTACTTGTTATTACAAAAAAGTTTTAATTCATGAAATAGAATGCTTGGAAGATGCTAAAATGTCAGAAAATTCAAGTAAAATCTAGAGAATTCTAAAGGATTCTAGAATATGCAAATCAGATGTTAACCCCTATAAAAATAGGTTTTGGGAAGAGAATAGTCAGTTGTTAACAGGATTTGCTGACATTATCAAATCTGGCCTGATTCATGGTTCTGTGCATCCAGCTGAAAGAATCTGTAAGAAAAGTTCCGATCAACTAAAACCTGAAAGAGAACCTCATGGAACTATATGGGTAAATAGATATGTTTGACTTTTTTATTGACCAAACTAATAATTTTATATACACATTTGAGGATTTCCAAAAGGTACAGCACTTAAACTTCTTTGCTATCTTAACTGGGTAAAAATATTTGACACCTTCCTTCTCCTTCGTAACACTTCACCTGCCTGTAGTAAACACTGTTTTTTTTTTTTTTTTTTTTTTTTTTTTTTTTAATGCAAAAATTGTAAATTTTGTATATATATCATTTTGTGTTTATCGTGAAGTAAATATTTGTATGTGATTTAACTCTGAGTTTTGGTCAATCATTTTTTTCCTTTTGTTACACTTAACATGTAACACACACACACACACACATATATATAACCATGAAAACTGGGAAAAAAAATTAAATTTTATTTTACATATTTTAGAAGCAAAATTGTTTTTATTTCCTTTTCTTTCTATTTTTAGGCAAGCTTTCTGTCAGGGAAAAGATTCATGTCAGTGTAAATGATCGAGTATCTGTGTTTTTGGAATTGGCTGATACACACAGACTTCTAGGACAACAGGTAACATGTCTTGTATTATCAGTAACAATACAACAATCTCTTAAAGATAACACAAGGAAACACATATTTCATTGAATGAGAACTAATTCTAGGCAATTTTGATATGGTGAACACATTTCAACTTGGTTTGGCTCTATTAAATCTTGTTCCTTGTCAACAGCCTATATGCCATTTTCCAGAATTTTCAAATTAGCACTAAAAATTAAGTCTTGAATAAATTTTTTTCAAGTTTAATGAATACAAACAGTTCAAACTACAGAAAAAGTAGATAACAATAGAAATGACATAAAAAATTTTTTTTTTCAAAGTTTTTTACAAAGCTTATTGATGTGGAAGTATAAAATTTATGCATAAAACAAAAGTAATGAGGTTTTAATTAATTGGTTTTAATTAATTGGTTTTGCATTTGAACTTTCTCATGCTTGATGACATATTGCTTGATTGTTCTGCCAATTTGTAAAGCTATTTCTTCTTCTATATGCTGTGTCCCTTCAGAACATAGGTGGTCATGGCCTTCCACATCTTCCTATCCCTTGTATCTCTTAACACCCCTCCTCTTGTTACGCCTCCCAAACCCTGCTCTGTCATCAATTTGCTCAAGCCCATCATGTATGCCATGCATTACTTTCTTTTGTCTCTCTTTCACTTTGTCCTGTGAGTATCAGATTCTCTAAACCCTCTTTCCTCATTACAAGTCCCAGAAACTTCAGCTGTCTTTTCCTGATGTTAAGTATATTTCCTTTTTAAGTATATTTTCTTTTTCAAAACTGCATTGTTGCTCAAATGTTTGGTCCATGGTATCCTCAGCATCCTTCTGTAGAACTATACTTCAATTGCCTCAAGTCTCTCCTTCATCTTTGATGATATTGTCCAGCAGTCACTGCCATATTGAAGGGCAAACATCACATAACAATCCAGTACTCTCTTTGTTTTCAACAAAATTTTCATATCTCTCAATACACCGTTTAGCTTTTTGAATGCATTCTTGGCCATGATCTTTAGTGTCACACTTTCTGTCCTCTGTCAGAATATTTCCCCTTTGAAACCATTAATGTTTTAGAATGCAGTGGAGGTTTTGGGTATTGTTTTGGTGATTCACTTGCATCTAACCACTGGCCTACTCTGTTACTGCTGTCAAAGTGTATCCATTTCTCATCGCATGTAATGACTCAATGCAAAAATAGTTCTTTCTTAACAGTTTGTATTTATACAATAAGATTACTCAACATTGTTTCATTGTAATCATTTTCATTGTACTTATGAGTAATAGTATATTGTAAGAAAAATTATCTGGAGAAAAAAAAATAGTCAGGAATAAGTAAAGATGTTTGCATATACTAAGGAGGCTACTTTATTAGATGACCAGATCAACAGTCAACCAAAAAATGCATCATTTCATGTGTGACAACTTAATTCATATAAGACACAATAACTGGTTCAGGTATAAAGACAGACTAAAGAGTAACCTTTCAGCAGTCAATGTCTTTCATACCAACTTTAAGCAAGTTGCCCTGGATAGAAATAACTTGATATATTTGTCACCAGAATGGTATCAGAAATTTTGAAATTAGTTTTATTAACTGGTTAAGAGACAAAAGACAATGGCAAAAAGCATCAGCAAATATTCCTGTGGTTATATCAAGAGATCCTCACCTATTTCAAATAGATGTATCCACTTTGACAACATATGAAGTATTAAAAATGTCAGATTAAACATAAATCCATTAGTTCTTTAGAAATTGCTTATTGGTGGAATTGAGACTTTCCTGATGCAATCAGAACTTTTCTGGGCTGGTCATGTTGCAAGGATGAGTGATGACAAAATGCCAGAATTTTCTTTTAATCATTTCACCCCAAGCAAGGCATTCCACTGCCAATATTGCGCATGAGATTACATAGGAGAAGGTGATGAGAAAGAGTGGTTAGATATAGGAAATGTCAGAAGGAAGGTGATAGACGGGTGAGGATATTGAAGATGAGGGTTGGGTAGATGGGAAGAGTGTTTGAGAGAATGGATGCGAGTTTGTGTGTTAGGTGTCTATTGACCTTACATTTAAACTCCTGGAGATTGTAGCTGTCGGGGAAGCAAGTATACAGAAGGGAATTCCACAGGCGGAAAGTGTGAGAAAAGAAGCTCTTGGAGTTGAAATTGCGGTTACATTTCATCGGTTTCACTGTAAAAGGGTGGGACCTAGTTGCTAATCTAGTATCTCATGCAAATTCGTACCTAGGGGGCACCAGTGATCTAAGTTCATCGAAGCAGAAGCCATGAAAGTATTTATAGAAGAGGCACAGGGAAGCCACATCACGCCGGTACGCACACACACACACACACACACAGTTGCCCACTATCCAGATTTTTATGAAAATACATACAAATATCAATTTTATTGATCATAATCATAACATATTAGTATATGGTGTGTGACTCCTGAGACACCATGTGTGTGTGTATGTATGTGTATATATATATATATATATATATATATATATATACAAACATTTTTAATTTTTTTTTTTTTTTTTAATGAATACTTGTATTTGAGTAGATACTCTGTTTTTGTTATAATTAAACAGTAGATTTATATATATCTACTGGCCTGAATATTTGAGAAATCTTGTTAAAAAAGAATGTGCATCCTCCAACTGGGTTTTAACCTGGATCCTCTATCATGTCTTAACCACTCAATCATGAAGGAATTTGCAGTTAAACAAAACTCAAAGTCAGCCTTATAAACACATAAATTCCTGATTTTTTTGTAATTTTCATATCCTAATGTAAACAAAGAATTTTATTTTATGAAATGTTACAAAATGAATTAACTCTGACATATTTTTGATTTATTTGTTCAAACATTATTCTTTTAAAGGATACTTGTGCTTGAGTAGATACTTTTTTTTATAATTAAACGGTATATTTTTATACTTCTACTGGCTTGAATATTCAAGAAATCTTGTTAGGAAAATATGAGTCCTTAGGCAGGATTTGAACCTGCATCTCTTAGGCCAAGGAAAAACCATCAGTTGATTTGACATGCCTTAACTGCTCAACCGTGAAGGAATTTGCAGTTAGACAAAGCTTGAATTGAGCATTATCATCATATAAATTTCTGTTTTTTTGTAATATTTATATCTGCTCTGTCTTTGTTTACATTTGGATAATGTTTTATATATATATATATGTGTGTGTGTGTGTGTGTGTTTTGAAAACATCTCTCATTTTCTTGAGTAAAATTAAAAATACAAATCAGAAGATTAACCATTTTAAAGATATCGGCATCTCTGTAAAATTGTGCCAAAAGTCTGCCCTCGCTGTTTCTCCTTGCCAGCTTATAAGTTATAGATGAATCATTTTGCTGAAAGCATATTAATTTTCAATGTTGCCTTCCCAACAGACACAGTTATGTCTTGTCTTGTTGGTGGAATGTCTTTCAAACTAATTCATGAATACAAAAATAACTCTTGGATGTCTGTTGATTAATCGCTCCATATCCAAGTTGCCATGTTGCATGAAAATTCCAAGAACAGCCTGTAGTTAATTCCATTGTTATTTTTCCTAAACTGGCGCCAAAATATGAAAGATTTTGATGAGGGTGGTATTCAGAAACAAAACAGGTTTATATTTTTAGGTCTTGTTATATTTTGGTATTGGGATTTGTATACATGCGAGGGTGATGGTATTTGAATTAAGAAATTTCAGAGCTGATTTTGAATTCCAGTCAAGTTCATTACATTCCCTTATATTCAAGTATCCTTGGGAAAGATTTTAATAATAGTGGGAATATATTTTTTTTATCTTTGCATGTGTTATATTACCAAAGAGATTTGATAGTTTAGAATTGAATAGGGTTTATAGAAGGCTTTCTAGTGAAACAGTATTAATCTTTGAATTTTACAGTAAGTAAAAATTCATGCATGAAATTCAGATTTGTACTCAAAGATGGAAAAGAAAATGTATATTTGTTATTAGTGTGTGTGTGTGCATGCATATATATATATGATGGACATGTGGTTAGAATGTTTGCTTTCTGACCATGAAGTCTGGGTTAGAATCTCACCATGGTCAATTTGTCAGGGAGGTGACTTCTTGATGTTATTGGTCTGTAGGAGGTGATCCCACCATGCAGCACTTTTGGAAAGTGCCTGAAAACCATACCACGGGATGGCCCAAGCCTTGTGAGTAAAATTGGGTAGACAGCTCTCTTTGAGGAGCTGTCAATGGTTTGGCTAGCTCAAAGTCACAAGTCATCGTGACCAAAGATTTGTGTGTCCTGGCTTTGTTCAGACTGTTGTTCATGCTAGATAAAGCACTGTTTCCCCAGAAACTGTAACTAAGGTCTGCTCAGTATAGTTGCAGTAAAAAACACAGGTGGACTCTGTGGGTGTTGAACAAACACAAATGTGCTAGAGCAGGTGACTGCAAAGGGGATTGGCTAGCTGCCTCATTAGATGGGTATCCTTGAATATGGGTGGTCAGCCATATGCATGGTGTCCATAAGTTCATGTGCACTTTAAAAAATTTATAGCTTTATTTATATTTGTGATACAAATAATTTGTAAAAAGGATTAGAAAGAAGTAAAGCTATATTTTCTAATGTTTTATTGAAATTTTATTTAAGTTTCCACATGTCCTCCATCAATAGTAATATAAAGGGTAATATGATTTTGCAGTTCACGGAAAACATTTGCCAACTGATTTACAGTAATGCCTGAAATCATATTAGTTATTTTAGCTTTCAAATCTTCTAATAAACTAGTTTTGGTTGCATACACAATTGTTTTCACACGAAAAAAATCTAATGGAGTCAAATCTGGCGAACGTGGATGCCAATAAAATGGTCCACCACTTTCGATCCATCTGTTAGGAAATTACTGATTTAGAAACTGTCTAACACAAAGAAACAAGGAGCTCCATCTTGTTGAAACACTGTATTATTGTTCAAGTTTAATTGTTCAAGGTCATTTTTTACAGATTATTTTTATCACAAACACAAGTAAATTTATAAATTTTTTTAAAGTGCACATGGACTTTATGAACACGCTGTATATTCCAGCCTGTTGGAAATCTTCTGTAGTTCCAGTCTTTTAAGAACTCAGGTGAATCATCTGACCCTTCCAACTATCAGTGTATTAGCCTTCTACCTCTCTTTGGCAAAATACTAGTGGTTATAATGTACTTTGAATTTATCATGCACAGTTCTTATAAGAATGCTCAGAGGAAGTTCTTTGAGCTGCTGTATCTTTGTAATCACCATTAGACTCATTTAGTTCCTTATGAATATTCTGCAATGTTCTTAGATTGACAGCCAAGGACTCAAAAATGTTTATATTAGAATTTCCATGCAGTACAGCATGGCATTTTTAAATTTCTGGCAGAGTGAATTTTGTCATGGTGCTCTTTTTTTCACAGATAGTGCCCAACTGACCCTACTATACTGTACTGTCAACAAACTCAAAAACAAATAATGCACATTCATGAAATTCAAAATATAAAATGGCGTTAATTTACCCATTGCACTCTCTCTCTCTCTATATATATATATATGTGTGTGTGTGTGTGTGTGTGTGAAAAGTGTATGTATATAATTATAAATATCAAAATATATATATATATATATATATATATATGCAATTTGTTATATATATTATTTATATATTATATATGCGTGGTACTTATTTGAAAGCGCTCAATATCAGTGATAGAGCTGACATATTCATATAGATATGTGTCAGTTTGTAACCCTGGGTTTCATGCTCTTGCGATCGTCAGAGTCTGACTTATCCTCATTTTGTTTGTATTACATTGGTAAGGAGGCAATTCTATTCAAGAAAGTTACTTTGTGGAACAGCTTCCCTGATCACTAGGATTTCGACCCTTTCAAGTCTTAGG
Organism: Ascarosepion bandense; assembly: GCA_037127315.1. Lineage (NCBI taxonomy): Eukaryota > Metazoa > Mollusca > Cephalopoda > Sepiida > Sepiidae > Ascarosepion > Ascarosepion bandense. Next base: position 1,230,215 of record JBBBDQ010001448.1, read on the forward strand.
TCAACCATTATCTATCCTACTTATCCTCATGATATGCCCTACTTACTTCACCTTTTATTCCTACAACACTCTCATCCAGTAACACTTTTACCATGAGTAACTCTTGGGACTTTTACTGTGTGAATAATACTTTAATGAAAAACATACTTTCCAAAATCTGATGAAATAACCAAATATATTTTTTGGGAAAGGGCTTCTTATTCAAATGAAGAACTTCACAGCACCTCCTTGTATTCTAAATTCTTTCTCTGTAATCATGAGAGCACCATGTTTATGGTAGACTTTTGGCTTCCTTTTCTTTAACAGATATCCACATTGAACTTTAATTATTCATCTGATAGACAAGGACTTTTGGGACTGATGTTAGAAGTCAGCTTCCACAGAATCAATTACTTGACATCTTTCTGCGCATTTGTCAAGATTTGCTGTGGCTGCAGAAAATTAAATTCAAAACTGATTCAAATTTTAGACAAATTACCTGGCATGAAACGAACGACATTCATTGGCTACTTTAGTTGTTAAGTTTAATTTAGCATTTATAAAATTTGTCCTCACATGACTGTCTGCGATTGTGATATCATTACTGGAAAGCCAAGTCTTTAATTATTTAGAGTTCAAACTAATTACACCCTGCTTTTGCTAATGCAATCTTTGGTTGTGATATGGCATCATTAGAAAGTGAATGTCTTTTTCTTGCTGCTTATCTCACAACTGATCAACAGTTTATAATATAGGACAAGAAAAACAAAAAGAAATCTGAATTTACTGTGCAGAATTTTGTCTCTTCTATTCAGACAGTGACCATTTAAACAATCTAAAATGTAGCCTGTCTGTGCTTTTCGAGAAATATTTTCATGCTAATTGTTTTGATAAGCTTTTTACTTTGGTACTTCAATTTCATAAATTTAAGTGCAGTGCAGTGGTGTACAGTTGAAATTGCTTGCTGTAACTAAATTTTATGTTAAGTTTCTTCTTTTGAAGTTCAGTTATGGAACTCTCTTCTGGCTTCTTGCTTTACAATCAACTTTAATTTTCAAAGATTTAAGTGCAATGTCAGTCATTATCTTAAGTCTCCTTAATTCCTGTTCTTTTATTATCATCATCATCATCTATCTTTAATGTTTTTTCTTCTACACTCAGTAATCCCATCTGTCATCATGACTTTATTGCTTTCTTTGGGGTGAAATGATTAAAAATGCCAATAAATATGTAAAAGAATTTATTTTTTAGGCTTTTTGACTAATTGATCACAGTTCATGACTCATGACTATCTGACCAAAGTTTTGTTTTATACAGGAAATTTCTAGTCTTTTTCTCCTCCCCACTCCTGTTGTTCTTTCATTTTTTTTTCAACTCGTCAATTGATCATGTTGCCATAAAATATTCTTCATGCTTGACTGACTGTAATCTTCTGATTCTTTAGTGACATAGAATTTCTTCATGTTCTGATTATTATGACTTGTATGGCTTAATATATACAAGTGGTACCAACTGGTGTCTTGTCAGGACTGTTTATTATTTTGGAAAGCAGCAGCTTGAATTTTCCAATAATTAAAAGTAAAAGCAAAACCTCAGCTGCTAATATCAGACACAAAATTAAAATTACAGTATTTATATGTAAATATGGAAGCCTAGCATTAATTACCTTGTTTTGAAGCAAGATTAATATGAGTACTGCTTTTTATACTTTTAAAAACCCAGACATGAGCTTGATGCCATGTCCATGTATGATAATCTGGTGACATTTATTTACACTAGTTATATTGTTCAGACTGTTGTCCTCATCCATCATTATTGTCATATTCACATTCCAGCCATTGTATGACCCCACACCTGTGGTCAGATCATCATCATCATCCTGCGGCCTCGGCCGAGATAGAACTCACTACACCCTTCCAGTATTCCCTATTTGTCATAGCTCCTGTAAGGTCTTCCTTGGCGATAGATGTATCTCTATGTATCCTGTCCTGGAAAGGTTGACTTACGAGATCGATTGTGAGATTATGGGTGCCTCCATAATGCAAACAATGAAACAAGTTCATTTGTGGTACGTGCACAATACCTAGCAAACTGGATACGTCTCTTTTGAACTAAGGTTGATGCTCTTGTTAGGTCTTCATATATCGTTTCTAGAGTTGGGCGGTTTCGCCATGAAAGACCAAATACTCTTCTGAGAAGATGATTATAACATCCATCTAAATGGCACTGTTGTTTTGCTGGAAGAGTCCAAGTTTCAGATCCATAGAGTAAGATTTGTTCAATAAGTGCACGAAAAACTTGGATTTCTATTTTACGATCAAGATTGGATTTTCAGATCTTATCCATTTTGTTACAAGCAATCCATGCTATGCCTTTTCTGATATCAGTCTTTTTCAGAATTCTTGATGTGTGATCCTAGATATTTGTAGTCCTTAATGCGTTTAAGGATGCTAGTTGAGAGAGTTTTAATTTCATGATTGCTGCGAATGTTAATGTGGCCAGATAGTCAACTCACAACTCCTTGGGTCAAGTCACTGGATTATTTCAAACACTTTTATCTACTAGATATTATACTTGGGGACATCAGTGAATAAATTTTTAGAACTTATAAACCTTATGTCTCAGTAACCATTTTATACCAGAGTTCATATTACAATTTTTGTTATTGATTGTTGTTTTTCTCTAGCTCTCTGTATTACTGGTTCTCATATTGTATTCATGTCTATGCTGAAGCATATCCAGAAAAACACGGAAATAGAAAAATCAATCTTCATGGACTAAAAGGGTTTGGTTTAAAATTCCAACATATATCACCTGAAGAAGGCTGGAGCATACAATGGCCGAAACATTGTGTATATGACTATAAAGATGAGAATCTATGTTGTTTTTTTCTCTAGTACTCTATTATTGGTTCCCATATTGTATTCACAGTGTATTTACACACAAGTGTAAATATTGTCTAGTCTTTTATTTGCTTTATATTTTTTTTTACTTTGTAAGCAATTATATAAGTACTTCAAACTGACCATTAGCTCCAATAAAACAAATGTCATCGATGTTTCTGCATTTCTACCAATCAGCATCAATGACAGGGTATTTGAAATAACATTTTACTTAATATCGGTAGCCTCTACCATCACAAACAATCTATTGATTGATCAGAAAATTGACAACTGGAGTGGCAGCAGTGATAACTAAATAAAGCAAGAGACCTTGTGTTCCAGGCATGTGTCCTTAGTATCCTGCTTTATATAGAAGTAAATTCTGGAAAACCACTTGGGAAATAATTTCAATGTGGCAAAGTTGCCAACACTGCGAGTTGATTTCCTAAGCATGCATCTCCTAAATCAATGTCATCATTGATGGCTTGATCATGTGTATCAAGTAAATGGCAGCTATATGCCAAAAGACTTGTATCATAAGCTGGCTATGGTAAAATGTCTAGTATGCTGCCCTACTCTACATTTCAAGAACATCTGCAAGCAGGACCTGAAATTCATAGATATTGACCCAGGGAGCTGGGAACAGTTAGCATGTGACTGCAGAGGCTGATACTTTGCTGTTCAAAAAAGCATCCTGGAGGGTTAGAAAAAGCAAATCAAACAGATGGAGGCTAGCAGATAATGCAAGAAGCAGATGGAGCAATCTTAAACTTCTGTTCTACACTACAGCTTCATCTGCAACAAGAGTCTTCCATGCAAAGATAGAACTGCTAAGCCAACTCCAGATGCTGTGCACAGCAGGTCTGAATTTCAATCAAACTGGGTGTTACCATTATCTCACAAGATAAGCGGATACTCACTATTGTTATATGAATTCTGTTGAATCATATATAACAGGTTTTTTTTGGTTTTTTTTTTTCATAGTTTGACAAATATACTGAAATGATAGCTGTTAAATAATATACAGCCTAGTCATAGCTGGATAAAATAAGTATTTGCCTATGGATGGATGTAAAGCTATAGAGGGATAGTTAATGTTTATTAAATCGGCCTTGTGTCAGACATAACTGAACTCCCTACAACTTAGGCTTAATCGCTATCATCAGAAGGTTGGAGATTGGAATGTGTGGAAAAATAAAAGTATATCTTTTGTATGTTGAAATAGAAATTTATTAATGGAAAAGAATAACATGAATTGATAGAAGTTAATGTTCAATTAATAAGTATTGAGAAGTTAAGGGTATCAAGAGTTTGTAGTAGTAACTTGCAAGAGTGAGTTTATGTGTACGTAGGCAGGAACGTATGTGTGTATGAGCGTTTATTGTTGGATAGGATTGTCTTTGAAGTTATCGTTCAGTGTGAATGGTGAAAAGGAAGGAGATGAGAGAATGATAGACAATAATAGCACTTGCTTGACGTTTGTCAAGGGATGTATTATGCTCGTCATCTAATTTCTCTGATGACAGTCAAACTTGGCCTGTCTGATATTTCATTTAGAAATTCACTTCCAGATGTGATTCTGGCCTTTCCATTGGACGACAAACATTTTGCATCAAGGTGTGAAAATTCTTGAGTTTTGTGTTTGTTAAGCAAAGTTTGTTCTCAACAGATGTATGAAGGATGGCTGAAAAGTTCATAGGCAGACCATTATATAAATGTAAGTGAACGCAGCAGTTTTGTCGGCTAAAAGACCACCTGTTGTATTCTGGTACATTTGCATGTCTTCATTAATCAACTAGTGTGACTATCTATATTTATATCTTGGCCTTTGAACACATCACGTTGAAACACCTGTTCTTTATCATAACTGAAGTTAAACAAAAACAGTCTTGGTTAGTACCTAAATGGGTGACAGTTTGGGAATACCAGATGTTGTTGCTTTGATGTACTGATGGCATAATAGATAATGGCTTTGCTATTTGGAGAGTCAAGTTTTAATTCTGGTTGGGTTTTGTTCTATTCAATTGTGTGTAAATACACCCTGAAAAATATTAATCCAATTCTTTTTCCTCTAGTTATGGGTTAATTAGTAAAACTCATATCGCTAAAACCATTATTATTTTTAAAAAAAATTGCCTACAAAATATTTAGATTTTCATATTGAATTACTGATAAAGTTTGATATGCTACTAAACAAAAAAAAAAAATTACATTTTTATCTTGGTCATCCTATGAACTTTTCAGCTGACCCTTGTAGACGACTTGGTATAGAAACCACAGCAGCATTTTGAAGCTGTGACTCTCTACTTGGAGTGTATGGGACTAGAGAGCGTGAGAGAGAAATACAGACTATAACCATTGCAGAATAAGTACCATTATGTTTTTGAAAACCATGTAAGCATAAATACACTGCTCTCGACAGAAGAACCTCTGTACAGTTGTTATTGTATCTTAATAAGCCTGCTTACATTCTGCAGATCTCTCATGGCTCTAAATCTGTCATTATCATCAAACTAGCAGTTTAGCCCGGCATTGCTCGGGTGTAATGAAAGCTTTAAAACTAATCCATCATCCTGGAGCTCAGTGTGAAGTTTGGCGAGAATCGGATAAAAATTGTGGATTTGTATAAAGGGCATACTGACAGATAAACAGACACACACACACAAACATCTTGTCTTTTGTATATATATATATATATATATATATATATATATTATTGATGTTCTGCACTATTGTAAGAACTGCAACCTTGAAACTTCTGAATATCGTTTCTTATGTCTTTGTCTATGAGTGTATCAAATTTGATTAAAATCGGACCACTCCTTCTAGAACCCGATTTTTTCGATTTTCGATATTTATCGGGGATACCTCAACACAAAACCTAGCTAAGAACACTCGCAGATGCTTATAGTACAACTGTGTAAATTTTCAAGAAAATCGGTTCAGCCGTTTCGGAGTCTATAGGTAACAGATACACACACACACAGACAAAGTTCCATTTATAAATAAGTTTAGATTTGGCAATTCAACAACTATTTGCATCATGCTTGTCAACCCCACATTTAAAATTTGCGTACGAGTTTCTCTTTCATTCAGTGCTTCTATCTTTGAATTTCTGTAATTCCCTGGCCAATTAATTGGATTTCATTAAAATATTTTGTCTTGTGGCTTTTGTAATTTTCTGTGGTCTCAAAACAGCAGAATTTGAGAAGAGGAAATGAATATTTTCCTGGCTGAAGATCCAATCTAAAAGTCAGCATCAATTTTTGTGTCACATTGTAATTTGGGAAAGGATTGTTTTAGTTATTGTTGCAATGAATCACAATTTAGAACATTCTGTCTTTCCCTTTTATGGACAATGGCTATACATGATGTTTCTTTTCTTTTTAATGTAGAATGTATGGGGACAAAGACTCATGCTCAGATAAAATAATGGTTTACTGAAAAAGACTCAGTAATAACCCTGTGTTAATCACCTTAGATTTCAAAAAATATATATTTCCCTGAAGCGTTTATACATCCCAATACAAAAATGTTTAGTGTTTTAATTATGTAAAATGTTGTACTATAAAAAAAAATGTTTAAATCCAATTTCCATTAGATTAAAACTTTAACTGAAGATATAATTGTTCATTGAAATGAAAATTATAATAAATGCAAAAACATGTTGTAAATTGTAGGTGAACAAGACAAGAATAGAGAAAGTTTTATTCATAAAAAAAACAGCCACAATATATTTCCATGAATAAAAAGATATTATCTAAACTCATAATTACAGGATTGAAAGAGTAATTATGTATGTATATATATATATATATATATTAGTCATCCACATACAAGCCTGTTTCACTGTCTGGTGTCTTCTCTGCGTCGCTATCTCTCTTTTTTTTCTCTTCTTCTCTTGATAAATTACTTGGCTTCGCTTTCTTTTTCTCCTTTGAATAAACCAAAATCAGCTTCTGCCATTTTCGTCACTATGTTTCTTTCTTCTTTCAACAAGTATGAATCAACATACAAATAATAATACAGCTTCTTTCATCTTTGTTGCTATATTTCTTTCTTTCTCGATAAACGGCACGGCTCCGTTTTCTTTCTTGTTTTAATGAATAAGGATTTATACATTCGATCTTTTTCTTATCCGGAGTTGCTTAAGATGAAATGGGCTAATTCCCAATATTTTCTCAAAATGCGTTTTTCCCTTCGTCCATCGTTTATCAGCGCTCAGCAAATATGACTTGCACTGTCAAGATTCAACCAGCAACTGACTCAAACTTTGCTTTGGGTTTCGCTTCCCATGTAGTTTACTTTTGGCATGAATTCTAACTCCTGCTGCTTCCACGATCTGCAACTGATTTCCATGTCTGGTTTATTTTCTGTCTAGACATTTGTTACTAAGAATATAGTTTCAAAAGTTATGGTCTATATTGTTAATCTGAACACATCTAATTGTTTAGATGCTTGAATTTCTTTTATAGAGTTTAAACAAAGAAGGGTCATTTCTGTCTAGACATTTGTTACTAAGGATATAGTTTCAAAAGTTATCGTCTATATTGTTAATCTGAACACATCTAATTGTTTAGATGCTTGAATTTCTTTTATAGAGTTTAAACAAAGAAGGGTCATTTCTGTCTAGACATTTGTTACTAAGGATATAGTTTCAAAAGTTATGGTCTATATTGTTAATCTGAACACATCTAATTGTTTAGATGCTTGAATTTCTTTTATAGAGTTTAAACAAAGAAGGGTCATTTCTGTCTAGACATTTGTTACTAAGGATATAGTTTCAAAAGTTATGGTCTATATTGTTAATCTGAACACATCTAATTGTTTAGATGCTTGAATTTCTTTTATAGAGTTTAAACAAAGAAGGGTCATTTCTGTCTAGACATTTGTTACTAAGGATATAGTTTCAAAAGTTATGGTCTATATTGTTAATCTGAACACATCTAATTGTTTAGATGCTTGAATTTCTTTTATAGAGTTTAAACAAAGAAGGGTCATTTCTGTCTAGACATTTGTTACTAAGGATATAGTTTAAAAGTTATTTCGTCATAAAATTGTTAATCTGAACACATCTAATTGTTTAGATGCTTGAATTTCTTTTATAGTTTAAACAAAGAAGGGTTCAATTTCGTCTGAACATTTGTTACAAGGATATAGTTTCAAAATTAATTGGTTTAGATGTTAATCTTGACAATTTCTTTTAATTGTTTAGATGGAACTTTTATGAGTTTAAACAAAGAAGGGTCATTTCTGTCTAGACATTTGTTACTAAGGATATAGTTTCAAAAGTTATGGTCTATATTGTTAATCTGAACACATCTAATTGTTTAGATGCTTGAATTTCTTTTATAGAGTTTAAACAAAGAAGGGTCAAAATGAATAAATCAAATTTAAACTTGATAAATCTAATATATGAAGCTCAAAATCTAAAAAGTGGGTCTCTCTCTCTCTCTCTCTCTCTCTATGTTAAACTGGTTTCAAATAAATGGGATTTTATCATTTCTAAGCACAAGTCTCTAGTGATTTTTTTTTTTTAATAGATCAGAATTTGTATTTGTAAAGTTTTCAAATGTAACTATTGTTGTTAATTTCCAATTTCATCTTTTGTGATATTTTTTTTACTAAATGATTGATAATTATAGTTATCAAAATAATTTTCTGTCCAGAAAGTGGTAACCACTTTGGCATTTTCATCACATCATTGAACTAAAGAGAAGTAAGCAGTGTTGCCATATTTTGAAAATTTAAAAATATATCTCATGACTTGTTTTGCGTAAAATAAACTACAGCAAAAATGTTTAAATTGATTTAATTACAAAAAATTCAATAATGGAACAGGTGTAGAGGCTCATCCCTTGTTCCCTGTTTAGGATGTGGTTTCCGGCTTTCTCTTTTCCAATCTTTTTACTTTCTTTTCTTTTTTCTTTTTTTTTTTCAATTGGAGTAGATAGACTAAACTGTCGCCCAGTTCACACTCCACCCACGTCTATTGAACAGGTGTAGAGGCTCATCCCTTGTTCCCTGTTTAGGATGTGGTTTCCGGCTTTCTTTTTTCCAATCTTTTCACTCTTACCGCCTTGCTCGGGGTGATATGATTAAAAAAAAAATCAGTGTGGCTAGATACATCCGCTTGCTTCTGGAAACTTGACTGATTTGGTGTCAGTCGGAGTCGCTACCCACTAAATCATAGGTGCGTGAAATCAGAGAAGGGAAATTTTAACATGTTGTATATAAGCAGTGTATACACACGCAAGTCACCGAAAGAACTCAATTCATTTCTGAAGAGTCACGCATATAGCAGAAATGGAAACTGTTTTTAAAATTTTCTTCTCCAGAGAGCTCACTTGTAATGAGAGCATAATATATTAGTCGTCCACACACACACACATATATATATATATATATATATATATATATATATATTTGTGTCTTTGAGCAGCAAATTTTCTTTAGACATGTCAGATTAAATAAATTGCAAACATTGTGTATGCTTATTTTTTAAAAATCTGTTCACACTCACGGATAATATTTTGCATATGATAATTGAAAGATGTAAGAAATGTGCTGTAACTTTGACAGATGATTTTATTATTCATTTCTCAATGTTTCAAGTATTTTCAATTTCATTCTGAGATCATCATCTTTTTGGATAATTTTCATGTTCTAATGAATGCTGAGCAATTCAATAACTGTTTTATTTGAAGCAAGAAGAAAATTTACTGTAATTTTTAGCAACACAGTTTTGCAGTTTGTTACAACTCACACACCTGAAGATGATCTTGGAATGAGATTGAAAGTACTTGGGAATATTGAGAAATAAATAATAAAATCATCTCAAAGTTACAGCTCATTTCTGACATCTTTCAATTATAATATGTGAATGATTATCAGTGAGTATGAATGGATTTTATTAAAAAATAAGCAGGCACAAAGTTTAATTTATTTAATCTGATATGTCTAAAAGATACATCAAGAAAACCTACCTTTGTTAGTCATGTGGGGTAACAGGATAGCCAAAAGGAGACAGTGATATCTGCCTCCCATGACAACTGAGCTACAACTGTACCACACTGTGTGTTACATACCTTTGCTGAATCAGGAGATTATTAGGAGCAACCTATAGAAACCTGTTGCCAAATAGGAATTATAAGTACTGTAAAAATTTGGGGGGTAATAAAACACTCTGTGACTAATGCAGGGTTAATTGATAAAAAGCCTCTATTTATGGAATTACTCTTAATTTTTTTCTTGCATAAATAAGTGATGTCATGAAGAGTGGGCATTTTTGCCTTGTGCTTTGTTCTCACCTATGGTTGAAGGTGACATTGATAGTAAAAACCGAAAAAAAGAAAAAGCAGTTGATGAGAAGTTCTAGACCTGATCAAGATGAAATCCCCAAACAATTCTGATGCTTTTTGGGGTTAGAACTTTTCAGCACCGCTTTCTTCATGTAATTTCTGGTTTATGTCTCAACTGCTTTTGCACTTAAAATTGTCAATGTTTAATCTTGAAAATAATGAGGAAATTAAAATTTCTACCCTCCAACTGAGTAGCATCCCACAAAATAGTCAGATGCATTAAAGTTTGATTTCATCTTGAAGTCTTGATGTATCTGATATAGTAGGTGTCAAATTCAAATTTTTATCCATGAGAAATCGGAGAGCTGTGTTCAAATTCCAGTTGAATTGCTTGCATTCTCTTACGTGACAATACCCTTGGGAAAGGTATTAATCCATCTCTTCTCTCTCTAGCTATGGGTTGAATAGTAGAACAGATTTATGGCACTTAACTGACTGATATAAGGAGGTGCTGAAAAGTTTTCCGCCTGACTAAGAAACTCTTCCAAAAAAAAAATGTTATGAATTAGGCAGGCTTGAGAAGCATTCATCACCCCCTCATGCAAGATAGAAAATGAAATTCTTTGATGAATAAAAGGTTTTGCAAAGTCTACTAAAGTCATCTACTCTCTATAAAATGATGTTGTTTGATAAACTTTTGTCATCACACATTGTTTGTTAACAGGCTAATAGTCAAGTAGAAAACAAACTGAAAGTGAAACATTTGTCTTCCTTCATTCTAAAAACAAGCATGATCTTGTAAGAAGGGGCAGGTTATAAATGCTATGCTCTGACTGGTATCACATGAAATGGATAGTTTCTTGTCAAAGAAAGATGATTTTCATCATCTAATTATTACATGAAATAGACTCTTTAAATATTTATTAACTAGCAGTATAGCCCGGTGTTGCTCAGGTGTAATGAAAGCTTTAAAACTAATCCATGGTCCTGGAGCTCAGACTCTTTGGACGTTGGCACAAAAGACTAAAATGTTTCCAGTTAAAGCGAAACCGTAGACTGAATAGAAAAATGAATGGATGCAAATCAAATTTTGATTTCCTGGTATCGATTTATACATATATATATTATCGATTTTCTGCACTATTGTAAGAGCTGCAACCTTGAAACTTCTGAATATTGTTTCTTATGTCTTTGTCTATGAGTGTATCAAATTTGATCAAAATCGGACCACTCTTTCTATAAACCAATTTTTTCGATTATCGATTTTTGATATTTATCGGGGATACCTCAACACAAAACCTAGCTAAGAACACTCGCAGATGCTTATAGTACAACTGTGTAAATTTTCAAGAAAATCAGTTCAGCCGTTTCAGAGTCTATAGGTAACAGACACACTCACAAAGTTCCATTTATAAATAATTTTAGATTTAGATTTTTATATAGATTATATACTTGACATAAGAACACTTAATATGACAATATTTATAACAAGATAAAGCTGTGATTGTTTCTGATATTCATAAGAGTATTTTCATTGAATCTAAATTGGATTTAGTATATAAAATGAATGTAATTTGTTTATCTTGTTCAGCTTGTGTTTTTCAGTGTAATACTCTTGTAAATGAATTCAAAATTGACATTTAGTTATATTTGGAGTAATGTCCTAATGTCTTTTTTTTTTTTTTGACTTATTATTAATGGTGGCCTTGTTTCCACAGAGTCTAAACTTGTACTACTTGGCTGATTAAAAAAAGCAATCAATAATTTTTATCTACTTTAAATTGTATTATATACAAACATTTTTAAGATGGCTTATAAAATCAACATAATTAAAATGTGGTGTTAAAAGAAAACAAAAGTAGAAACTGTCATTTAATACAGAAAACAAATTGGAACTTATTCTCATGTTTTTCAATGTAATGGCCTTATCTTTGTTAACACATCACTCAATAAGTCCCAGGCCTGACGTATAAATGGTATCACTAATAAAAAATCCATGTGATTTTTTTTTTTTAATTACTAACCTTCAAATGGCATGTGATAAAATTTGGGCCCAACTGGATTATTAGTTTACAAATTACACTTATTTAAGTGAAGCTCTTGTTGCAAATTTTCAAAACAATGGAAAAATCTGAATTTCATGTGTTGATGAAGCATTGCTTTCTGATGGGGAAAAATACTGCTCAAGCAAAGCAGTGGCTTAATAAGTGTCATCTGGACTCTGCTTCATCAGAAAAAATGGTTAAGAGGTGGTATGCTGACTTTAAATGCAGTCGTAGAGACACAAATGCTGCTGAACACTCAGGTCGCTTAAAATCAGCAGTTGTTCTGGAAAACACCAAAAATATCCACAAACTCATTTTGGCTGATTGTAAATTGAGGTTGCATGTGATGGCAGAGGTGTTGAACATATCATAAGGCAGTGTATTTGTCATTTTGTCAATGAGAAAGCTGATTTCAAAATGGGTGCTGCTTTTGCCTGCTGTATATCAAAAACAATAATGCGTCAACAATTCAGAGCATTGTTTGCAATGTTTCAATGCAATGAAAAGGAGATTTTGTGTAAATATATGACAATGGATGAAGCATGGATCCACCATTTCATTCCGGAGTCAAATCAGCAGTCAGCTGAGTGGACAGCAGCAGGTGAAAACCTTCCAAAGTGACCAAAGACTCAAACATCAGCAGGCCTCCATATTTTGGATGTGCAAGGTAATTTGTTTATCAATTACCTTGAGAAAGGAAGAGCCATCAATAGCAAATATTATATAGTATTATTGATGCATTTAAAGAAAGAAATCGCCAAAAAATGGCCACAAATAAAGAAGTAAAAGTGATCTTTCACCAAGACAACACACCATGTGATAAGTCAATCACAGCAATGAAAAAACTACATGAATTGTACTTTGAATTGCTTTGGCAATTACCCTATTCTACAGATCTGGCCTCCAGTGATTACTGGCTGTTTGCATACCTCAAAAGAATACTCCATGGAAAGAGATTTAACTCCAATGAAGAAGTGATATTGAAACTGAGGCATATTTTGAAGCCAAAGATAAATTCTTCTACAAAAAGGCATTGAATTGTTAGAGAAGCATCGGAATCAGTGTATCACCTTAGAAAGAGACTATGTTCATAAATAAAGTCAAATTTTGCCTAAAAGCTGTTTTGTTAGTTAAGCCCGGTAGTTATTGCATGTGATAAATGTTTTGGCTGTTGAGCTGTCCAACTGTCTTCCGTTGTTTTTTGATCAAGATAACGTTCAGGGAATTTTAAGCTAAACCCAACATTTAATCTACTGCTGTAGATTGTTTACATTCCACTGTTTATGTCTAGGGATATCTCATCTTTTTATTTAGGACTGCTCTGTTATTGCTGATCTTGTTTCTGCTGAGTCTACTGTGTAGGCAGAAATGGTAAACTTAGAAGACAGATCATTCTTTTTGTTGTTACTATTTTGGAGGTTAATTCCTTCTCTGCCTTGACAAGCATAAATCCAAGTGTCAAACAAACGAAGACATTGAGTATGAATAAATAAATATATAATTTACATATATACAAAAATAGTAACTTCAATCTGTTGTTATTATTAAGGCAACAAGGAGAGAGTTGATTTTCTAAGCACTGCTTAGATGTGACACAGGGCTGAAAGTATGGGTTACCCAGTGAGGATTGTACTCACTATTCAGCTGTAATGATTCTAGTGAGATAAGCTTGCTAACCATTACACCATGTTGAGGTACCCAAAGGCAACAGAGAGAGTTGGGCTTTTTTAAGTGGCTCAAGGCTGAATATGTGGGGCACCAAGTGAGGATCAAATTCACTACTCAGTTTTAATAGGTTCTAGTGAGACAAGCTCGCTAATCATTACACTGCGCTGAGGTGCCCAAAGGCAACAGAAAGAGAGAATGGTGAAATTAGAAGGGAAATGGATATTGGTACTAGCTTACATCATGTGTTTTTCTCCCAGTGTTGACTTGAATGCTGCTCTGCGTTACATCTCTCTCAGCATGCTGGTGTTGACATGAAACACTGGTCTATTTCAGGTCTGTTTGAATTTGAGATGGCTTCAAGTTAAGGTTTTGTTTTTGTGTGGGTGTGGCTCTACCTGGTCATAATATATTGTTCATTTTATTTTGGTTAAAGCAGATGTACACATGGAGTTGGTACACATAAAAAGTATTTACACAGTCTACTTTGGAATATTAAGAGGTCATCATCCAGTTTGTGTAGAAAATGTAAGAGGCATGTCAAATCTAAAGCATGGCTGATTTAAAAAGCAGTCAGTATTTTTCATCTACTTTAAGTTGTATAATATACAAACATTTTTAAAATCATGTAGAAAATGGACATATTTAAAATATGAAGTTAAAAGAAAAGAAAAAAAATAGAAACTCGGGAATTAACTGGTTTCACTCCTCATTTATTAAAACTCAACCAAGGATAATAAAATAAAAGTTTATACCAATTTTCTGTTGAATTGTCGAGGTGAATACAATACACCAAGAAAGAGTACTGCAGTATTATTCAGCACAATATCCAGTACTAAACGAATATACGCAGAACAGTACAACAGTTACAATGACAGACTGGATAGAACTTACAACACAGAGAGGAGGGGTGTAGATTACAATAGTCACTGGGATAATCAGTTCAAATATTGAATGACACTTGAATATTACACCTCGGATGCTACTATTCTTTACTTAAATAGACCATTTCAGACCATTGGCCATTCCATCATTGAGAATGCTGCAGGTGTGTCAGTCACTCTACAGCACTTTCTTAGTTGGCATGTACTTTTATTTTATTGTCGTTGATAGTTTTCATAAGTGACCTATTTTTCCTTTTTAACTCCATATTTTAAATATGTCCATTTTCTTTGGCATCATGAAACTTTGTACCGCAAACAAAATATCTAAAAAATATTTAATTGAATTAACTCCTAAAAATTAATCATTATGCAGAATTAGTGCTTCATTAGAAAACTCAAAATTCTTATTTACATTTCAACTAACATACTCATCTTTGTTCTCATTCTGCTCTCCATTAGGGCAGAGGTTAATTTTCCACATTCTTAAGAAAATCATCATTACACTTATCACATCAAACTGCAGCTTTCACACAAAGTTCTGTCACCAAAAATTAGATCCGTAGCATTTACCAATTTTTTAGCATTTAATTTCAATGTACAGAAATATCTAATTTTTGCAGGTCATTGTTTACTGACTTTGATTTTACTATTTCAAGAATAAATCTGAATAAAGTTGATGTTTTTTTTATACATTGAATAGAAAATATTAAAACCAGAATTCTTATTATGAATCACCGCAAGCAAAATATGCAATTTTTGTACTGTTTGATTAGTAAAAACAGTGTAAAAAAATTGTAAAAGGTTATTGAATGAATAAAATTTGTTAGATCATATGATAGATCATAGTTAGTTAATTAAAAAAAACAAAAAAAAACGGTACAAATGTATATAACACCATAATACTGTTGGGCACAAATTATAAGACAAAATGTTTTAAATTTGCATTGTTTAGTGAAAAATCCCACTAAAACTACTGTACTGTATAATATATGATCTCATAGAATAGTTAAATTGTTCAGTATAATTTTCCTTTGAAGTAAATAAAGGTTTTATTTAATTGCACAGTGATTTAGTAATAATGTGCTGTGTCATGCATCTTGTTGATAAACACTTTGTAATGCTTAAGTAAATTATTAATTATAAGGCTTTCACTGATTAACAGAATGAAATTGTAATGTTACGATTTTGAACCTAAACTTAATCTTTTAAACTCATTTTTAAGAAAAAGTGGTAACGATTTAGAAAAAAATATTGTGTCATTATGTTAAACCCCAACTTTCAAATTGTAGCATAGCACCATGCTTCCAAAATCCACCTGACCTTCTGTCCATGTTAATAGAGATCTCATTTTGTTATTCAAAATCTGCTCAGTTGTGGCTGATCTTGTTTCCACTGAATCTTATTGACAGGAATGTAACTAATAATAATAATTCCATCTGTAAAATTATCATAAATTTTGTTTAGACTGTTGTTATAATTTTTAGATGTGCTGATCTGAGAAATCAACCAGTTCTCATCTGATTACTAAAGTTAAGCAATGTTGAACATTCTCAGTATCTAGATAGGTGACTACTGTGACTATAAGGTGCTATAAGCTTGGATGTGCAGGTTGTGTCATGGATAATGGCTCAATTGATAATTTCTTTAAAAGCCAAATTCCAATTCCAGTTGGGTTCATTATATTCACTTAGGGGCAAATACCCTGGGGAAAACTATGAATCTGCCTCTTCTCCTCTTAGCTATGGATAGAATAGTAAGACTTGTATCAAAAAATCATTATCTTCTCCAAAATATTCTTTGAATAACCTCAAATAAGATAATCTGTAAAAAACAAATAAATCTATAAGAAGACAATGAGCATTTTTGTGAAAAATGGATCTGCAGTTAGTGTAACGGAAAGTGAATTGATGAGCTAACCTGGTCTGTAGCATTCACTTACGCACTTATATCCTTGGGAGATGCATGAACCTGTTTCTTCTCAGGCATGGGTTAGATAGGATGGTATACTGCAGTCTCTAGTTTTGGATAGCACCTTGTGTAAGACAAAGAAAACTCAAACTATGAAGAACATGATGGAAAATGACTATCTTTCTGAAGAATGCATCACAGTATATGGATAATAAAGGAGAGGAGTGTGTGGAGAGGCATGACTATTTCTGCTATGAAGTTATGGCATTTTTTTAAAAAAAGAAATTGTGAAATAAAGGATGAATTAATTTAAAAATATTTCTCTTTAATTTACAGTATTTACATACTAATTTCCTCATCTTTGTTGTTATTATTACGTTTCTGCAATTGTATGCTTGAGCCATGTTGAAGTGTCTATGAAATAGCCTAGTGAATTGCATTGCTTCATGAATTTGGTGGTATTGTAATTGTGAGTTCAATCTTTTGGTCAGGTAGTACAGACATCTTCAGTGAAAACTGGGCAAACAGTAACCAAGCATTACTAAATAAAAACAAGAAGAGATCCCCTGCTATTCATTTTGAGATTCTTGAAAAATTCAAAAGAGAATCTGCAATTTAATTGATCCTGATCTGGCACTTTCTCACTAACAGGATGTAGCTTCCCTCTGTCAATTTACAAATATTTTCACGGCTTCTGCTTTGATGAGATTAGCTCTCTGGTGCTCCCTCTACAAGAATTTTCTCGAGATACTAGACTAGCAAGTAGGTCCCACTCTTTTACAGTCAAAACAGTGAAATGTAGTTACTGCTACTCTAGCAACTTCTTTTCTTGCACTATTCTGTATACTTGCTTTTCTGATAGCCCCAAAGAGTTAAGTGCAGTGTCAATTGCCATCTCTTATTTACTTCTATTTTTTCTCTTATTTTTCACAGCCCCCCTGTATCTTGTTCTTATTTTTTGCTCTATTCCCAAGTAACTCTCCTTACACCAGTATTTTCATCCTTTTCTTATCTGTTCTCCAACAACACCCCCGTAATTTGTTCCTCTTTCTATTCGCTCTCTTTTCATGTAGCCCTCTACACACCAGTGGCAGTACTGCCTTATTTGGGGTGGAACAACTGTTTAAAAAAAAAAATCCCTAGACCTGAACAGCAGAAAAAAAAACAATCTATCCCTGTAGATTAAATAAGGGATTTAGTTTAAAAAAAAAAAGGTTAACTGGTTTGCCAAATGCCTGAAGAAACTTGAAACATTGTAATAATAACAAAGGTAAGAGCATTATTTACAGTGTTCAGACTGTTGTCCTCCATATATTCATAACATTTTGGTCATCGTATACTTCAAGGACACATGGCCCAGTGGATAAAAGTGTTGGTTGAATCCAGTAACTTGATCCAAAGAGTGAGTTCAGTAACTGACTACAGCAGTGGTGAACAAAAAGCTTACAGAGTTAAGTTAAATAGAAATAACTAAGACATCCGGAAGTAGCATGACTCATGGAACAAGAATAATCTACCCCAATGATTGAAATAAAGAGTTTAGTTCAAATTCCATTCAAAAACATTATGAATATGACAACAAATATAGCACATTAGTCTGAATGTAAATAATAATTCCTAGTCCCGGAATTTTCGATAGAAATTAACATTATCTTTTATTTAAAACATTTATCAGCATCAAAAATATTTTTAAAATTGTTTAAACTAGTGTTTATTTTTTACCTTTATTGTTTTTGTAAAAATAAGAATAATGAAACAATGTTTATTTTTATTAATAATTTTTATTTTATTAAGAGAATGTTTCAGGTCTTTACATGTATTTACTTGTGCTACTAGATTGACATCAAGGTCCCACCCTTTTCCTGTCGAAATAGTTAAATGTAACACCCTCTTCTACTCTAATTGTTTCTTTTCTCGCGCTTCCAACTTGTGGAACTTCTTTCCGTTTGCTTGCTTCCTTGATTGCTAGAATCTCAAAGTTTAAATGCAGCGTCAATTGCCATCTTCTATCTACTTGATTCCCATCCATCCATTTCTGACGAGCTTCTTTCCCTGGTGTCCTGACCCGAGCGCATGTATTTACTTGTGCAACTAGACTGGCATCAAGGTTCCACCCTTTTACTGTCAAAATAGTTAAATGTAAGTGTCTCTTCTACTCTAACAGTTTTTTTTTTCTCACTTTCATTTGCTTGCTTTCCTGATAGCTACAATCTTCAAAAGTTTAAATGTAACATCAGTTGCCATCTTTTACCTACTTGATTTCCATCTATTTCTTATCTTTTCTTTGACATCCCCTGTACCTGTTCATATTCTCTGACTGTAACCCCCTGCACATCAGTGGCATTTCTGCTTTGCTTGGAGTGAAATGATTGTTAAAAAAGGTCCTTAATGTGTAGAATTTTGGGACTAAATAACAAATTCAATATTAGAATAACAAGGAGATAGAAAACTTATCCAGTGAAAGTGTAATTGGTTGCTGAATGACTTTGAAGTTGTTTAAAAAGAGTTTTTAATGCAAGAACAACTTGCTTCAGCCATCAACTGATGATATTTTGCCCATCAGGATGATATTAGACTTAAACTTCTTTAATCATGTCAAGAGTTTCATGCCAACTCCACTTGTATTGAATAAGAATCAGAGATTAGGAGTTTATTTTCCACATCTATTTAGGAACAACTATCAAGAAATTGTAATCCCTTTATATTCATACTCTGAACAACAAAAAAATTGTTACTTGGTAGATAAAAATGATCTCTGTTTACCATTTGAAAGTAGACTTAAGTGCAGTGACAGTGTAGTGAAAAGATGAATGCGGTTATAACTTATCTTAAACTCTTTGATTTGGAATGGAGTGTTTTTGAGCTGGACCTACTTAAATACAAAGTATTTATAAGGGGCAATAATCCATACTAGAACTAGATTGGTGGCAAGGTCTTGAAATGGGTTGATATATCTGTAAGTTCTATGATAATAGTTTCTTCTTTTGCATTTCTTGCTTGTTGGACTCGCTTCCTAGTCAACTTTGATCTTCAAAACTTTAAATCCAACATCAATCATTATCTTCTGTTTTCTTTAATTTTTTCCTCTCTCCTTAATAACATATGACTTAATAACTTTCAGTCCTAACTAATAAAACAACTTTTAGGCAAAATTCAACTTTATTCATCAACATAGTCTTCTTCTAGGGTGATACACTGATTCCAACGCTTCTCTAACACATTGATGCCTTTTTGTAGAAGGATTTGTTTTTGGCCTCATAATATGCCTCAGTTTTTGATATCAATTCTTCATTGGAGCCAAATCACTTTTTCTGGAAAATTTTTCAAAGTCTGCAAACAGCCAGTAATCACTGGGGGGCTAGATCTGGAGAATAGGGTAGATGTGGAAGTAATTCAGTGTGCAATTCATGTTGTTTTGCCATCGTTGCAATCAACTTGTGACACGGTGTGTTGTTTTAGTGAAAGATCACTTTTCCTTCCTTTTTTTCATATTTTGTAACACCCAGTAACCCCTTGACGCATAGTGACTTTATTGCTTTGCTTACAGTGAAATTTAAAAAAAGAAACCGCTTTTCATACAGATCTACTTTTTTAAGTTGTGTGGCTGTTTTTGTTTAGTGTCATATCAACTTTATATTAATTATTTTTTAATACTGAAATGTAAATATTTTGTCTGCAATTTTATTTTATTTTTGGAAATATGAATGGTTAGTGATACAAGTCATACTACTTAATCCATAGATGGGAGGAGATGAGGTGGATTCATACCTTTCCCAATGATATGTGCGCCTAAGTGAATATAACTGAAATTGGAACTTGGCTTTTTAACAAATTATCAATTCTGATCTATTACCCATTACACTACCGACAAATTCAAACCTAGTACGCTCCAGTAGTCACCCTTCTAAGTATTGTTAGTGATTGTATGGGGACTGGTGTTTTATCACAATGTGGCCATAAGCCCATTTCTAATTTAATAATGAGTGCTAGTCGGTCTTTCAGTGTGTTTGATTATGAATAATCACCCAAGTAATTGACTTTTGCCAGGCATAGTTTTTATTAAATCTTTTTTTTCTATTTTTTATTATATCACTTATATATATATATATATGTATATATATATACACACACACACACACACACACAGTATTTTAGGCTGTCAGAAAGACAGACAGATCTTGATAAGTAAAGTTTATTTGCCTGAAGAGAGTCAACTTTGGATTCGAAACATGTGTAGCAACACAAATACCATTCTGGACACTTGATATATTATACAAAAAAGCAAGTAATATTAATAATGATAACAACAATAAATTTACGCTCTAAACAAAATGTTCGTGGCTTCTCGCACTTTTCTTATATATATATATATATATATATATATATATATATAAACATATTGAGTGCTGGTGTTAATAAAATAGTGCTTGATCAGTGCTATTGAGTATATATTAATAAATATACATATTCCTCACTAGTAACAAGACTTGGAGTTTAATGCGCAACATAAGCTTCAGGTGCTGGGAAGAGACTGAGCATTTCAGAATTTAAATCTTAATAAAAATATTTGGTTAACACAATGCTGGCATAATCTATAAATTATACAGGGATTATATTTTTTTTTATTTTAAAAATATATATTGCATTTAAAATAGGCAGGATTTTTATTTTATATTTAAAATGAACAGTGATTAATGGTATTTATTTAAAAAAGAAAATAAATTTAAAGTTCAGGTTATTATTATATATAAAACATAAAGGGGGATTAATGCTTTTTTTTTTTTTTAATCTTATTAAAAAAATTTATATAAAAATAAACAAGCATTAGAAGCCACACACAAACATCGACACATTGCATGTTATATATATATGGATAAACATGCCTGATATTGTCTCCTCTGTATAACTACCTAAGTGAATGTGCATTTGTATTTTAGCATGAAGCTGCAAAAGTAATGCAAGATGCTATTAATGAGTTCCAAGGAAGCCCTGAAGAAGTACGCATCACTATCGCCAATGTAGACTTGGCATTGGCACGTGGCGATGTTGAATTGGCCCTAGGCACGCTGAGAAATGTAACTCCAGAACAGCAGTATTTTGTGCAAGCACGAGAAAAGATGGCAGATATCTATCTCAACTACCGCAATGACAAGAGACTCTATGCCAATTGTTACAGGTAAGGCTATTGTTTCCTTTAAATCTGACTTAATATCCCCTACTGCTTCTATACAAGGCCAGCTACCCTGTCGGTTTTCTGGTGTAATCTTCACAAAATGAGCCAAAATAGAAACTTCTGCTTATTTTACAAATGATTATTTCTTTTGCTACTGTGATTTTCTTTTATGGTCAGATTAAAAATAACTTATAAACTAAATTTTTCTTGTAGATGGTTGATTTATGCTTTGTTAGTTAATCTTTTTTTTTCTGGTCCTTGTTTAATATAGCAGCTGATTAATTAGTAGAAAAAAAACTATTTATTAAATATGAAACAAACTGTGAAGAGTAGTAAAGAAAATATAATATGAATTAATCAAATTTATTAATGAAATATGAAATTTGTTTTACTAATAAGCCTGAATAATGCTGTTCAAAAATTGTTTTATTGTTGTTTCTGCTCCTATAAATTCCTAAAAATAAATGTATCTTAGAGAAAGAAATTAATGACTTGATTTGGTACATTAAAATATAAGTGACTTTTCAAGAAAACTGATGAATAAAGCTTACAAAATAATGAAATTATCATCTTTGTAAAGATGTTTGTCAGTAAATATTTATGTCAAATTTCAAGAAAAGTGTCTTGGTCATTTCTGATCTTGTATAGACCTTCTTATGGGATGTGTGGGTAATGTAATGCTTTTTTGTGGTAGAAAGTGAAATTGGTGAATTCTGTCCTAGTCTGTGGCATGTTATTTCTTGACTTTTGCTGCTATAAGTTAAATAGTAGCTTCAAGTGGCAACCACACAAGAAGCACTACTCTGAATTCAAAACCCTGGAGAAGGCACTGCACTATCTTTTTCAAGAAACTGACTGCAATTCACAGATAATAAAGATAAGGAATTTGTATATAGCCAGGAAGAGATATGGTGCTTAAAAAACTATAAAATTTCTTCAGTTTCTTCTTAGATTTACTTTATGTGCAAAGATCTAGAAAAAGAGCTGTTCCCGTCTACTGCAGGACTTGCTTATGGCTGGTCAGTCCAATGCATGACTGGTAGATCTATCCACAACAGCTGCAGGTGAGGGCTTTATCTAGGGTTCTTAATGTGCCAACATGGTCGACATATTTTTTCTCAAGAACACGTGGCCCAGTAGATAAGTGTTGGTTAGTTCTAGTGACTTAAACCAAAGTATTGTGAGTTCAATATTTGGCTAAAGCAGTGGTGAACAAATAACATAAAGAGTTGAGTTAGAGGAAGATAACTAAGACATCCAGAAGTAGCACAGCTCGCAGAGCGAGAACAATATACCCCAGCAATTGAAATAAAAGGTTTGGTTTGAAAGTGCGATCACCTGAAGAAAGCTGGTGTGTACAATGGCTGAAACATTGTGAATGTCATAACAAAGATGAGGAAAACAGTTAGAATAATGTAAATACTACCTCATCTGATAAGTATAGACAAATGTTTTTTTTCTTTACGCTCTTGTCCTTCATATCATCCCTGCCCTTTCAAAAATTTAAATGCAATGTTAATTGCCATCTTCTATCTACCTGAATTCCATTCATCTTTCATCAACTCCCCCACCCCCCGGTACAATTTTTTTCTTTCTCTCTGTTAACTCCCTCTGTACTATGGGGTGGTCCTGCCATGCTTGGGGAAATATGATTAAATAAAATGAAATTTATTCATGGAGGAAAATACAGCCCAATGAACAGCTTTGATGGTCTATGTCACAAGTGCTGAGTGTTTTATTCAACAAGTCTTTCTATATTTTTTTTGCTGCCCCATTGTTAAAGTGTTCAGTAGTGAGCTCACCATACGGTCTAGGAAAGTTGGGTCACTGTGTCGGGCCAGGATGTTTTTTTTTCATCTGAATCCATCCTGCATATAAACAAATCAACCATTCATTGATGCATGGAGTACTGCTGTCATATATGGTCAGGCGCCCTTGCTGTTCATCTCAGTGTTCTTATTCCAAATAAGAATCAGTAATGTGATAGGTACTGACTTGGCAGCTTAACTCCAGCCACTTCCCCACTGACGGGATGTAGCTTCCCTCTGTCTGTTCTATAAATACTTTCATGGCTTCTGCTCCAACCAACTTAAGTCACTGGTGCCCCTGCAACAGGTGTTTACTCATGCAACCAGACTGGCAACTGGGTCTCACCCATTCACAGTTAGATCAACCAAATGCAGATGACAATTCTACTCCTGCAGCTTCCTTTCTCGCATTTCCCACCTGTGGAACTAGCTTCCATATTCTTGCTTTCCTGACGGCTACAACCTCCAGGAATTTAACTGCAATGTCAATGTCATCTCTTAACCACTTGACTCTATTTCTTACTTCACCACCCTGTATATCCTTTCTTTTTTTTTCCACCTTTGCAACTGTCATCACACCATTATTCCTATCCTTCCTTGCTCCTTTCTAACTGGTTCTTCTTTCTCTTTAATCTCCTTGTATCTAATCTTTTTACTCTTATATAGCTTCCTCTACATCAGTGGCATTACCACCTTGCTCAGGGTGATATGATTAAAAAAAAAGATTTTGGGCAGACATTAGTCATTCCAGCGTAGCTAAATTTTTATTGGTATGGCTTCATGTCTAATATTCTGGAGCCCTTTTTAGAACTTTAACATTATTGACAAAGTCACTCTAAAGAGGATGCAGTGCTAGTGGAATTGCTCAACGAGTTGCAGGTGATGATGATAGCTGACCCCTAATTCAGGGATGTCCATCCTTGGTGGTCAGTACAATAGCTCTATACAGAATGGTCATAGTGCTACTCTTTCAATGATTGTTATTCTGGGCTTGTTTGTATAACCTGCTAAAATTCCTGTTTGTCTTCAATCTGTTGTCACTCTTCCTATTGATCTTGGCATCCCAGGTATCCAAATTGTTTCATTGTCCTCAGCTCATTAGTACCAATGTAGATGTGTGGAGAGTGGTTTTCTTCCTGAAGTGAAGATTGATGAAGAACTTCAGTCATTAGGCAGCCCTTGCAAAGCAAGTGGTTATCTTGATGAAAGCAACATGGGCAGCCATGTTGGCAAAAAGTAGTTTATAGATGAGTTGCTCCATTGTATTATTGTGTGCTTGTAAAACCTCAGATTGAACATGCTCTTAACAGATGTAGATACCATTTTCAGCATCAACTTTCTCTGTGACTTTCTGGAGCATCATGCTGAAGAATAGAATAAAAAAAGGTAGATAAAAAAACTTTATACCATTTTTTTATGGGGATGTGTTTTGAAAATTGTTGTGTTTGACATGGTCACACCGATCTTTGTGCAGTTGGATGATCATAATTTTATGGCAACCTAGTTGTTCTAACAAATATCATATATTGATTAAATAATGTTGAGTGTTTCTTTTCTTGTAGAGAATTGGTAGAGAAAAGACCCAGTGTTCACACTTCACTTCTGCTGGGAGATGCTTACATGAGCATTCAAGAGGTTTGTTTTTCTTTTTTTTCCCCAAATATTACATAGAGAACAGAAATGTAGTGTTGTTTATCTGGGAAACAATGTTAGGTCGTCTGGAAAGTTCATGCTGATTTTTAGATATTAAAATATGTCAAATGTATTGACAGATATGATATGCTTACATTTCCAATTAGAGCATACTTCAAAATATCTCTTAAGGAAGAAAGTTTAAAATGACTAAATTTGTGTCAATTTTGAATCTCTCTGAAAATTTGAAATTATAAGTTGCGCTTTAGACACTTGATGCTTTTTAATTACCAAAAAAAGTAAAAATGCCTTGCAAGCAACAGAAAAGATATGTGCTGTGTATGGTGAAGTTGCTTTAGCTAACAGAATTGTATAAAAGTGGTTTGGTAAGTTTAGAGTTGGTGATTGTAGCCTTGTTATTGAAGAATCCTCAGGTTGACCCCCCCCCCCTACACACACACACACACACACACACACACATTAAAAATGACAACCAAATGAAGACATTGTTTGAGAATGACCCACATTACACAACATGGGAGTTGGGAAAAAACATTAAATTTATGAAAATCTACCATCCATGAATCTTGGGTACTAAAATTGCTACAATGTTTGGGTACCACATGATCTGAGTGAAAAACTCTTTTGGATTACATTTCTATGTATGATTTCTCTGTATCAATGCATGTTTTTTTAAGTAAATTGTGATCATCATCAGTTACACTCAATGGTGTGTAGGGCAGCAACAAAGCTTCTCCACCTCTGCCTATCTTGAGCCAGACTAGTCAATGGACCCCAAGAGTATTGCATGGCTTTTATCTCATTCTTCACCATACTTCTCCATGTCGTTCTTGGTCTCCCCCTCTTTCTTTTGCCATCTGGGGTCCAGTGCAGTGCTGTTCTTGTGATTGACTGTGGATCTTTCCGGAGCACATGCCCAATCCATCTCCACTGCCTTCTTGTAATGATGGTGCCCATGTTCTCTTGCTTGCATTTCTTCAATAGGTCATCATTGGAGATCTTCTCTGGCCAAAATATTCTCAGTATTCGTCGGAGGCATATGGTGTGAAAGGATTGAAGTTTGGAGAGATCCGCCTTAGTCATTCTCCAGCACCCAGATCCGTAGAGGAGAGTAGATACAACACAGATTTGGTATAGCTTGAGCTTAGTGTTGGTGCTGTACTGTGTTGATCTCTAGATGTTGTTCATTTCCTTAAGCACACTCCTGGCCTTGCCCAGTCTGCTTTGAATATCCTCTTTCTTGCCACCCTCGGGTCTGATGATGCTACCCAGGTAATTGAACTTGTCTATGTGATGTAGATCTTCTCCATTCACTTTGACAGGAGCAGGCCTGTTCACGTTCAGTGACATTTCAGTCTTCTTGATGTTAATCCGCAACCCTATCTGCTGCCCAAAGGTTTCCAGTCTGCTGGTCTTGTCCTGAATATGTTATTGAGTATGGGACAGCAGCGCCAGGTCATCGAAATTGTGATGGATGATAAGAAATGGATCATTTACAACATTAAGTGAAAAAAAAGATCCTCAAGTAAGTGACATGAGCCAACTTTAAGCATCCCAAAAGCAGGTTTTCATCCAAAGGATGTCATGCTGAGCATCTGGTTGGACTGGAAAGAAATTGTGTACTATGAGCTTTTGCCTAGTAACCAGTCAGTTCATTTTGAAAAGTACTGCTCACAACTTGATGAATTAAAGGCAGCAATTGAAAAAAAATAACCAGAATTTGCAAACAGGAAATGTTTTCTATCAGGATAATGTCAGACCTCATGTTTCTTTGGTGACCTAGCAAAAATTACTGCAGCTTGGCTGGAACGTGTTACCCTAAACTGCCATATTCCCCAGACATTTCTTGTTTGGATTTTCATTTATTCAGGTCCTTGCAAAGTAATCTCAATGGCAAAAATTATAATTCTTTGGATGACATAAAAATAAAACCCACCTTAATGAGTTCTTTACCAAGAAACCACCAAAATTCTGGGAAGACGGAATCTTAAATTGAAGAAAAAATGAAGAAAGATTGTGCAACAAAATGTTTATATTTAAATATTTAATGGCATAATTTTGTTTTTTGTTTTAATTTTCCTTTAAATTGGCATGAACTTTCCGGATAATTCAATATCAAGATGGTTATTGTTGCAAAAATTAGAATTGGTGAGCCAACTTCAAATTCATTCATAGTGTGTTGTTCCTTTTTACAAAAATATTCTTTGGAAAAGCATAAACCCATCTCTTCTTCACTTAGATATGGGTTAAATAGAAAAGTACACTGCTGAACCTATGATGGCAGCTTTTCTTGGAGAAGGAATACTCTAAATTTGAAACCATAGAGAAGGCAATAGGAAACCACTCCACTAATTTTCTTAAGAAGTCATGACAATTCATGGGACTTACTGATCACCAAAGTTAAACAGTGTCATGCTTAGTCATTACCTCGATCGGTGACCACTTGAGATTAGCAGGTGCTGTAAACTAGGATGTGTAGATGGTGTAACCGATAACAGTTTGGAATGGGAAATTGGAGAACCAAGTTCCAATTCCAGTCAGGTTCATTATATTGGTTTATGTTCAAATAACTTTGGGGAAAGGTATGAATTCACTGCTTTCTTCCCACAGCTATGGGTTAATTATTAAGACTTGTATGAATAAATTAATATCTCCAAAAAAATTCTTACAATCTAAATGTATTTTCTGGCTTTAAATAACCTGCAAAAAGCGGTAATTAAAGACAAATAAATTATAGCAATTCACATATGATGAGGAAAATAAATCTATGAAGAATCATGATCAAGAGACATTGAAGAGACATTGCAATAAAAAAAATAAAATGAAATAAGTTTAGGAATGATAAGCACATAGATTAGATAGATTTTCTTGCACAAATCTTCCAAGGCCTGATTCTTCAACACCAGCCATTAATGCCACTTACTCATAAAACCCCCAAGAAATAAATGAAATTTTATTCACAGTTTTTTTCAGTCTTAACAGAATTAACTTTCTTAAACAACAATGATGAAATTAATGTCATTCTCAAATAAAAAACCCTAAACTTACCATAGAAAATTTAATTGAATTCTTTATTAAGAAAAAAAAAATTATTTAGGAAGTGGTTAATAAAACTCTGTTTCTTTTTGTATGTATATCTAGTAGTAAGCAGGTCAAGCCTCTAAATTATTAATATTCTGTACATAAACACTAATTTAGTTATGAACTTAGATCACTGGTGCCCCCTAGGTTCGAATTTGCACGAGATACTAGATTAGCAACTAGATCCCACCCTTTTACAGTGAAACCAATAAAATGCAACCGCAACTTCTACTCCAACAGTTTCTTTTCTCGCACTTCCCGACTGTGGAATTCCCTTCCACAAGACTGCTTCCCCGACAGCTACAATTTCCAGGAGTTTAAATGTAAGGTCAATAGACACCTCCTAACAAACTAACTCGCTTCCATTCTTTCAAACACTCTTCCCACCCACCCAACTATCTATCACCCCCCCCCTCCTGAAATTTCCTATATCTAACCACTCTTTCTATTTACCTTCCCCTATGTAGCCCCAAGCACAATAGTGGCAGTGGAATGCCTTGCTTGGGGTGAAATGATTTAAAAAAAAAAAAAACATTACAAAAGATTTTCTTATGAAAAGTTGCAGATTCTTGGGTGAGAGAGAAACTTGAAAATGAACTCAAAATTTTATTTTCTTACTAATTGGTTATTTCTTCCTACATAAAAAATAAAATTATTAAATAAAAACAAAAACAATATATTTATAACTGCCTGGAACAAAATAGATTTGTTACTTTAGCCTGTAAGTGTAAGATTGAAATTCTGAAGGAGGCTTATCAGCTGATCTAGAATTGAAAAGGAAAACAAAATCCTAAATTCATGGGAATTAAATCTGTGAATATTAATGCATAAAAATATTTTCATCACTGTTTTAGCCTTTTGGCAAATTCAATTTAAGAAAAGGTAGAAAGGGAATGACTGTAGAAACATTTTTATCCAATCTGAGTGAAAATATTTTTTATGTGTACGCAGAGCCTCCTGCACATGTGTGTTATTACATACATATTTATTGTAATACAGGGAGTTTAGAAAGTGCATGTGCAATTTTGAATACTTAGTTTTGCAACTAAATGATAGAATTAATCCATAAAAAGAATAAAAAAAAGAATATCTGTTTTAATGATTTTCTTGGATATACCAAAAAGGCTTTCATGTTAGACTTTCTTCACTTACACTTATTTAAGCATACTGTACCTTATCATGATTTCTAGAAAGTTTTTCATCCACTTGAATATGGAATTCCTATTCAGTGCTTCTTTTTTTTTATTGAATGAGTTGTAAACCTTCTTTGGAGAGCAGTGACAGATTTTTAACTCAGTCAACCCCAAAAATGCTTTTACTTTCTTTCTAGTGGAGTCATGGCTCAATTAGATTTTTATAAAAAATGAAAGAACGAAAAATTTTCTTGTTGAAGTTTCAAAAAAGGACAAAGAAAATGTGCTAAAAGAAGAAACTTTTTCAAATAAGAAAAAGACTAGACACATCAAACTTACACACACACACACACACACATACATATATATTTTACAGATTAATTATATCTCCAAAATAAGTATTTAAAATTGCACAGGGACTGTATAAATTCCCTGTACATTGTGTATATATATATATATATATATACACACACACACACTTACAAATATATGCACACACATATACCTTAGTTTGTTTTATGACATTTAAAAATGAATTTTGAATGGGACACTAAATGAGGATTGAACTTGAATAGTAATGGTCAATCAGATGAGTTTATATACAGTTTAAATGACTTTATATGACACATGACTCAATAAATCTTGGGCTTAACTAATAAAACAACAACTTTTAGGCAAAATTCAACTATATTCATTAAGTCTTCTTCTAGAGTAATGCACTGATTTCAACACTTCTCTAACAATTCAATGTCTTTTTTGTAGAACAATTTGTCTTTGGCCTCAAAATATGCCTCATTTTCCAATATCACTTCTTCATTAGAGCCAAATCTCTTTCCCTGGAGCATTCTTTTGAGGTCTGCGGACAGCCAGTAATTGCAGGGTGCCAGATCTGGAGAATAGGGTGGATGCAGAAGCAATTTGAAGTACAGTTCATTTAGTGCTTTCATCATTGCGATCGACTTGAGAAATGGTGCATTGTCTTGGAGAAATATAACTTTTTCTTCTGCATTTAGGGTTGTTTTTTGGTGATTATTTCCTTCAAATTCATCAGTAATGCTATATAATATTTGCTATTGATGGTTCTTTCTTTCTCAAAGTAATCAAGGAAGAAAATATCTTAAGCATTCCAAAATACAGAGGTTAAAATCTTGCCTGCTGATGTTTGCATTTTTTGTTGCTGTGGATGGCTTTTACTTGCTGCTGTCCACTCAGCTGACTGCCAATTTAACGCTGGTGTGAAGTGGAGGATCATCCACTGTTACATATTTCCACAAAGACTCCTTGTTGTGTTGAAAGAGTTGTAAACAACACTCTGAATTGTTGATGCATTGTTGTTTTTT
The DNA here is from genome assembly GCA_037127315.1 of Ascarosepion bandense. Taxonomy (NCBI): domain Eukaryota; kingdom Metazoa; phylum Mollusca; class Cephalopoda; order Sepiida; family Sepiidae; genus Ascarosepion; species Ascarosepion bandense. The sequence goes on from JBBBDQ010001448.1 coordinate 1,261,067, forward strand.
GGCACCCATTTTGAACACAGCTTTATCCTTGACAAATGTTCATGCAAAATAGTGAATACACTGCCTTCTGATATGTTCAACTTGTCTGCTATCTCACGCAACTACAATTTACAATCAGCCAAAACAAGTTTGTGGATTTTTTTTTTGGTGTTTTCCAGGACAAGTGCTGATTTTGGTCAACCTGAGCATTCAGCATCATTTGTGTCTGCATGACTCTGTTTAAAGTCAGTATACCACCTCTTAACTGTTGTTTCTGATGGAGCAGTTAGAATAATACTTATTGAGCCATTGCTTTGCTTGAACAGTATTTTTTCTTTATCAACACACAAAATTCAGATTTTTCCATTGTTTTGAAAATTTACAACAGTAGCTTCACTTAAATAACTGTAATTTGTAAACTAATAATCTGATTGGGCCCAAATTTGGTCACATGCTATTTGAAGGCTTGTACTTCATAAAAGCATGTTTTTTTTTTTATTAGTGGTGACATCTATATGTCAAGCCCAGGACTTAGAGTTTTGTGCTATGTATAAATTTATATATTATGTTATACTAGATTGGTATCTAGGTCCCACTCTTTTACTGTTGAAATAGTTAAATGTAATCTCCATTTCTACTGGAACAGTTTCTTTTCTCATATTTCTTGCCTGTGGGACTCCCTTCCATTTACTTTCTTTTCTGATAGCTATAATCCCTGCAAAAATTAAATGCAATGTCAACTGCTATCTTTTTAAATCCCTTTCATCTTTTATCTTTTTTATTCAATGCCACTTTTCTCTCACTGTAACTCCCCTGCACACTAGTAATAGTGTTGCAAAAAGAGGAAAACAAAACAATTATGTGTTGGTAAAAAGCAGCCACAGGAAGGTATTCCAAATAGGCACGCCAAATTCACACGTCTTGTCTTGATCTCGAAATGCTATTCTCATGCGAATGATGGCTCGAATAACAATGACCCCTCTCAAAATGAGTATACCATGTTTTAAGCACTCAACCTGGCTACCACTCAGCCAATGAGTGCACAGCACAGTAAATATAAATGGCTACAAGCGACACCAATTCCATTTACCATGAAATGCTGTCCGATTCTCCATCTGACCAATGCTTGCCAATTCGCCATCGCCACACTCCCTTCGTATGCATCTCGAGCATAGGAAGGTACTGTGTATTCTTGTACCTTATTTTTTTAATTCACTGGGTGCATGACCGCTTGTCCATTTCCATGAGGTGGTTCATACTTTATTGTTGGTGTCAAATGTCACCCTGAAATCAGGCTCATCAATAGCAATGGCAGCACACAAGTTTAACTTTTCATTAGGAATGTGTACTTCACCCAATCTGGTTAAATGCACGCCACCAAGCTCCCTGATTGCATCGATCCCAAGAATGAGATCATATCCTAATAATTGCCTATCGATGATCAAGGCCTCAATAGTCACCGGACGAGCCTGTTCGATGCCCAACTTGATTTTGCTATACCCACGACACTTTAAAGTCTTTCCATCAACAGTTATCTTTACTTCCTTTTGCTTCCATAGACGGCATACAGCTTTGCTCACCAGTGTCTGTGAGCACCCAGAATCCACCAGTGCGGTGCATTTCTGCCCATTAACAAGTACCTCCACAGCAGGTAGTTCCCATTTTTGTAATTGTTTGGGAAGAAGACTGGCGCTGACGTCTTCCTAGTATGTGCACTCTGACAATATATGCCAAACTTTATCGCATTTAACTTGGGTTCTTCACACACAATTATCCATTCACTCTGAATGGCCCTCCAGCCAATCTCTGGCTATATGGTTAGGATCAGAACATCTATAGCATGTGACAGCTCCTCTACCTGAATTGGTAGGAATAACTTCCTTGTCTGTTTGTCGAGCAGACATGGCAACCGATATCTCGTGTTCCTTGATGTCAGTCATAATAGCCCAAGCCCAGGTTAGTAACTGCTCCACAGTCTTAGTTTCCATTCTAGACGATGCCCGAAGAAGCTGTCTAACTTGTGGTGGCAGACCAGATACAAAGGCGCATGCTATCCAATGTTCTGGCAACAATTCTCCTACCAAACGAGCCAGGCGATGTAGTTCAGCCAAAGATTTGTTGACTGTTTCATTCGGCCTAAGGTGATGTGCCACAAATTGTTTGTAAGCATTGAATGTATCTGTAGTGTATGCGATCATTAGGGCTTGCTTAATTTCTTCAGCATCTGCCTTCTGTTCTTTAGTCAACTGCCGATACATAACGAGAGTGCCGCTGCACAGCCGTAGAGGTAAGGCACACTCAACTTTTGCCATGTTAAAAAGCTCGCAAACTAGTTCAACGTTTTCAATCCGTTCTACGATCGGCAGGTCAGTTGAGGCCCTGTGTACTCCAGAATCAGCCAGATGTCAAAAACCTTGTCTGCCATAATGGAGGGAAAGGTAGACAAAATAAATGTTGAAATAGCTTGTTGCAAAAAGAGGGAAAAAATTGTGTGTTGGTAAAAAGAAACCATAGGAAAGTATTCCAAACAAGCACGCGAAATTCACACGTCTTGTCTTGATCTTCAAAACGTTATTCTCATATGAACAATGGCTTCAATAAAAACTACCCCCTCAAAATGTGCATACTATGTTTTATGCACTCAACCTGGCTACCACTCAGTCAATGAGCGCTCAGCACAGTAAATATAAGCGGCTACAAGCAACACTAATTCTGTTTACCATGAAGTGCTGTCTGATTCTCCATCTGACCAACGTTTGCCAATTCACCGTTGCCACACTCCCTTACAAAACATACACCCGTCTCTGGCCCATTTGGGTCGCCAAGGCAAGTCACTGCTACAGATGATCTCACTATGCTTGAGGTGAAATGATTAAAAAATGTATATATGGGTATCTTGAAGTATACTTTTATATGTACAGGTATGTCTGTACACATGAATATTAACTGTGTGTAAGAAAAATTTATAAATATAACTCTTGCATATTTTACTATGTAAATGCATGATGTTGATATGGCTTTCAAACTTTAATTTGTATGATGAGTGCTGAAAAGTCCTTGGCTTGACCAGCTTCCAGAAGTCTCATGAAACATCAGATATATTTTTCTTGGAATGATTTCTATGTTGTGCCAAGAGCTTTTCACATTCAACCTAATCTTGATATTAGTGGCAATTTTAAAAAAAAATTTTATTTAATGTTTTTCTTTTTAGCCCTTTTTTTTTTTAAATGTCTCATTTTGTTTAAGTCTAATATTTGCTATATTTATTTTTCAAGCCCGAGAAAGCAATTGAAATTTATGAGAGTGCCTTGCGCTTGAATCCTAAAGACACAACTTTGGCAAGTAAAATTGGTAAGGCGCTAGTGAAAACTCATCATTATGGCAAGGTAAGTCTGTAAACCATAATTCTTCAAGAGTATTATTTGTTTCTCTTATTCTTTGGCCAGAACTTTTTACACTTTTTTGCAATAGGCTGTCAATCCAAAACTTGTGGCCAGCAGTAATCATTCATTTTGTCACTTTTCTAGCTGTTTCTTTTTCTTTTTTCTCATCAATATTTTTCTCAGCAAGTGTCTTCTTATCTTGTCTCTTCTCTGCCTATAAGAAAAAAAAATTCTTCCCTTTTCCTACTAATTTTCCAGGGAGAAAAAGGTGAGTAAAGTATTGAAAAAAAGAAAAAAATTGCTAGAAACAAAGAAGAGGGTACTGGATTGTTATGTGATGCTGGTTCTTTAATAAGGCAGTAAATGCAGGACAATCTCATCAAAGATAAAGGAAAAACTTGAAGCAGCTAAAATGTCATTCAACAGAAGGATGCTGAAGATACCATGGACCAAACATGTGAGCAATGATGTGGTTTTGGGGTGGATGGAAATAAAAAAGAAACTGTTACTTAATGTCAGGAAAAGACAACTGAAGTTTCTGGGAAAGGTAATGAGGAAGGAGGGCTTGGAGAATCTGATATTCTCAGTATGGACAGGGAAGGAGAGATAGGGGAAAGCAACGTATGACACATTTGATGGACTTGAGTGAATAGATGGCAGAGCAGGGTTTGGGAGGGGTAGCAAATAGAAGCGGTGTTAAGAGCTACAAGGGATGATTGCTTATACCCTGAAGGGACACTGCACATGAAAAAAGTGAATGGAGTCAGCCTGTAACTGCTACACTTTATTGAATAAAAGGATTGCTAGTCTCTCTCTTTCACTTATTTGCTTATTAAGAGCCATAAAGATAATTAGTACAGACCATATGTTGCTATATAACATATGAGAAAAAAAAAAAAAAAAAGTTTCTCCTTCTGAAAAGATGGTTAATTTGATTATCAGTAAGTGGCTGAAATGGTACAATTTTTGTATCAGTCAGTTAAGTACCATATGTGAAACACGCTTGGGCGATCATGTCCCAAAAGAGACATGACTGACTGGGCAGAGGACTATCACGCAGTAGGTTGCTATTGCTTTCTGCGGTAGACTGGTTGCCAGCTAAGGCTATAGAACCCAATCTGTCCTGTTATTTAACCCATAGCTGGAAGGGAGAGATGGATTAATACCTTTCCCAAGGGTATTTGCACGTAAGTGAATACAATAAATTGAACTGGAATTCGAACTTGGCTCCCTGATTTCTCATTCCGAGCTGATATCCACTGCATGACAATGCACATGAAAATCATTTAAAGAAATAAAATAAAATATATCCAACTACATGTTATTCATAATTTCTTTTGTATCAAAGATGATGTGTTAATATTTGTTACTCAGTTAAATAGTTGTTATGTTTGTGTTAGATTTGAAATATGAATGGAAAAGTCTGTCTTTTTTTCACCAACTAACAAATTTTAAAGAAGAAAACACACTTAGGATCAGAATCCTAATTTTTCTTGCCTGAAATGAAGAAGTGTGAATGAATAACAACCCAACTGTGAAATTGAAATGCTAGAAATTGAGGTTTACAGTTCTATGTACTTTTATTTGAATAAAGTCTTTAATTATTATGAATATTTATTAACCTCTTATTTATATATATATATATATATATATATATATATATATATATATATATTTTTGTTTTTTTTTAATCATATCACCCCGAGCAAGGCAGTAATGCCACTGATGTGCAGGGGGCTATGTAATAATGAAAAGGTTGGAAAAGAGAAAGCCAGAAACCACATCCTTAACAGGGAACAAGAGATGAGCCTCTTAACCTGTTCAATAGATGTGGGTGGAGTTTGAACCGGGCGATAGATAGATCTATCTACTCCAATATTTGAAATTTGAATAAAGTCTTTAATTATTATGGATATTTATTAACCTTATATATATGAAAATGCTAAGACCTAAAAAGAAATCAGTGGATATGTAAAATTAAACAAAATCACAGGGTAAGTATATGTGGGAATATATACATAGGTATATGTGGATTTAAATTAGTATAAGTAAGTGGGCTGACCTGATGGGGGTCAAATAGATGCCTAAAGTCAGGGAAATTGTTTTTTTCAGAGGTCATACCATCTAAGACTGTCAAATAACTTCAAAGGGATACTACCATATTTGGAACAGGACTATATCTCCCCCCCCCCCCGTTCCTTCCTTCCTTTCTTTCTTTCCTCCTTCCCCTCACATTTATTGACATTTATTTATTTGTTTGTAATCTTATGTTTATTATTATTATTATTTTTATTATGTTCCCTCTTCATTTTAAGAAAAAGCTCATGGCAGAAATTTTATGCCAGATGGAGGAAATATTGTAAAAGGATCTGATGAGATAAGCTGTTTAAGCTCATTGAAATGAACTATAGTTTATAACTAATATGATGTGTTGAATTTTTTTTTTATAAACAACTATATATATATATATATATATATATATATATATATATAAGATTATATTCGCAAGTATAGGGTTAATAAAAGTGCATGATAGGATTTGGATAGTGGCTCTTTAGCAAAAATAATTTATCAGTTGTTTTTGCATACAATTAGTATGAGTTTCTAGACATTTTTATTTGAATAATGGCATTTTTATACTCTACTTTTAAGTATCTAGATAAAAAGATTTTTTGCTAAATTTTAAAGAGAATAACAAAAAATGTTGAATTTTTTCCTTTTGTGTTATAAGTGTGTAAAAAAAAAAAAAAAAAAATTACCCACTGTATTTCCAAGATATAAAATGCATTGGGATATGAAATATAATTATTTTGAAGAGAGATTTTCAGGGAAATAGTTTATAGTTTATGAGTACAGAGTTTCATATGCTATTTGTCAGAAAATATGGCATGTGAGTGTGTATACACGTATGCGTAAACACACACAATTTCTTATTATAAATGTTATCTGTAGTGGATACAAGTGTGTGAGGAGTTATCTTTTTTATTAAACAGTGAAACTAATAGCTACCAGCCTAAATTGAGAAGAAGTCCTAAAGAAAAAAAAAACTTTTTTAGCTATGGAACCTGCCTGGTAGGGCAAATGGTTGAATAAACCTGTTAATAAAAGACCATTTTTCTCACTCTTCTATGACTATATCTGCTAGCTTCAATTTCATACCTGAAATGTAACCAGCAGTAATTTTTGAAAAAAGATTTTTTTTATCCGATATTATTTCTTTTTACTATCGACATTATTTTTAGTGGTTACACATATTCGAGTTGCTATTCCTGTTTTTTATTACATTAAAACCTTTCATATGTACTGGGCACCTAAATGAGTATCAAAAAATATTGTGGACAAACGAACCCAAGTTTGAACATTTTGGTAGTAAAATGTGTGTGTGTGTGTGTGAGAGAGAGAGAGAGGGGGGAAACAATTGTGAAAGACTGAATGATAAATGTATGGTTCCAATAATTAACCATGGTGGTGGATCTGTTATGATGTAGGGGTGTTTGGTGGGGGAGAAAGACAAGTGAGATTTGATTCAGATCAAGGAAATCATGAAAAGAGAACAATATCATTCAATTTTGCAAAGGCATCTTATCCCATCTGATTTATACATAATGGGGAGAGGGAAATCACTGTTTTAACTCATGTCAAAAATTACCCTGAGTAAAAAAAAAAAAACCTTTATTTTTTTTTTTTTTAATTATGACTTTGCCGCATCACTTTCCTGAAATCTTTCATTGAATTAGTATGAGATGAATTAGATACAAGAGTTTGAAGTGAATACCTAAAGAGGGAGAGTAAGCGTTTTCTATGCTTCAAGAATGCTTGAGAAGGTCTGACATCTACATTTGTTTTAAATCGTTATATAGAATACCAAGTATTTGTAAAACAGTAAATTAGGCACGTGGTGGTTTTATTGACAAAAATAAAATATGATGTGATTGTATGATAATTTTCATAGTTTTTATTGTGAAAATAAAAGCAAATACAAACTTTTTGCATATAGTGTGTATGTATGTGTATATATATATATATATATATATATATATATATATATTGTAATAACATTGGCTTGGATTCACTAATGATTATTCTGGAGTAGACTGCATGTCTACTGCACAACCGGCATTTATTGACAAGGTCTACATGAGATAAATAGGTTTTCCAGCAGCAGGTGCAGGAATATGATTGGAGAGAAAACGATAAGTTTATGACACTGCTTCCTCTTCTCTTGAGTCTGCAGTAGGATTCTGCTAGGAAGGTGGTTGCCTGAAGACTTTGTGGTGCCAAGAATTCCTGTTGCTGCTTCCAATTTGCATTTGTGCTCATCAATTATGAAAGTGACATGGGTCATCTTTTGAGAAACACTATCTCTTTCCAGGCCTCTAAAAACACACACACACACAAGATACTACCAAAATATTTTGGAAATTTGAGCATTCTGTTAAACTTTCAAATCACCCCATATTTTCTTTGATTAACTGGACATTTTATAGATCTCTTGAAATCTCTACAATAAACAAAGGATTTTGTTTTATGGATTATTTTCATGCTTTTAGGATGCCACCTTTCTGAACTTTTCATTAGCACCCAGTTTCAAAGATTTCTCATCAGACCTGTTATGTCTGATTGATCTACATATAGAATCATGAGACCAAATGTTATACATTCAGTATCTGTTTTCTATGCTGAAGAATGCATTAGCTAAAGCGATGCAAAACTGCGTATAGAAAATGAATATTGACTCAGAACTGTGACTCAATCGGCTTGTGTATGATATGGCTGTGTCTCGTTACATTGGTCAACACGATTTTTGGTGACAAGAAACAAAACATTTTTTTTATCTAATTTGATGGCGGCTGATTCTGAAAATGACCTTAGATTTTCATGGTTAGCTACTGTTTTTGCTGTATTGAAATTGCTCATTTTTGTAAAAAAAACATCAATTCATGATCTTGGCTGATTGCAACATTTAATTAATAAAGATTGTATAAACCCATCAATTTTCAGGTAGGCTGAGAAATTTGTCAGCCACCTGAAATAAACTATTTTTACAAGAAAAAAGTGTTTTGAGTCAATTTTAAAATACAAGTACAAATTTTTCTAATTTATTGCCAAAATTCAAATTAAATGATAAACTTCATCAGTAATTAAGATTCATTTTTTACATAGCCATCTAAATAAATTTCCAGATAATTGGGGCGATGTGAATGATGAGTAAAGAAAATGATTCCATCAGGATATCAAACAATGGAAGAATGCTACCAGGGACGATGAGACAAATGAATGATGGCTGACTATTGCTGGAGTATCAAAATGGACTTAAATAACATTGAACATGACAGACAATCAAGAAAGAGAAACATTTTACTATAGTTCTTATGTTCACAAAGGCTTTATTTCTGCTGTTTATTAAATGATTTTTTAAAATATTGTTTGATTGTTATTGAAAAAAAAATAGTAGTTCTCAATAAGCAGACCAATATTTTTGGCTTAAATACAAATTGAGAGGTTTTTACGATTTTACTTTGAGAAATATTGCCATTGGTCAGTATCATTTATAAAAAAAAAAGAATAAAAAATGCCCATTTTTTTCTTCAAAAATGGGGCATTTCTGTACAGCAAAAACAGTAGTTAACCAGGAAAAAGTAAGCTCATTTTCAGATTCAGAGCCCTCAAATTAGCTAAAAAAGATGTTTTGTATCTTCACACCATTTCAAAAATTGTTTTTTGTTGACCAGTGTTATTGTAGGTTAGGCTAAAATATCACATTCATGTCTCATGTGCTGGGATATCAGATTAAATATAAATGTTTTTCCTAACAACAGAGGGACTTGATATGTACCATGTCTCATAAACAATGTCAGAGCAAGACTACTCTTACCGAGCATGGGAATGTGCATTTTTTCTTGCTTTTGATAATTTCACCCCAAGCAAGGCAATAAAGCTACTAAGATGCAAGGGTTTATTAAGTGTGAAAAATTATGAGAAAAAGAAAGCAGTAAGGATAAAGAACAATACAAGAACAGGAATGAAGATAATGATTGATGTTGCATTGAAATTTTGAAAGATCAAAATTGACTGGAAAGGAAATGGCAGAAAAGAATTCCGCAAGCAAGAAGTGCAAGAGAATAAAATGTTAGCATGAAACTTATGGATTTCAGTTAGCAATTTCAATTGTAAAATGATAAGTCCTTGCCACCAATCTAGTCAGTCAGTTAAGTGCCATACGTGATACATGCTTTGGGCAATCATGTCTCAAAAGAGACATGACTGACTGGACAGAAGATTATCCCGCAGTAGGTTGCCATTGCTTTCTGCGGTAGACTGGTTGCCGACTAAGGCTACAGAGCCAAATCTGTCCTGCCATTTAACTCATAGCTGAAGGGAGAAGAGATAGATGATATATTATTATATTAAGTATAATTAGTGGGGGATCAGTTTATTACTTCTTAACAACAGAAAACGATCCCCTACTTTATGCCCAGTAGAAGTTTTAATTATGTTTCTAACTATTATATTCAGTTGGTCAGTTAAGTGCCATATGTGATACACTCTTTGGCGACCATGTCTTGAAAGAGACATGACTGACTGGGCAGAAGATTATCCTGCAGTAGGTTGCCATTACTTTCTGTGGTAGACTGGTTGCCGACCAAGGCTGTAAAACCCAATCTGTCCTATTATTTAACCCATAACTGGAGGGAAGAGACAGATTAATACCTTTCCCAAGGGTATTTGTGTGATAGTGAATGCAAGGACTTCAAATGGAATTCGAACTTGGCACCTCCGATTTGTTGTTCCAAGTCAATATCCACTACACCAACTTCACTTAAATTCATGAAGTCTAGGTGCCACCAGAACAATGACCATGAAAATATTTATAGAAAAAGCACAGGTCAGGACTAATAATATTGCACATTCTTCTTTGTATTTTATCTAGGAAATATCAGTATTTCAATATCAATCATTAAAACATTGGACAAACAAATTATCATCGTATCACATCCGGTTCCATGCTAACATGGGTTGCACAGTTTTCTTGATGGCTCTGTAATTGAACCATCATGAAAAACTGGAGTCAGTTTTACAGCTGTATACCCTTACTAACACCAACCAATTTAGGAGACTAGAAATTCACTTCTTCTATTGGGACACCATCTCTTAGAAGACTACTTACCAAGAATAAAGATTTTAGCTTACCCTATTCTACACAAAGTAGGTATAGAAGTTTTTATATCAGTGTTTTCCTTTTCTTAGATAAGTTGCTATCTCAAGCTAATGACTCTTACCCAGCCTCACTTTTTCTTTTAAATGACTCCAGTTTTGAGGGAATAATTATTTGTCCATAGATGGGACTCTAACAGATGCTACCACACCAGTTCAGGATGGACTTGGAAACAACTGCAGTTAAGAGGTAGTTCCATGCTTCTCTAAACTCCAATCTCTCAATCAGAAACCTTGCTGCCAGATGTGGTTTATCATCATACCCATGGTTGTTCTTATAATTGATTGAAGAACATTTTTATATGTGGTAATGGTAAAATTAGCCATTTTTTTACAAGGAAACATTTGACATTTATTGACAGTATTGCTGTCAGTTGAAATTTCTAAAATCTTTCTCTTAAAACTATTTTTCAGGAAAATATGTATTTCTAGTCTAGTTGCTGTTATTACTCTTTCCAGTATTGATGGTGGTTTCCTTATTAACCTTTTGTTTGAAGTCATGTGCAATGTCGATAGCTTGATAATTTCATTATTTTCTCTTTGAGTTATATGTGCTATAATCTCTCTAAAGACAGTTAATAATTTTTCTAATTTTTGGGGAATGCATTTTATTTAGTAAGAAATAAACCGCTGCTAACAATTTCTTGATATGTACAATTAGAGAAGGAAATAGTCATTAATCATGAATATTTACAAATAGTTTTCCATCCTGTCATCTTCGTTGTTAATCTCCAACATTGCTGTAGACTGTCTAATCAGATCTTCTAGTTAAACACAATTTTTTTTTTATTTCCTGAAAATTGTTAATGTTCATGCTTTTAACATTGCTACCACATATGACCCTGTGTCTATTCTGATTATCTTGAGCTTCTTGATAAAATCCAAAGAAGAATTGGCAATATTATCAGCAATAATCTGGCAGCTTAGCTTCAGTTACTTGCCATAAGATTGCCTTCCTCTGTCTTTTCTACAAATACTTTCACAGTAATTTTTTGGATGAACTCTTCATTATGGTACTTAGACTTTATTAATTTAATCACAGTACTATGTGCGTTGTGGTACAGTGGATATCGGCTCAGAATGAGAAACCGGGGAGCCGAGTTCGAATTCCAGTTGAATCCATTGCATTCACGTACGCACAAATACCCTTGGGAAAGGTATTAATCCGTCTCTTCCCTCCAGTTATGGGTTAAATAGCAGGACAGATTGGGTTCTATAGCCTTGGTCGGCAACCAGTCTACCGCAGAAAGCAATGGCAACCTACTGCGGGATAATTTTCTGCCCAGTCAGTCATGTCTCGAAAAAGACATGATCGCCCAAGCGTGTTTCACGTATGGCACTTAACTGACTGACTACACTGGCATTGAGATCTTGTCAATTTACAGTTGAGCTGACTAGAATTAGCCATAAGTTTTATGCTAACAGTTACTACACAAGGCAAGTGAACTAAATCTGCATGTTATGCAATCTATAACTGATGGAGGGAAAAATGGATTCCTGCCTTTCCCAAGGGCATGGATGCAAAAGTGAATGCAACAGTTTCATCAAGGATTTGAACTCTGCCTGTTGATTCCACTTTCTACACCAATATCTGTTACAATATCTGCTCGTCCATTGATTATACCTGCACCCTGACCCTAAGCTTATTCTAGTTATTTAAAAAGCCCTAGCCGTGGAAACCGGAAATAGCAATAATTTTCAATTAATATTTAGATTAAAAAATTTCTCTTTTTTTCTTCTTTCCAAAATAATGGAAAAGGTTAAATTTTATGGCTTAGCTGTGGGCTTAAATTATTTCGAAATAATTTTGCTTGATGAGGTCATTAATATTCATGACACTATATTTATTTATTGAATTCATTAATATTTATAACCCAACAATAACTCTATTCAGATAATTTATTTTATTAATGCTGGATGTTTTCACTGTTTGTCTTGATTTGAATTTATTTAAAGAATCCAAAGAAACAATCAGAACTTTGATGCGTTATATGAAATATTACATGTGCTATTATTGAAACTGTTGTGAAATGGAAAAAAATTTTCTTTTAGTATTTTTACACAAGAGGTTTTAAAAGTGTCATTGAAGATTCACCATATTAAATAAAGATGACTCACACTCAAATGAAGAGGAAAAGAACTGATACTACACTTTATTCTTTAGTAGTTTGTATTACTTCATTCAATTATCTCTTGGCTTATAAAGTGTATAATATATATATATATATATATATATATATATATATATATATATATGCATCGCTCATTCAGTAATGGATTAGAGCACTCTGGCTATTGGGTAGGTATAATGACAATATACATGCTAAAAAGTCTGCCGCCTTCAACCAAACAACCATAGCCCAGAGGTAGAATCGCCGACTGACACCAGTTCAGTTGAGTTTCAATCCTGGGTTAAAAGCAATCGGAGTCTAACCGTACTGATGAGCTGTGATACAGCAAAACAGATCTGTCTGCGGATGACTATATATATATATATATATATATATATATATATATGTATAAATCTAAACTTACTTATAAATGGAATTTTGTGTGTGTCTGTCCGTTACCTATAGACTCCAAAACGGCTGAACCGATTTTCTTGAAAATTTACACAGTTGTATTATAAGCATCTGCGAGTGTTCTTAGCTAGGTTTTGTGTCAAGGTACCCCGATAAATATCAAAAATCGATAATCGAAAAAAATCTGGTTATAGAAGGAGTGGTCCGATTTTAATCAAATTTGATACACTCATAGACAAAGACATAAGAAACAATATTCAGAAGTTTCAAGGTTGCAGTTCTGACAATAGTGCAGAAAATCGATAACGTGTGTGTGTGTGTATATATATATATATATATATATATATTAATGCAGGTTTCATTGAATAATATAGACAAGTTTTGTCTATTAATTTTGTGTAGGATCCATTCATACCGTCTGATATACTTGATGGTGATGTCGTTAAAAGACAACAAAAAATCACAGTATTTGTTGAATTTTTTAAAAAGCTTAACATGGAAAAAACAACACATGATACCAACCCAACCAATCCTAAACATATCACTCTCTTATACCGTAGCCAGATGCACACCAACTACCAACTAGATGAAAACATCCTAAAAGAACTCATAAATACTAATATTTCTCCGACAGACTCTAACAAAAGAATTAAGTTCATTATATATTACACTAAATCCACTACATCTAATTCATTTGTCCGCAACGACTCTTCCCCCACCGTTAGTGATTTGCAAAAAACCAATGTAGTATATAAATTCATATGTCCATTTAGAGAATGTATTTCTAACAACCTCAATAATATCTACATCAGCCACACCACAAATTCGCTCTCACGGCGTCTGACGTTGCACTTAAATAAAAATTCAAATATATTCCGTCATTTAGAACAACACGGTTATCAACGCACACTTCTGAGAAAAACGCTTGTTGATAACACGTACATACTCAAACAAGAAAATAATAAGCAGAAACTAAAAATCCTCGAAGCACTCTACATTAAACAATTTAAACCTGGTTTGAATACAATCAATTTCGATATTTCCAATAACGTACTCAAATGTCTGTAATCAGACCAGGGACCACAACACCACTATTTTGTCACTATCTTCGGCCATCCGCCACGGTAGGGATGGACTTATATTTTCAATTCAATTATCTTTATTGTTAATAGCTTAAATGTTCTATGTTTACTGTGTGTTAATATTTACTCTTTGATAATGGCTTATGTGAGCCGAAAGCTTAGACCCGATAAAAAATTCAACAAATACTGTGATTTTTTGTTGTCTTTTAACGACATCACCATCAAGTATATCAGACGGTATGAACGGATCCTACACAAAATTAATAGACAAAACTTGTCTATATTATTCAATGAAACCTGCATTAATGAAAAAATGCTGCCAAAATACACACAATATATATATATATATATATATATATATACATACACACACACACACAAAAGGTATAATGTTTGTGTGTGTATCTATCTGCCTGTATGTCTGTATTTTTTCAGCCCTTTTATTTTAGTTTTTGCTTCGGGTTTGGCTCTAAGTAGGTATAATTGTAGTTCTTAGTCTCAGCCATGATACCATTTACTCTGAGGACTTATTTAGCCTTCAAAATTCAATTTACGATGAAAAAAACTTATTTGATATTGATATTTACATCCATTCATTTTTATTTCAGTCTATGGTTTTGCTTTAACTGGAAACAACTATTGCTTTTTAGTATTTCATTCCAGTGTTCAAAGAGGCTGAATTCCAGGACCATGGATTAGTTTTAAAGCTTTCATTTCACCCAAGAAACGCCGGGCTATACTGCTAGTATATATAGTGTGTAAAAGATTCAGATAGACATCATCATCGTTTAATGTCTGTTTCTATGCTAGCATGGGTTGGATGGGGTTTTTTTGATGGCTCTTTTCCAGGCTTGGCTCTAATTTTAACTTCCATGAAATGTCTTTGATAAGCTGGGTCCATGTTTCACGTGATCTACCTATCCCTCTTTGGCCATCGACCTCAAGCCTACAATTGTTGACCGGATTTTCGATGTTCATTTTCTCAATGTGCCTAAATTATCTAAGTCTTTTTTGACACATAACATCTGTTATATTGACAATCAGTTAAGTGCCATATATGATACACACTTGGGCGATCATGTCTCAAAAGAGAAATGAATTACTTGTCAGAAGATTATCTCACAGTAGGTTGCCATTGCTTTCTGCGGTAGACTGGTTGCCGACCAAGGCTAGAGAACCCAATCTGTTCTATTATTTAACCCATAACTGAAGGGAAGAGATAGATTAATACCTTTCCCAAGGGTATTTGGGTATAAGTACCCAGCCTATTTTTTACCTCCTCTGATGATTTTCTATCTTTAACACTGATGTTGCACATACACTAGACTATTTGCATGTCAGAGCAATTTTACTAATGTCATCTTTCTGAGGCACGCAGGTTTCACTACCATATAGCATAACACTTCTAATGCAAGCTGTGTATAGCTTTACTTTCATCCTATGTGAAAAAATATATCTGTAAAAAAAAAAAAAAAATATGAATAAAGACAAACAAAAAACTTCTCTTAGCTAACATGTTTCATCTTCGAAGCAACTTTAAGGCAAATGTAAAGATTTTATTAAGTAATAAGTATTTATATATTAGAGGAAAAATGTTATTGACTTTTTGTTAAGTTTAGGAATGCTCATATCTAAACCATGATTGCTTTCTCTGCCATTTTGCAAGATATGTACAAAATTTTCTGGTGGACTTTTAACTGCAGCCTGAATGACAAGGGATTTACTGAGTTGGGCCAAATTGAAAATAGCAAATTTTGGTATTTATCACTATAAGTTAACATTTTTATATCTCGCAATAGCTCTGATGGACTTTATCAAGGCCAGTGAAAGGATTTATAAAAAAAGGCACAGGGAAGTCACACTATGGCATTGATTTCCCTTGATGAAGTTCCCTAGAGGATGAAACACATCAGCTTAGATAAGTTTCCCGTTTCCTTTTGTCTTGTGTGTGTGTGTATGTATGTATATATATATATATATATATATATATATATATATATATTCAGAGTACAACAAAAAAATGCATATTCACTTAAAGAAAAGAAAACTTTGTAGATATTATCATACTAAATTTATTCAGGCATCACAAGATTGATATAGATTTTCTTTGGACTTTACTTCAATTACAAGAGATGTTCGAAATGGTGGGATTTGGCTTCCAGGCATTTATTGGTATGGCAAACTAGTGCTTAGGCAAAGTTGACCAAAGTGACCAGTGGAATTGCTGTACATTTTTCAATTTTCTATCTAAAC